>OU611751.1:2392500-2530000 GCA_914767535.2 Dunaliella primolecta | reverse complement strand
CTTTGCACTGAAAACAAATTTCAATCCTTCCCACTCTGTATTAGCCCTGAGACGTGTCAAAACCTTTTGGCACGGTCTTTGCATTAAACACATTCTGAAAGAACTGGGAACTTTTTCTGGTTTCTCAAAAGGATTCCAAGCTCAGGTCCCCCCTGTTTCCCTGTGCCTTCAACAAACTCCACAATTGCTGTCGAGAAGCTCACTGTCCTGAAAAGAATAAAGCAAAACTTATCAAAGCAAATGTCAAGAAATTAGTGGAGCCCAACATCCTGGACAAAACAATTCCTCACTGCTCTTGTACCACAGGTTGCACAATGGCACCCAGTGGACGCAAAGCAATTGTCATAAGTGTGGGCAGCGGCTCTGATAGCACAAGCAGCAGCACCATTAGGAGTGGCAGTGGTGGCAAGAAGCGGAGCAGTGCGCAAGATGCCTCAGCGGAGAGGAGCACGCCACAGGTGCAAGTGGTGCATGGAGTTGTTTCCAGGTATGGGGGGTGTGGGGCTGGACCAGAAGCGAATCTCATGACATTGGTTGGCTTGTGGTAGTGCCTGCCATCAGACTCAGGAATTGTGCTAGGAAATGCGATAGAACCTGCCATCAGACTCAGGAATCCCACCTCAGAAGAAAGGGCAGGTTGAGACAAGGGATCGCGTCGGGCTGGATGTTGGATGTGGCCACACCAGGGGGATTCATGTCGTCATGTTCATGTCACAAGCCATTGGGAGGGATGGCTGAGGGTAGCAGCATTTGTTTTTGGCCTTTAAGTAGGTTGCTCATGAGCTAGAGGTCTCTTGACTCGCGCATGTACAAGCGTGCTTTGTACCTGCTGATTCTAGGGACTAGTAATGTGTAAACAGCACTTGACACGACTTGCAATGATACCAGTAAATACTGGTACTGCTGGGCTGCACAATACCTCAGCTTGATTGCAAGCTGTTCAACGTTGCAAAGTGTGATGCATTGAAAAATTGGGACGCGTTGAGAGCTATTGAAGGTGGTCCTGGAGATTGGAAAGGCCTGAACCTGTGCTACACCATACTTTGCTCTTTCCTAGAATAGAGTTGGCCAATTCCATACATATACATAAATATACGCCACATATAATGTGTTTTCCCTGCCAAAGAGCTGATATGTAGGGTGGATGTATTTGGGATTGGCCAACCGTGCATATAAATCACATGTTTGCTGACATGTTTGTGGGACGAAAACGCCTTTCTCAAATGCGACATGCTTTGGGACAGGTTGGAGGTTGTGCAGTACAGTCATAGCGGCGCCAGCCTTCTCTCTTACCAGGTGCGTGCTACTGCTCTGCTGCTTGTTGCCTTTTACTGTCTGTCTTGCTTGTATGAGGTTCCATGAGGCAATCATTGAGGCCTCTGGACATTTTTGTGCGGACACTGCTTGCAATATAAACATGGAAGCTTTCTATGTTCCTTGCACTGTCAGATGCTCCTTTATACATGCTTCCAGACATGGGGATATAGGCTTCCATGCTTGTGAGTGAGCATGATTTTGGCTTAGGTAATATGGAATTCATGGGCCCCCACGCCCATGGGCCCCCACACGCACTTGCACTTATGTGCGTGCACTTTTCTTGAGTAACAAGCGCACGCAAGCGCACTCACACACACATACACAACACACACAACACGCACGCATGCGCGCGCACAAACACACACACACACACATCCAAAAGCCTTCATTCAATTGGTCGCCACACAGGTGGATGCTGCCCTCAGGCAGAACAGGTGCATGCACTGATTCACAAGCAAGCACACGCACACGCACAAACACACATACACACGTCCAAAGCTTTTGGCAAAAGTGTCCATTCTATTGGTCGCCACACAGGTGGATGCTGCCCTCAGGCACAACAGGTGCTGGGGTGGCGGTCTGTTCGACGCTGACCCCACACAGGAGGAAGGCAGGCGCTGCTTGGGCATCCTGTTTCAGCGGTCGAGCTCTGAGGCCTGGGGGTCCCGTTATGGACCCGATGTGGAAGATGTCAGGCAGGGGAGAGGCCAGGCCTTCACCAGCATGACTTGCAGCAGCACTCCAATGAGCTCAGGCGCTCCGTGGTCCAATTCTAGAGACAGGAACGAGAGAGGGAGTGGGCAAGGAAGCAAAGAAACCTCTGCCGACATGCCCTCCTGCGGCACACCTTTCAGATCTGGCGCACAGGGGATGCAGCATGCAGCTGCAGGTGCGCAGGGGAACAGCGGCAAAAGGCATGGATCATTAGCTCCAAGGGGCACAAATATGCATGGCATAGTGGAGGGGCCTCTTGCTCCATCAGCCTATATTAATACTTGCAGCAGCAGCAGCAGCAGCAGCAGCAGCAGCAGCAGCGACAGTGGCGGCAACGGCGACGATGGTGGCAGCATGGCTGGCAGGCAGCGTACTCACAGAAGAGCCCACGGTCTGTGCTCTTTGTTGAGATCAGAGGGGGAAAGCGGGGTTGCTTCAGTAGGAATAAGCTCGGTGAGGAACAAGCAGATGGACCGGGCAGAGCGTGCGGAAGACTCGGTGTCCGAAAGGAGCGGCGCAAGTGGAGGTGCTGCGAGGTTGTCTCCACACTCAGACGTCGTTGCGCCAAAACGTTTGGGCAGCAGAGGTGTGGCAGTAGCAACCACTGCCCCAGATGCCGTTGCAGCAAGACTCCTGGATGGCAGAGGTGTTGCAGCAGCAAAGGCAAGTCCTGGACCGCTGCCGAAGCTGAGCACTGACCAAGGCAGCGTGGTACACGTGGTGCCTGCGTGTGTGGTTGCCCACTTCCTAGCTGACCTTAAGTCGCATGGGCGATGCTTGGGTCCACCTGTGCCTGGCTTCAGGTGCGGCTGCAGCTTCCTTGGTCCACACATGTATAAACCTGCAGCTTAGTGTCTTGGCTGTATGAACCTACGGCCCAGAATTCCGGCTGGTCTGGCCGGGATGCTGTCAGCCAGCTTCAGGTGCGTTGTGTGGGAGAGTGTGTTTACTGAAGTGGTGGCACAATTTGTTATAGCGACAGTACTACATGTGCCACAAAAGCTGGACCTCCTGGCGGTGCTAGGTTGCCAGGCAGCATGGCATTTCATTGCACTGTGCCCCATTGGGTGTATGGTGCTAAGTGTCTGGGCTGTTCCTGGCCAACCTTCACATTGCTGATCTGCAGAAGCAGCTGCGTGCTTCAGCCATTGGGCATGATTTTGGGGATGAAACATTTGCTCCAGCGACGGCAGATTGCCAACAGCACACCCAGGATTAAGCATGGAAATAAGCAAAGACCGTGTGCATTCAGAAAAGGTTCCGTAGCAAGCAAGCAAGCAAGCGAAGGTCTCACCAAAGGGCCCTCAATAAAGCAGGCCTTCAGCAGCACAGACTTGATGTGGATTGACGTGACCTCGGTGGCAGGAGCAGATGATCTGCTTTGAAATGATCGCCCCTGCTGCCCCAAACAGCTGCACCATGTTGACAATGTTTGTAATTTGTACCGTGGTATGATGATGCTAGGGTGCAAAGTAGCGCTGACGATCTTTGTCATATTCAAATGTAGCAGCTTGCGTGCGACGTACTAGGTCGTGTTGCGTTTGTCATGTCACCATCGCGGTGAGCAAGCAAATATATCCTCTAGTCACCTTTTGCTTGTAGGCACCAAGCAACAAAAGTGCAGCTGCACATGAGTGTCAGCTTGTTAGTGGCTTTCCTGCTGCTGATGCCATGCTGCTGCGGGTGCTTACCGGTGACCTGTTACCCAGAGATCATTGTGCATCATGTGACCAGGTCACTCTGCATCATGTGACCATCGTGGTGAGCAAGCAACGAGATCCTCCAGTCACCTTTTGCTTGTAAGCACCAGGCAACAGAGGTGCAGCTGCACTTGAGCGTTAGCTTGTTAGTGGCTTTCCTGCTGCTGATGCCACTGCTGCTGCGGGTGCTTGTGGGTGACCTGTTACCCAGAGGTCACTGTGCATCATGTGACCAGGTCACTCTGCATCATGTGACCAGGTCACTGTGCATCATGTGACCAGGTCAGTTTACATCATGTGGCCAGGTCACTGTGCATCATGTGACCAGGCCAGTTTACATCATGTGGCCAGGTCACTGTGCATCATGTGACCAGGCCAGTCTGCATCATGCAACCATTGTGGTGAGCAAGCATCTAGGTTAGGTTTCCAAATCAATTTGCTTGTAGGTACCAGACAACACACGCAGCTGCACTCCAGCGTTGGCTTGCCAGTGGCACTGCTGCTGCTGCTGCTGCTGCCGCTGCTGATGCCACTGCTGCCTCTGGTGTGACGGAAGATGCAGCAAGTGCAGGTTCTGGGCCTTGTGCTGGTGGTCAGCCACATGTAAACAGCAGAGGTCAGTGTTACTTGAAAGCATGCTACATGATATTCCCTTCCTTGTGCGTGGTCAGCCTCACGCAAACAGAAGAGGCCAGCGTCACTTGAGACACACTTTGTAACATTCCCTTCCTCGTGCATGGTCAGCCTCACGCAAACAGAAGAGGCCAGTGTCACTTGAGACACTGTGTAATATCCCCTTTCTCGTGCGCGGTCAGCCTCATGCAGGCAAGAGGGGCCAGCGCCACTTGAGACACACTGCAATTTTCCCTTTCTCGTGCGTGGTCAGCCACACGCAGACAGCAAAAGCCAGTGTCACTAAACAAATAATGCATTAAACTCCGTTCCTCATGCATGGTCGGCCACACGCAGACAGAAGGGGTCAGTGTTACTTGAAAACACGGTGCGGGATGCTCCCTTTCCTTGTGCGCTTCCACTGCCAGACCAGTCCATGAATTCTGGAAAAACTGACTCTTCTGATGCTTCCTTGCTCAACCTAGGTATCCACGTCACGTCTGTGCCTGGGAGGAGCTGTGGATGGGGCTCATTAAGGGAGCATGACTTGATCACTGCAATTGACGGGGTTCCAGGTGTGGAGGGCTTAAGCCTGTGCCTAAGGTTTTAGGGTCTTAGGGTTTGAAACCCTTAAGCCTGTGCCTGGAAGAGTTGCCAATACCTGCTGGATTTCACAACCAAATTGATTCAGTAAGCTAGATACATTCCAGTAGGCTATCCTCGAGGCTGACTGCTTTTCTGGTAAAATTGGAAGACTGTCAATTCACAAATCCGCATTTGCAGCAAAGTCGGAGTTATAAGCAACACTGCTCTGCAAAACTCATTTGCTACCCCCTAACCACCAGGTTATGACTCAAAATTTATGAGAAGGCAGTTGAGAATGGGCAGGTGCAGCTGGATCTGGATCTGGTGCCAATGGCCAGTGCCACAAATTCCAGGAAGATGGCCAAGGAAGTTACTTGGGGGGAGCATGAGCCTAATATTTTTGCCTTGATACATTCTGCATTGGCGCTTTTTCTCGTGCTGCTACTCTGCTGCTGCTGATGCTAGTGCGGGTGCTATTACTCTCCTGCTGTTGCTGCGGCTGCTGCTACTGCTACTGTCGCTGCTGCTGGCACTGGAAGAATGTGGTGCTGAGTGGAGTGGGGTCTCCATTCATTTGTGGAAATGAGCACTGTGATTCTGCTCTTGCTGTTGCTGCAGTTTCTGGCGATGGGACACAAAGATGCATCTTGGCTGCAGCTGTCCTTAACTTTCTTTGAAGGTTTCAGAAGCAAAAGGCATCCCGTCAAAACCACTGACTGCCATCCTGGGCTGCGGCTGTCCTCCACACATCTGCTCTCCTTCACACACCAGCTGTACTTAACACGCCTGTTATTGCAGTCTCTGGCGATGGGACCACAGAGGTACATCCTGGGCTGTCCTTCACACATCTGCTAGCCTCTAAACAAGTGGGCGAGGAGGTTGCAGTGTCTGTGGTCAGAGGGGCCAGGCAGTTGGAGCTGGTTTGCAGGTGCGGCTTCATGCTTGTAAAAAAGGGAGAGGGCCTTCTCCATATCATGCCAAAAATATCATCAAAGCTTGCTCTATGAAGTGGTATGCCATCAGAGGAAGAGGAGGCACGGTGACTTTGTTTACAAGGTGAATGATTGCTCAGAACTGCATTTGCTTTTTTTCCAATTGCCACGACATGAATTCATGAATCTTTAGCGTCATACATTCCCTGAAACCAAGGATATTTTACACCTGTACTCCCGCAGGCTCAATCACTCCAACAAAGCCCTGCTGCCTCGCATTCCATTCCCTGAAGTCAAATATATTATAACCCGCGCTCCTGCAGGCTCAGCCACTCCTACAACACCCTGCTGCATCACATTCCATTCCCTGAAATCAAGGATGTTTTACACCTGTGTTTCCACAGGCTTAGCCACTCCAACAACACCCTGCTGCCTCGCAATCCAGCTTTGAGCAGCTTGAACAGCAGCACAAGTAGCAGGAAATTTGACACTGCCTACCCCACCCACAGTGGCAGCAGCAGGGCTGCTGCTGCGAGCATCAGCGCCCCTTCCGTGCTGTTCCCTTGGCCGGGGCATCTGCTCATAAGCCATGCTGCTATGACCTCCCTCACTGTCCCTGCTTTGGAGCAGCTGTGTGGTGTGGCAGCAGCAAGGCGCTGTGAGGCAGCACCTTGGCACCTGCCAGGTGCCATGGAGGGAGGGAGGGGTCGGCGAGTGAGGGGGGGGGAGGGAGGGCAAGGGGGAGGTTGGAGTTGCACAAGGGAAGGAGAGCTATGGGGCGGCAGCAATCTGGTGGCGGTGCGTGTCACAGAGGATAAAGCTGCTGGCGTTGGCAGAGTGACAAGTCAGAGTGTCAAAGGAGGTAGTCAC
Organism: Dunaliella primolecta; assembly: GCA_914767535.2. NCBI lineage: Eukaryota > Viridiplantae > Chlorophyta > Chlorophyceae > Chlamydomonadales > Dunaliellaceae > Dunaliella > Dunaliella primolecta. The sequence goes on along the minus strand of OU611751.1, from coordinate 2,523,270 downwards.
CACAGGAGCCGCCTGGGAGGCAGCACAGAGAGCAAAAGCGCAGCCAATGGCAGCCAGGGCATAGGGAGGCAGGGCCATAAACCAAGACACCAAGATAACGTGAGTTTTGCTGCAAAGGCGGTAGCTGGGTCAGGGGCGGTGGGGGCAGTTGGGCAGCAAGCTGAAAGAGCCCCTGACTTGGTAGCCAGTGTCGCTGCAGCTGTGCATGCACTGGATGGTGCTTCAGGGTTGGTCCTCTTTTCGGAGGTGTTGCAGCTGCCACCTGCAGCAGCTGACAAACATCAGGAGAATCCCAAGGTTGACCCATTCCAAGGAGAGGACCTGTGGCCTGCTCAGCCTGACCTGCTCTTACGCGTCAATGGCATAAGATGCACTAGCCTGCAGCATTTATCAGAATTGTATGGGCATCCCCACCAGCATCCACAGGCTTTGGAGTTAGAATTTGCTAGTGGCCACATCACGGTGTTGGACAGGGCTGCAGCACATAGGCGGGCAACAGAGGTAGCAGCTGCGCTGGGCATTGAAGCCTGCTACCTGCCAGAGCAGGCGGAGCACCACCCCTGAAACATTTGTGATGCCAGCCAAGGCAATTGGGACCTCTAGGTGGATTGTTCTTGTAACGCTACTTGGCAATTTGTTTCATGCGCTAGTGACTTTTCACTCCACGTTATTGGTTATTGAGCAGGACCTGAGGATCTAGGTGAGGACCTGAGGGCCTGAGGACCAGTATGGCATCGTAGGAAATAGACTTGTGCTGCATTGGTAGGAGAAGCTCAGCAAGGGCTCATTATTTCTTGTCAGCGCTGCAAAGCCTTGACTGAGGCCTGCACTCGCACTCACCATTTCCGGTTGCATGCGTGAAGGAAAGGCCCTGCTCTTGTTAAGACTTCTCTTGTTTACAAGATCAGGCATGGGATACTGCTTAACCTCCTGATCCCGTTGGCCTTTTTTCTCTCTCGGTGGCAGGGATGCACGGTGCCTCGGCCCTAGGCATCCTCTTTTCCTTATTCAACATGGGAGTGTCTTCGCTGCCCACTAGGCACAGTTTTCAGTATGTCCTTGCAAAGACCCCACCAATTGTACTTGGACCGACGCAAACCTGGGACCCCCGACAATTTCAGGGCCGCAGGTCATCCACAGCACTGCACGGGAATAGCCTGAGGAAATGCCAAATTGTTTGGCAGAAGTCTGAACTTTCCGGAATTTGCTTCCCACAGAAAAGAAAAAGAAACAAGCACGTAGGCATTGAGAACACTCCCTACAACAATTAAGGAAAAGGAGGCACGTTGGCTCAAAGGGCCATGAGTCTCCCTCACCAGAGTGTAAGAGGGAAGCTAGTGTGGGTCTGGTGGGTTTCTGGAGGCATGCAGTCCCAGTGCACCAGAGTTATGATGAGTACTTTTGATTTCAATGGCACGTCTGGTAGAGGTCAGTTTGTGCACATATTGCACAGAGTGGGCATGGAGATTTCGTGCAAGTTTGGTAGACCTTTATGGGTCGATCCCTAGTCCTTTTAACTGGGCAGTATAGATGTCCCACCCACACCCAGAAGTATTGTGTGGAGTGTGATCTCAGCACCTTGAAGTTGTTTGCACAGTTAACTGTGTTGTTGCTATAAGGCTTCTAACTGGGCACCAGGCCTCGTATCTTTGCAGTATTTGATTTCTATCAAGTGGGTATGGTGATTTTGGATGGGTTGGTGTCAGGGCAAAACTTGAATCCGACAAGGTGAATGTCTCTGTTATGATGAGGTATCTTAGTAGGATCAAGATGGGCAGATCAGCCTGGGATAGAGCGCACGAAGATAGCATCAGGGTGGCTCTGGTGCTGGGTAGAGGAACCAGTACCATTAGCAGAGGAGCTAGCGCCATTAAAAAAGGCTAAGTTGTAGTCGCCCTGATGCAATTTTAGTTGTTCCAATAAAAAGAGTGCCGAGGAACATTTCCTGTTCGTCGGAAAGTTGTTGTCCAATGAGGCTGTTCTAAATTGGAAGGAAACCATTCTGAACCAGTTGTTTTGGGGGGTTCTTATTCAGTTAGATACTCATATCTCCAAATCTGGGGGAAAAATCTGACTCAGATCTCTGGTACAACTGATTGAGAAGCATATCAGACACTAATGATGTCTTGTTTTTCTGATTCAGAACCCTTGCACAACTGCTCTCTCTCTCTCTCTCTCTCTCTCTCTCTCTCTCTCTCTCTCTCTCTCTCTCTCTCTCTCTCTCTCCCTCTCTCTCCCTCTCCCTCTCTCTCTCTCTCTCTCTCTCTCTCTCTCTCTCTCTCTCTCTCTCTCTCTCTCTCCCCTCTCTCTCCTCCGTCTCTCCTCTCTCTCTTTCTCTCTCTCCTCCGTCTCTCTCTCTCTCTCTCTCTCTCTCTCTCTCTCTCTCTCTCTCTCTCTCTCTCTCTCTGCTGGAATCCCCTAGGTTCTAATTCAGAGGCGTGTCTGGTATCCTTACTTGTGAATCAGATCACTGTCAGGTACTGGATCACGAGCACATCAGAGTGTACCTGTCCTGTTTCACTTATTTCCCCAGTATTGATTCAGAACACTATTGAGACACCCAGATTCCCACTACTGTTCTGATTCAGAACCTGGTCAGGTACTGATTGAAGACAATATTGAGATACCTAAATTCACACCTCTGTTCTGATCCAGATCTTTTTAACTACCATTTATAAATGTGCTTAGGCACCTATATACTTGTTTCTGTGCTGAAAACTTCTGTGAGGTCTTGGTCCACAGCCATGTCCAGACACTTGGGTTCCTGCCAAATTTCCTAGCTCAAGGTAAATTAATTGTAACCTTGCAACCAAGGTTGACATCTCTGCATCCAGATAAAGAGAAAAGGAAAGAAAAACTAGGCAGGCAGTGTAAGCACTCCCCACATCAAGAAAGAGAAGAAAGACTACGCTTGCCAAGTCTGGCCGCGTGCATTAAGGAAAGGTCACCTGAAAGGCAGGGCCCCACCACACAGACCAAGAGGAAGAGGTGGCACAGAAGTCTACACAAGCAAGTTGGCCTCCACCATGGGACCTACGACACGACTGTCAGGCAGGCCCTGTCCAGCAAGCTCAAGACCCACCCCTAAGCCATAGAGCAAGATTTCCAACATATCAGCATGGGTCCCCCTCTTGCACAGGGGCCAACCAGGGCGGTGGGAGGTGAGCACGCAGTTATGCAGACCCAAGCTGACACTCCACCTCTAGAGACCTTCTCCACCGTGCCGACCTCTGGGACCACTCCTGCGCCAATGTCCTCCACCCGGCACTCGCGCAAGCGCCCTGCCTGCGCCGCGAGCCAGCTCCAGAGGCCGCAACATGGAACTGCTGTTACTCCGCTGCCAATGTGTGAGGTCTCAGCCGCTCCCGAGTATGTCCCCACATCAATTAAGGATCCAGGTAAAGACATAAGCTATCGGTTCCTTGCCCTCTCTCTTAATCATGGTACTCCTTCAGCTTCAAAGAGACAATATTAGAGCAAGCACAGACGCGGCACAGCAACCATGGCATCCAACCAAATGCAAAAAATTCAAGGAATGAAGCAGTCCAGCCTTGGCTGCATGCCTTAAAACGGAAGTGTTCTTGCAGAGTGAAAATACAATTGTAATGGAATGTTGGAACAAGTTGTCCATTGAGAAGTAGAGGGGGGCGCCGGGGGAACAGGGAATACTCAGCGCCAGCCACAGCCACTCCAACTACTTTTAAGGTCCGTCACCCTGGCCAGCTCGTCCCAGAGCAGAGGCACACCTATCTTATGGAGGTCAAATACTGTGAAGACACCCCGCCCAAGAATCAGCTCGGGGCCTCCAAGCAGTAGCACCGCGACCTCAGACACCAATTTTCAAGGGACTTAGATCAAGTTACCCTCCATCATGGAGGGTATGATACCATTCTGTTAGGTGTTGGCGGGTCCTCTACACCCCTCACACCTTGGAGCCCCTCACAGAGCTTGGCCTTGACACTTATGTGAAGGCACTCAAGCCTTCATCGAGCTCAGCCACTGTCATGTTACGGAGCCCTGGTAAAGCGCGAGGAGGGCGACAGCAAGGAGGAGGTCCCCGGATCGAATCCTCGTGGCCGGGGTGGAGGTAAAGATGGTGTAATGGTACAATCTGGGTACCAGTTAAGAGAGATACCCGGTGAGAGCACGGACGGAGTGCGCAGGAAGCCATAAGGATGGGGTGCAAGTCCCCCCGTTCCGCAATAAAGGAATAGGAAGGTGCCAAAGTGGCATCCGGCCACCGGTCTTGGCCTGGTCCTTATGGCCTAGTGCAACCGTCTCGTTGCAGATGCCCTCTCGGTGGGAGTCTATGGGAGACTCTTTCCTTAATGCACGCGGTGGAACGGCAAGCGTATAACTTACTTACTTACTATGTGAAGGCACTAAGTTTGCTCTGAAGCTTCATGCTCACTGAATGGTTTTCTGTCCAGTACACTTATAGACTTGCTAGCACCAGACGCGCTCTTGAGAAGACAACCTTAAACTCTCATTATTAAGGACAGGCACGGGCTACTACTAGGAAACCTCCTGATTTCCATTGATTTTTTCTTCTCCTAGTGGAGAAGATATGCGGTGCCTCGGCCCTAAGTATCCTCTTTTCCTGAATTGATGTGGGGAGCGATTTCACTGCCTACATAGTTTTCTTTTCTTTTCATCAGCGCCCGATCAGCCAGGATACTGGGCTGTTGACTCTTGTAGTTCCCTTGCAACCCCCTTGCAGCATAACTTATAGCTGTTAAACAGCTTGTGATGTGTGTTGTGTGCCCCAAGGAATTTTAACTACCTGGCTGATGATTTCAATGAAGGAAGAACCCCATAGAAACCGGACGTCAAATGATGGCATTTGTGTCAACATACTAACCATGCATAACAAGTTGCTGTGGCGCAGAAGGTAGTAAAGATAAGCTAAAAGATGCAGTGAAAGCATTCCCTACATCTGTAAAGAAAAAGGTGCAGCGAAAGCTTTCCCTACATCTGTAAAGGAAAAGGAGGCACGTTGACACGAAAACCCCTCAGCCTCCTTCAACAGAAAAGAAAGAAAAGTTTGCGTCAGCCAATGGCCGCGTGCAATGACAACAGGTCCTTCACCAGATATCATGCAGCAAAGAAGTTGCTGTGCTCATACATCAAATTCTGGGCCTTGGCATACGCTGGAACAGGAACGAAACATTTGATGCGCTTGTCTGCACAACGAGTGATTGCTGCCAGGAATTAAAATTAGAAAGGGAAAACGTACATGATGACCACCTGGGCACATGCCTTGCCTTGCTTAGGAGCCAGATGCACTTCAGGAAGGCAGAAACACTCAAAATTGACAATACTAGGACACATCACACATTCCAACTTGGTGCAGATACAGGTCACATAACCTTTGAACTGCTGCGATGTGCCTTGTACATATACCTTGACCGAGAAGCACATCAGCTCATCATGGAGCGATGCAGGTGCACGTTTTTCCAACCATCCTCAAACTGCTGCCAAACCCGTGTCTCCTGGCTCACGACAGTCTCTGGCACATAATCGCCGTTTGGACTGCAAATTGATCAGCACAAAGTGATATATTAAAATCGTAATAAATTGCGGGATTTTGAAGGCTGGGAACCGTACCCACATTTGGACCGCTGCTACTTGGGGACAAATCAAGATATGACTTAGGTGCTTGACTTTCAAAACTTGAACATTGGGAGGAGCATGGATGTCGAAAGTTTCTAGCTTGGTGGATTGGCATGAAATAATGACAAACATCGAGTTGTGCAATGCAGTACTTATAGCGCAAAGGCATGACAAAATGCAGCATTGTAATTGAATTTATTTGGCACACCTTATCTTAGCTGGGGGGCAATGTAATAAAATAGCACTTCTCAAAAGAGGGGATTTCCCTCACAGTGATGAAATCTTGGTTTTGTTAAAAGGGGCCTGACACACACACACACACAATGACAAATGCCAACCTACTCATTCTGAGCCTTGGGAACAAGAATTGAACAAATGCTGGGTATGTCTGGATGAATTTTCATCTAAAATGTAGCAGTGGTGATGTTGATGAGGATTTGTAGGATGCTATTTGCAGCAGTTCCAGGCGCAAGAAGCACATGTGTTTGTGACCATGTCACACATGTGACTGTTTGAGTAGTTGGTCAAAGAAGAGACTGTTCTATGCAAATTCACACGCTGGGCACAATCTTTGACCAATACAAGTCGGTAAGTGGTTCAGGCCAGGAACAAAATTTTAATTCAAAGCCATGTACTTCATTTTCCTTCAATTGATTACTTTGTGTGTCACACACACGCACGTACACATGCGCGCACACATTAACACACACACACAAATACACACACAAAGCCAAGTGCGCTCTGCCTTGAACGTACCTGCCCTGTTTCACCGTCTGCCTCAGTCTCACATAGCACACCACAGCTGAGGTATCACTGAGCAATCGCACACTGCAAGGTTGTCAAAGGGATCAATGGGAGAGAACTCAATGCTGTCAAGGTGTGAGCTCAAGAGACCCTTAGAGAATAACATAACATAAACATTCCATTCCACTTAAAAGATATGTGATCTGAGGGGTCCTCAAAAGAAAACGAACGTCCCATTTCCTGTAAAAGATGGGTCAAGCATCATGGGACGTGGGCCGCCTCTGGAAGAAAAACAATGCTACTCCTCCCAGCAAGGTCCCACCATAGACTCTTGTGTCATGCACAAAGATGTGTTTGTCCATGTGGTACTGATGCTGGTTTTTGCAAGTGACCATGGCTTGCAGAGGTCAGCAAGCAGCAAAACGACAGCAGAAGGTGCGGAGGCCAACAGTAGCAAAGTGAAAGCGGAGGCGAGGAGACCGGCAAGCAGCAAAGTGAAAGCTTGAGGTGCCGAGTGCTGTTTCTTGTCTGCACTGCAAAATCCTGAGGGAATACATTGGGCTAAAAAGGTTTGTGAGAGACTGGTATTGTATGTTATCAAAATTTCAAGAGGGGAGCACTGAGAGCACTGATGTGAAGAAACCCAGGCAGCAGGCAGGGCAAGGAAGGACACAAACCAAGGCGCATGCTAATTTGCCTTTTGGAAACAGGAAAGCAAGGAACACCAACCAGGACGAAGAGATAGGTGTGAAGAAAGAAAAGCAGAGGAAATAAACTCTGTGAAGGGAACAGTGCTTCTGGTATCAGCTGTGCAGCAGTAGTAGAAGCAACATTAGACACATTGAACTGATTGATATTATGGTGTCAAGCTGTGCTACTGGTATAAAGGCGAAGTTAGAAATGTTGACCTTCACCATTAGCTCTTGAACCACGTACCTTGCACCACTCATTGTGTTCAAGTCGCGCTGTAAGGGTTTGACTCCTTTGACGTTCAACTGGGCACCAAAATCAAAGTAAAACCTGTGGTGGTCAGCAAGACTGATAAGTTCAACACCAGGGCAACATGCTGAGTCCTGGACATGGAGAACACCCTTCAAATCCCAAGAGGTTCGGTAAAAAGCAATGCAGCTTTCTATTTCATCAGGCGATCAATCTGTCCAGACGTTTACTTTTTCGTGAGTCCGTCATGCGCCTGTCCTTACTTTCTAAACTAAATTCCTGATTCTTACATGCAACAGGGAAGGTTGCATGTATGCAGGCCTCGACGTTGTACCAGAGGTGTCACAGGGACTTCAATGGCACAGCTCATGCCTACGGTTGGCCGATTCCATATTTACACGCCGTATATATCTACACACACATATACATATATACATGATATATATACATGTATATACACGTATGTGCGTGTAGATAGATATCAGTTTTTTTGGCAGGGAAAATACGCTACATACATGGCGTATGTGTATGGAGTTGGCCAACCCTACTTATACCCGATCAGTTGATCAATCAATGCTCATTCGATAAGGAATCAATGCAGCCAGATCTCTGTCACGGCCACAGGTGCTGTGTTAACCACCTTGTTTGCTTTAAGGCAGCAGAGGGATTGTTGTGTCTAGGCAGCTTGTCCCTTGGATGCCTGAATCAAAACACTACACACAGCACATGCATTCTGACAACGGCGAAGCCCACACGCTAGCATGTCACAGGAGAAGCTATTCAAACAATGTCTAACCACGTGAACAGGCTTATCTGCTGCATGCTTTGCCGACATGCTACGCTGAGCTCCTCCTGACGCTTTGCTTGGTGTGGGACGCTCACTTGTGGAAAGGGAGGCCGGTCACCAGATGGCTCCGCGCCTCTGGCTCAAAGCAAGTGATGTTCTCATCACAGAGGGAGGTGTATGTCTCGTAGTCCCCTGCACTGATGGCATCCAGCAGGGCCTGCTGGCGACCCAGCAGCTGCTTTTCCAACGCTGACCTTGCCTCTTGTGTTAGGGGCATGCTGCGGGGTAGTACAACTGGAGAGCAAACATTTGGGAAAAACGGAGTTTGCCTGGCAAAAGCACTTAGGGCTGTCAATCAATTGATATTTGTGCTTTGGCAGAGTTTGTGTGTGTGTGTGTGTGTGTGTGTGTGTGTGTGTGTGTGTGTGTGTGTGTGTGTGTGTGTGTGTGTGTGTGTGTGTGTGTGTGTGTGTGTGTGTGTGTGTGTGTGTGTGTGTGTGTGTGTGTGTGTGTGTGTGTGTGTGTGTGTGTGTGTGTGTGTGTGTGTGTGTGTGTGTGTGTGTGTGTGTGTGTGTGTGTGTGTTTTCCTTTCTACCTTTGGCCTTTGCTTTTCTCTGTGGAAGTCTCTGTGGGAGTCTCAAGGGGCTGATTCCCAAATTACTTTCCTGAGCAAGCCCGTGTCTGTTAAACAACGGTTTCATGCGAAATAATATTATCTTCTATTTGTCCCGTGGGTGAAGAAAATCTTACCATTCAGTTGAACCGTATCTCTCGAATTGGCAATGCCTGGAACTAGCTTCGTCGCATTTTTACGATACAACCTGTGGAAGCCAATGTTACAGTGGAACTTTATGTAGGAGGAGCAAAGCCAGGCCACCCTTGGGAGAGCATTAATGCTGCAAGCAGAAAAGCCGAATTTGGTGGCGAACCTAGTGGCTCCCAGGCCCAGGGAAGCGAAGGAGGCCATACGCATTTCCACGCGCGTCTGGCTGTGGTTAGTGGGGAACATAACGTTGTGCTTAACATGCAAGCACACTTGGCTGCTAGTTACTGTACCCAGGGAGCAAGTGTAAGAGAAACCAGGGTGTGACCAATCAGCTGAAATGCATATCAGGGGTCAAATTGCCTGCCATGCCCAAAAACATGTTACCCAAACACGTTCATAACCGTGCAATATGAGCCAAGTGTTCCAGTCATTTCTCATGTGCATGCTTTCTGTGTGTGCATGCTCCCATCTCTCTGCCAACGATGCAGGGTTGGTATTACCTCCTACTTGACATGCGCATTTGGCTTGTGGAGCACATTTATCAGCGGGGACTCTGTTGCACACCAGCAGAACTTGGCCAGGCTCCATGCAGAGGTGGGTAATGCTCGTGGACTCAAATGACAGCACGAGGGCAAATGGCAGGGATGCACTTGGCACGGACATCCTTGCAAAACAGAAGCGTGTGCATCACAAAGTTTTTTCTTGCATCCGCAGTTGTAGTTCTGGTGAGTGGGAATTTATGCAAGATTCTTCCTGAGCTCCGTCAGACTCTGCTATACACAAGTTTGTGAGAGCTTTGAAGTACAAATCAAATAGAGCTGAGGAAGAAGGTTTAAACGTAAAGCTGTGGTTACTATACAACTCTGTGACCATTACAAACCCTCTTTTTGAGAAAGTTCTCCATTACGCAACATATAGGCAACCTGCTAGCAGAGTTGATTCAGTGTTACGCACATTGTATTACGCAATGTCAAGGGAAGTCTGAGTAACTGCTTTGAACATTACGCTGCAATTACTGGGGGGCTGTTTCTGCTGTCTTGAGCGCACTGGCCATGCGGCCCTCCCACGCTTTGGGAGTGTCTGGTTTTTATTAAATTTCTTTTTTCATCTTTCACTTTCACACAACCCCCTTGAAGGCAACTGAATGTCTCATTGCGCAGTACGCATTTTGAATTATAAACATAATGCATGATTTTAAAAAAGCTATGCAGGCACAAGAAAGATAAATTATGGGGTGCACGGGAGAGAATTGTGGGCATGGGCGATATGGAAGGCCCAAAAGCTTCATAGGGGCGTCAATAGAGCAGGCGGCACCGCTTTTCAGGGCCCTCTTCTCAGTGCTGCAGAATTTGTATTAGGTTCGCTTTGAGAGTTTGTGGGCAAGGAGGGACTCTTTGCCGTTGCAGGCATGTGCAGGGATTTCATTACATGAAATTCAGGTCTTGGTTATCGCAATGTTTTATGTGACAGAATTTGGGAAATTCCTTTTTTGTGAGGGTGCAGGAATACTTGCCTGTGCGGTATGCCAGGGATAGAATGCTTTGTTATGTTTGATGAGCTTTTTTATACACTCAAAAAGCAGTGAAGATGTCAGACACCTAATTGGGCTGCAAAATTTTGTATCCCCCCATAGTTTGGGGCCCATACTATGCTCTGAAAAATGTACACTGGCTTTAACTGATCAAGATTTGACAACGTCGGCATGAAATGAGGTGGGCAGCGCAGCCCAGGGGCCTGATTGCTACTCGGCACTTGAGGTCATGTTCAACTACACACACGAATTAAAACGTGTGTGTATGTGCGTGCGTGCGTGCGTGCGTGTGTTGCACATGCCCACGCACTGGTTGTCCTCCTTTCTTGATTGTATAGATTCTCTGCACATGTTTATACAGGATTAAAACATCACTGTGAGGCCTCGCATTGACACTGCCAGCCTTCGCCTTGATTACTCTGCAGGTCCCCTGGCAGTTCCTGGAGTGGCCCATGTCCGCATTTGCTGCCGTTCTGGTGCTCAACATCCTCAACCTGGCCCTGAGGCAAAACACCACCAAGTTCCGCACCAACCTGCTCCTGTTGTTCATCAATGGGGTGGCCTTCACCACCGACCTGCTTATCAACTTGGACCTGACCCCAGTCTTCCAAGCAGCCAATGGCAGATTGTAAGTGTATGCATGTTTTTTGCAAGTCTCAAATGCGTACCAAGGGCGTGGAATGTAATATCATACTTTCACAAACCTACATTATATAATGTATTGTACAATATCACATATAATGTCAGTTATCACATTCCAAGCCCCGGGATTCAAGGATTCATCTCAGGATGAGTGTGGCCCTACCCTTTGCACCCCAGGAATTGATTGATCAAGTCCCTTTTTTAAAAATAGCAGAAAACGATTGATTACACAAGCACAGTTGTGTGAAGTTGCGCGAAAGCTGCTCTGTTCCAGCAGCTATTTAACTAATACTTAAGTAAAGAAGAGTACCTTAGTACTTATCTTGCCCACGCTGGAGCTGCCCAGACAATCATTAACACAAGGTAACACTCAATACATGGCTGCATGCCGCTGCACAAGAGCTGCTTTGTCCAAGGTCTGTCCAACTATCTATCTTGCCTACGCTGGAGCTGCCCAGACAATCATTAACACAAAGTAACACTCAATGCATGGTCCCATGCCGTTGCACAAGAGCTGCTTTGTCCAAGGTCTGTTCAACTATCTATCTTGCCTATGCTGGAGCTGCCCAAACAAGCACTCAAAACAATGAATCTCCAAAGCTCTAGCTGGGGATGCATATGCAATAAATTATTAGCTAAGCAAGAGAGTCCATCTCTATCTGCACTTTGTCCTCTTTCCCCTCCTCATCATCCTCCATGTTGGCCTTGAAGGGGGAATCAGATGTGATGATGAAGTAGAACAAGTCCTTGTTGACAACAGCCTGCTCCTCAGCTGATGGCATGTGGTGGGCGATGGATGACTGCGTGGCCTTACACTTGACAGGGCGGCTGGAGCCTGCTTCATCATCCTCATCCAAATCAATCACCTCCTCCTCACGAGGGCGCTTGCATGCAGAACTATGTTGCTTGCATGCTTGCGAGGGGTTGCTGGGGCTCACGACCTCACCCCAGCCTTTGCACCTCAGCATGCTTGGCCCATCACCTAGCTCTGGCATGGTGACCATCTCATAGCCCTCCTCCAGCTTCTTACAGTGAGCATCCAGGTGGCGCTTGGCGCTTGGCTTTTTGAGGCGTCCTGCGGGCCCCCATGCACATCTGGCGTACCACACCACCTCCATCCTTTCCAACTAACTTGCTTTGTCCTTTCCCCGTTGGTTTCAATGGCAGGGTCATCCTGACTCTGGCTGAATTTTTTGAAGACTAGAAAAACTACTATCATATGGATTTCGTATACTTAAGTATATGATATTATATAATATTTATGTGATATCATATACTTAAACTACTATCATATGTAGTGGTGTTCAGGTCCCGAGGCGACTTTCACCAAATGAGTACAAAATTTGACAACAGGTGTACATTTGGTAAACATTAAGGGCTGCATACTTGGATTTTTAAAAATTGGCCCAGGGGGTGATCTGAGTGCCCCAGAAATTGATATCACACCCCAGATCGCACTCCTCCTGCAATAGCAGACCTGGAACTGGTCCAATCGTGACAGCTATTGCACTAGTGGGTGAGTGAGATCAAAGCCTATGTATTGATGTGCTAATCTGGGAAAACTGGTGCCAAATAGGCTGACTGCGCCTGGAAATGTCAAAATTTTAGTCATTTTTGGCCAATGCCACACACAAGAAGCCCCAGAAAAGACGGGCAAACCAATTACCAGGTCAGTAAATTGGCATAGCTGCTTTTAATATTATAACAAGGGTAGCAGGAGAAAAACAGGACGAAAATGTGGCCTTCGGGGCTAATGCTTGCCAGAAACGTGGTAAAAAATGCCAAAAAATGCACGTTTGAGCCCACCCCTGACCAACCATGCAATAATTTTTGGTCATTTCTGTTGCAAACCTATTCTTTTGTCACAAGGTATCCAATGGTGTGCTGCTTGACCGAAACGGACAACTTTCAGAATGACCCCCTTTTTGGGGTGCTCATTTGCCTAAGTGCTGACACTGAAAATGGGTTTTGGTGCATAAGGGGCCCTCAGGGTGGTTGTTTCGGCACGAAACTCGGCGTGGGGGTCCAGAATGGTGTTATGAAGGGGCTGTGCGTGGGAAACTGGGAACGCGCAGGTGCGTGGGTGACCTGCTGGGGGAAACATGCCCATTTTTAGGGGTAAATGCATGTAGGGGGTGGTAGCATGCTGAAGGTGTGTTCCAAGCCCTGCCAAAGCGAAAATCTGGCCATACCTTCATATGATAGAGATGTTCAACTAGGAGGAGTAGCATCAGCCGATGCTGGGCGATGCAGCAGGCCCGGTTAAAAACGTAAGAGCCATTTACATGCCCTTGTTTGGGCACACCACCATGCGCAGCTCCCTTGCCCTTGCATGCCACCCCCTGAAAACCTTCCCAGACCTCACAGGTACCCAAAGCAGCCCTGCTACACAGGGCCTGCAAGGTTTGGGGCAGCGCATGGTCAGCTGTCCAGCGTTTTGCATTTTGGTGATGGGGCATGCAGGGGGTGTGTCAGGTGGCCTGCAGTGGTGCTCCCAAGCTCCAAATGCATGCATTTTGACCTTATTGACTCTTGCTGATGCTCCTCGAGTGCTGGAGTGCACTGGGCAGGCCAGCTGGGGGTGCATGCGTGTGACGTACCCCTTGCCACCCACACAGCATGTCCACAGCACGCAGCTGCAGTCACCTGTGCGCAGGATGCCCTTCCTCATGCCTTGGTGCAGGTCTGGGACAGGGTGGGGCAGGCTGTCCGGGCTGCTGCTGGCTCCAGGGTGCTCCTTTCTGCTGGTCAAACCTCTGCAACAGCTGCTGTAGCTGCAGCTGTGTGGAGTCGCTGCCTCAAAATTAAGACAATGATTCATTGATTAACAAAGACCAAACGTGTCCCAAAAACGGCAGGTTTGGTGGCCCGTCAGGAAGGCGATGTCGCCAGACGTGTCAAATTTTCTAACGCGACAGCTGGTGCACCGGGGCTCATAAAACAAGTGCAGACGGAATTTTTAATTTACATTTAATAAGTTCGATTGCTCAGCTTGACCTGCCGGTGTTTTTTGGTGGCTGGTCCGATCTATGTCTGGACACCCCCCTCCTGTATCTCCACAGCCACTGCACCATCCGGGATTCTGAGACCAGGTTTGTCAACCAGTTTTGCACCATAAAACTGCTCATGAAGTCAAAAATGAGTTTGGAGCAACTTGGTCTGGGGGTGAACACCACTACATATGTGATATCATATATTTAAGTATATAATATTATATTATAAATATGATATTTATTCTGCGTTCCACACCCTACTAATGGTACAGGTCACAGGAACAAAAGGAAAAATGCATGCCATAACCAAGCGCAATCCACAAATGTGGGCTGGTTGTACCCAGCCACAAATGTCTGAATGGATACGCGCTTTTAGTGAGAGGGAATTTACCTAAAGTAAGTTCTTTTTAACCTTTGACGCAGAGCACCACCCCGCACACTTGGAAAAAGCCTTCTCAATATGTGTCAAGTATTCTATGCGCAGAATACTTGACGCATATCAAGAAGGCTTGCTGACATATGTACAGACGGCACATATGAAGACGTGATGACATATGAGTACAGCGCACACATGCATATGGCTTGGGTGCTGCTGAGAAGGCGGGGTGGCTGGGTGCCTGAAAATCCTTTGATGACAATTCCCTTTCTGACCGCCCTCGCTGCCGCTGCAATGTCATGACAAGGTGGCAGTATGCATCCCATCAATTGCACCTCACCCACTGTTACCGGACAGAGGGGTGCTTTCTAATAATGTTAATTATTGCTTGTGCTGCATGTGGCAGACTTATGTGTAGACTCATGCTTGCGCTAATAATAGGAGTGCTTTCTTACTTTTGTTTTGCTTGTGCTGCATGTGGCAGACTTATGTGTACTCTTGTGGTGTCGTTAATACCTTGTGGTGTCGCTGTCGTTTTGCTTTGCTGCTTTTCTTGGAAGTCTGCACCCTCCCTTTTTTTTCTGGTGTCAATGATGTTTTGCTTGAGCTGCAGGCATGCAAACTTATGCCTCTTTTTGGGGTGCTGGGCAGCCAAGAAACTTGCTTTTGCGCTGCTCACACCTTGCAGCCTAACATCGCTCTTTAAAGGGATTTTTGTTCAAGCCAAAAACATACGAGTTATTCTAGCGTGCAAGGGCAATTGTTAAGGCAACATACAGAAGCGAAGGGGGTACATTTATTCAGACAGGCTAATATGCTTGCCTGTATTGGTGTCATTCTGGAAGGGAAAAAGGCGCGTTCCCGCACTGCCTCCATGATACTGCTTGCTTGACAGCCTGACTTGCAAGGGTTCATGGGTCAAGCCTTGCTACGTGGAGGGGCATTAGTTTCAGGTAGCTAGGGCAGCAGCAGGGATGATTGGCGTAAGGCGCAGTGTTGATGCATTGCTTCCTATGCGCTTTTATTTTTTATGGGTCAATAAAGGAAAAAGGGGTTGAGCCTCACCTGCGTTTACACACCACCAAAAAGAACCTGCTGTTTATGGCGATGTGAAGAAAGTGGACAACAATCAACTGTGTGCTTTTTTTTAGGTAACATGGTAGCCACCTTGCTGTTGTTCCAGGTTCCACCCACTTCGCTATCTCCAATGGTCCCACTCCACGCCCACCCTCATCTACATGATTTGGCTAAGCTCGGATCCTGAAGAGGTGGAAGCCCCGCAGGTGCGGTAGCATTTGCTGTTGCTTCGTCCCAAACTCAATCATGGCTGTTGTGAGTACTTGCATGAATGAGTTGAAGCTTTGTCAATACTCAATGCCCACCATGCAAAGTGTGAATACTTTGTGGCTTGCTCAGAACCCTTATTCTGACAGTTGATGTATGCAAACTGGAGCATCGCCAGTGCTCACTGCCAATCATCAAGTGTGTGAATGCTTTGTGGCTTGCTCAGATGCCCAAATCTGGCCTTTTTAAAATGGAAAGCCAAGCATTGCCTGTGCTCGCTGCGTGTAAACTTTTTTCTGGCATGCTCAAGACCCCGAATTTGGCTGTTGTTGAATACTAAGTGAAGCATTGTCAGTGCTCACTGCCAATCGTAGAACGTGTGATTGCTTTATGGCATGCTCAGAACCCCAAAATTGGCCACTGTCCATTTTTGATAAAGAACCGGAGCATTGGCAGTGAATGTTGGCAATGTCGTCCACATAGTTGGCTGCAGGCAGTGACTGAGTGAGCTTGGGTTTTAATTGACCACTGGAAGTGTTTCTGCTAATAAGCATCGGCAATGTCGGCAATGTGGTGGCGGTGCTAGCTACTGCGGACAGCCTAAGAAACCAAGAAAGTATCAACCACACAGCTTCTGAACTCCTCACTGTCCACAGCCATAGAGTCAGCCATACTGCTGCTTTGTATCTGAGGATGCTGTGCCATCATTCTCCCTGAGCCACCTCACGACATGCATCGCAGTTCACCTCAGAATTCTCGCCTTTTCCTTTTCGCCACCAGACCTGAACTTAAGCACAACTTTTCTTTTGCTAAACCAAAACTTCATTTGTGTGCGCATCGTAACATGCTGCAGCTAATGTACGCTGTTGTCAACGACATCGTCATGATTCTCACAGGGCTTGCATCCACATGCTCCAGCGGCAGCATGCAATGTGAGTTCACTGGAGCTTCATCCAATCCTTTTTTTCTGGAGGAGTGTGAGCTACCGTGCCTAAAATGTAGCCTGTGCATAGGCAGTATGTACTCCCTTGCTTGAAGCCGCAAAATATCTCGCAGCAAGGCTATATATGAACACAAGGTGAAACACATCACGTTTGCGGTTTGTGTTTAACCTCCACATAGCTCTTCCAAGCCATGTGCGCAGCAAGTATATGTGGCATGATCTTGATTTAGAGTACAGAACACTCTGAAGCAACTGTTGTAGCGCTCTCTGTGCCTATTTGAAGGGCATCATCACTTGGTGGGGGGGGAGCGCAAGTGGGTTCCTACATGCTATCATCAGCTGCTGCTTGGTTGCCCATTTAATAGCATGTTTGCAGGCCTGATCAGTGAATGTCTGACTGACCTGTCGAGTTTTATGTTGACCACATTGACTCACCGCATTGATTGTACTGCACTGTGTTCTCCCACCTCATCAGCAATGTCTGACCCGCCACATAAGCATTTCAATGCTGTGTCAACGCGAGTGTGTAACCACAGGAAATCTGTTATGGAGTGTTGTGCAGGCCTTCTAGGCTGGGTGGGG
Organism: Dunaliella primolecta; assembly: GCA_914767535.2. NCBI lineage: Eukaryota > Viridiplantae > Chlorophyta > Chlorophyceae > Chlamydomonadales > Dunaliellaceae > Dunaliella > Dunaliella primolecta. The sequence continues at coordinate 2,506,070 of OU611751.1, read as the reverse complement.
CGGTATGAGATACCTCCATTAAAGCATACTCGCAAGCATGTGCGCACGCTTTCCTTGCACACTTCCCTTTTCAAAAGCAGTCAGTTTGTCGGTGCGTGCATGCAGTGCTGTGGGGGGCTGTCTCCTTTGCCACCTTCTTCGCTGTACTCATCACTGTGTACAAGATGTTCCGCAGGTGGGTAACATGTACGTCAAAGTGGTTGAGAGAATAATCTTGCCCAGTCGGTTTGATGGGGAAAATGAGCATGAAGCATCAGTATCAAACCGTGCCGCTGTGTTTGCAAATAGCTGCCCACTGTTGAGAAGGATGAAGGGGCTCTGGGCTGCTCTAAGCATAGGACTCCGCTGTGTTTCATCCCAATATCACCAGCCAGTCAATCTTAGTTCAATTGCTTTGACATCGATTGCAGAGGAGCCTTTTGGTAAGTGCATCACGGGGCCTAATGTTTCATACCTGTAGGGTGTAGCCATTTGCACACAGAAGCTTTTTGGTAAGAGGTTGTGCTGCAGAAGAGGTGACTGAAAATGACAGGGAGGGGTCGCTACAGACAACGTCCCAATGCTGTGCAAAGCTTGAAGCATTGCCGTGTGCCAGTGCGTGGGAAGAGGCACCCAGAGCACACTCGCATGAAACCCAATGAGGTGCGCAAAAAAAGTGGAAGCATCCACATCCTAGTTTGAAATGCTTTTTGTTGCTGTGCACTCAATTGCATGGTACACGTTGCACAACAGGGATGCACGAGCTCCTGGCTCCCTTGTGTGGATTACTTTGGGCATCTCAGAGGGTACACATAGATGCAGGGCTCACGCGCACACACACACACACCTGCCTCGCTGCATCACATACACACACCTGCCTCGGTGCATCACATACACACACCTGCCTTGCATCGTCACCTGCCTCACTGCATCACATACACACCTGCATCACATACACACACCTGCCTCGCTTCACATACACACACCTGCCTCGCTTCACATACACACACTGCCTCACTACATCACATTCACCTGCCTTGCATCATCACCTGCCTCACTGCATCACATACACACCTGCATCACATACACACACTGCCTCACTACATCACATATACACCTGCATCATCACCTGCCTCGCTTCACATGCACACCTGCCTCACTGCCTCACATACACACCTGCATCATCACCGGGCTTGCTACACATACACACCTGCCTCGCTCCATCACACCATCACCACACTCCCTCAAAAACCTCCATCACCCGCCTGCCCTCAGCAATATCGACAACCTGGAAGACTCAGAAGCTCGGAGCATTGTGCGCACCGTGCTCTTCCTGATGCTGGTACTGTGGAACCTATTTCCTGTGGTGTGGCTCCTGGCCGAGCTGCACATGATCTCGCCCGCCATGGAGCACCTTTGCTGGGGCCTATGTGACTATGCAGCAAAGGTGTGTGTGTGTGTGTGTGTGTGTGTGTGTGTGTGTGTGTGTGTGTGTGTGTGTGTGTGTGTGTGTGTGTGTGAGGGCTTTGTGCACTCCTGTCTGCAACAGAGCAGCTGTGTTGTGCACCAACTTTCCTGCACCCATGCATCATTTAATTGTGCACAGGCTTCCATATACCAGAGGCTTTGTGAAATGCACACTGCACTGAGTGCATGACATTTTATTTCTTGTGTACACGAAGCATGCATGAGGCTCCCTGAATTGATGAAGCATCATTGCCCTGCAAACAAAGTGCACCTTTGCACCTCCTAGGTCTGGGATGCAGGCTGTGTGAGCCCATTGTGGCAGTCCAGCATTGATATGAATTGCTCCTGACCTGCAAACAAAGTGCACATGAATCCTTGGATGCAGGCCGTATTCGTGAGCCAGCTGTGGCAATCCAACATCGCCAGTGTGTATGAGCGGCGTGAGATAGCTCTGCGTATGTGGGAGGTGCGTGCTCCTCCAGATTGGACCTCACCCCCCCTGCACATCACTCTACGTTTTCTTCAGTGCTGGGGCCTTTGTGCATATCGAGGCAAAAATTTGTTGGCCCTCTTTTCCTATTTATGTCAATGAATCATCACCGCTGTGAATTGAACGCTCGTATGAGTCCCTGGCTCCAGATGTGTGAGGTACTGATGGAAATGTGTGTAAGTGGCACTGCTCTGCTTTGTGACTGACGCGCAGAAGTCTGGGTCAAAACTCACTGTTCGGTTCATCCATTGAAATCAGAAGCATATGAGAGCAGAAAGTCTGGTCCTTTAACTGAATGCAGCAGGGGCTGCGTGCATTATGTGCACCGGGAGCCTCTGATCTGTCTCATGGCAAGTTGTTACCATGAATGATGGCGCACCCGAAGAAATTGACCTGAAGGGTTTTGAACAAAAAATCATTGCAACTACCAAAGATCACGTGAACGTCTGAACTTCATCACTCACACTTTGCTCGTTGGACACGCTAGTTTCACCCTAATGAAGCTGTAATTTTCCTCCGTGATGCACGCTCCGTTCTTACGGTCCTGATTAAACTGGATGGACTTGCGTATGCAATTACTTATCTTGCGGCTGTTTGCCTCTGGCAAAATCATGTTGGCATTGAGGTCATTCAATTGCATTCTTTATGCAAGCATGTAGCACGCAACTGTACCACCCAAATGAGGCTCCGCTTGGTACAGAGTGAACTTGTGAAAGGAATCAATTAAGTTTTGCTTTTGCTCTCATGAGGTTGAGCACTGTTCAAATACAACTCCATGAAAAGAGATGGAAAGAGTTGCCAGCAGCGCACAGTGTGAGCTGCAGGCGTGATCAGCATTGTATCGTCATAATGTCCAGCATGTACAGCAGCGTCACTGCCAAGCTCACTGCCCGGTCTCTGCTTCTTATTTCAAATCGTTTTTACCCTGTACATTTCTCTCTGCTGTGCACTTGTTATTTCTTTTGTTTGGAATTCATCAAACATTGGAATGCGACCTCGTCGTGTATGCGTATCTCATGCACATGTTCCACGTTGTGAACCACGACGAAGCAACGCACGCACATTTGCACGTTGTCCGACCAAACACATGAGGAGTGTTGCATTTCAGCGCATGGGCGCATCCTGGCCATTTGCATGCTGCAGAGCTGGCCATCGATCACGCACGGGTCTATGTTTAAACAGAGGCACCTGAATGTGATCTGATGCACAAACCATTTTCACTGAAGCCAGCTGCAGAGGCTGGTGGATGCCAGGAGCAGCTGTGTTCCTGCCATTCTCTGTTCTCCATCTGTGAGGAGAGCAACCGCATCTTGGTCTCAGGCAAGCTGCAGAGGCTGTTGCAAGGCCGTCTCCATCACCATGATAATTGTTCCCCTCGATTTCCCTCCATACATGCAGGAGAGCAACCGCGTCTTGGTCATTGACAAGCTGCAGAGGCTGGTGGATGCAAAGGAGCAGCTGCTCAATGTGATCAGCCATGAGCTGCGCACACCAGTCCAGGGCATCATGGGTGAGTAGTGTCCATGGTGGGGTGTCATGCATGGGGGTTGCCTTCAAGGAATTATGGGAAAAGGTTTGGAAAGGGTTGTTTGTGGGCGACTGTGCTGCTGCACAGTTCTTCATATATGAGTGCTCTACGTGGGAGCGTGAAGGGCCATAAATTTGCGCAGGTCCAAAAGGAAACCAATTGCAATCTGTCTCATGTGTGGGTGTGCCGCCCAGAGTGTCATGCCTGGGTGCTGTTGACACGAAAGCTCAGATCTCTTGGTAGAGTGTGGTTAGTGGGCCCTGCATGGGTGCATGAAGAGAGGACATGTGCGGATTGTGTGCTTGATCCCCCTCCCCGAAAGAGAGGCCAGCATGGATGAACGCTGGGGTCGGATATTTTTGGGGAAAAGGATCATGATCGGCGCACAGGAGCTCCTGAGGGGATATGCTTTCGTGGTCAGCATGTGCAATGTACTTAAAGCAGGTAATTCTCATTCTCCATGCATGGATGCTTGCTACTTTTGCTGATGTAACCTCCTGCAGGACAAGACATGGGCATTTCTGCAGCTAATGCCTGGAGTCTTGCATTCCTGCACACACACACACACACACACACACACACACACACACACACACACACACACACACACACACACACTCACATACGCGCGTACATGACCACACCTGAAGCAACCTGCAGTGCTGCCAGCGCAGCAGCTCAGTGGCAGGATCACCAGCTACCGTGGTAGAGCACCATCTCTTTATCTGCCCATTTCCAGCACCAGCAGGATCCCTTGTGTGATTGATGCACAGCAGTGCATTGGCAAAACCACCACCAGCCTCTCTGATCAAGCACATGATTAAGGGCCCTTTCGCGTCGCTTTCAGAATATCTTGTGCAGGTGGCACGCAGCAGTGCTGGACAGCAGCACCAGCTGGCACGATCAAGCCACTTGTTGTGCCCTGTCGCAACAAACGCTAATCTAATTGGTATATATGTACACGTACATGTGTATATGCCTTATCGCAAACACATCCATTTTGTACACGCATGCCCTGTCGCATACATTGACAGCAGCACCAGCTGGCATGACCAGCCCATAATTGCCATGCCTTGTCGCAGCACTGGCATGACCAAGCCATTAATTGCCATGCCTTGTCGCAGCACTGGCATGACCAGCCCATTAATTGACATGCCTTGTTGCAGCACTGTCGGGATCCCTTGTCAAAGACGTGCAGCAGAAGGTGCCCATCAATGTGAACCATCTGTCCATGGTGAAGAGCAGCGCAGCATTCCTGAACAACCTCATCAACACGTCCATAGAGGCAGCGAAGAACAAGGACCAAAAGCCCCAGGTACCCGTAAGCGCGCGTGTGCGTGTGTATGTGTGTACGTGTGTGTGTGTGCGCGTGTGTGCTTGCTCTTTTTCACGCATGGGTGTGTGCTAGAGGCTCCCCTCACCTGCGTTCTGCGTCCTCTGAATGGATCAGCATTATGGATGAGAGTGTGTTTACAGAACGGATCTGCATGAGCTCACACTGCATGGACCAAAGAGTCACGCACTATGGATGTTGCACAAAAACGGATCTGCAAATGTGGCACAAACTCTGTTTGGATCAACGAGTGGCATGTTGTGGGTCTGGCATGTTATAGATTGCAAATGCGGCATGAGCTAACTTTGTATGGATCAACGAGTGGCATGTTGTGGATCTGGCATGTTATGGATTGCAAATGCGGCATGAGCTCACTCTGTATGGATCAACGAGTGGCAAGTTGTGGATCTGGCATGTTATGGATTGCAAATGAGGCATGAGCTCACACCGTATGGATCAACGAGTGGCATGTTGTGGGTCTGGCATGTTATGGATCGCAAATGCGGCATGAGCTCACACTGTATGGATCAATGAGTGGCACACACAGATCTGGCATGTTATGGATCGCCAATGTGGCATGAGCTCAGATTGAAAGGATCAATGAGTGGCACGAACGGATCTGGCACATTTTGGATTGCAAGTGTGGCATGAGCTCACACTGCCTAAATCAGAAAGCGACACATTATGGATCTCAAGTGTGTGGCATGAGCTCACACTGCCTGGATGAATGAGCGGCACCGGATGGTCCTGCAGTTGGCGGGTGCACCATGCGCCTGTTGCCCTGCATCAAAGTACAAACCATGCCCACCATCATGCGCAATCACAAGCTGTGTGGCACGAGTGTGCTCTGTCTGCACCCTGGAGACCGATTCCTTGTAGCCCTTCTTCTGCTCCAGGCCGTGGCTTGAATGGCATTGATGTGAACATGAGTGAGATGGTGAAGCTGGTGCGTATGCGCAGCCTTTTAGCAAGAGGGGCACATTGTCAAAGGTGCCCCAAGGGTGAGACAATCCTGAGACAGGACAAAGACCTCATCTGGTGTACCACAAGGAGGAACAGACTCTCCTCCTCTGTTCAGTATTGAGCATGTGCGCGTGCTTCTGCTGCGCACCTGCCTGAACCATCTCTCTCAGAAGCTTCCATCGGGTGTCTCTCTTGCTACCTCGAGTGTCTTGAGACAGTGGCAGAGCCCGACTGTCACCTCCGGTGTGTCTCTTGCAATGCAAGGCGTGGTGTGAGGCAGTGTATACAAACACATGGGGTTTTTCACTCCCGCTACCCTCCACTGGGTGTGCCTCTCGCCATGCAGGCTGCGCATGAAGCCATGTACATGACAAAGAGAGTGAACATGGACTTTCTCATTCTTGCTACCTCCCACTGGGTGCGTCTCTTGCCTCACAGACTGCGCATGAGGCCGTGTACATGTACGAGCTGGTGGAGGAGGTGTGCACCCTCATCCGTCCCCTTGTGCGCGAGGGTGTGACCCTGATCAATGCTGTGCCTAGTGAGCTGCCCCCCGTGGTGGGAGACCGGACACGGCTGATGCAAGTGCTGTTCAACCTTGTGGGCAACGCATCCCGATTCACCATGGTGAGGGCTTGTGGATTCTTGTGCGTGCTGTGGGTGCTCAAAGCATAAGCGCGCGTCCTTCCTGAGCTCTGCTGACACGTGTTCCCTCCTTGTTTTTTCCCTTTCTGGCCCATCGTCTCGCTACCTCTCTGAATCTGTGTGCAAGCATGTGTGTTTGGCAAGCATGTTCTCTGTCTGCTTCAACATTGCAGCATGGGCATATGCACGTCCGTGCCTGCACATGCTGCTTTGTAATGCACACACACTCTGTGTTGCACTGTATCTTTAGTGTACCATCTGTTTGCCAAAAAATTGCATGGGCGAATGCACATCCGTGCTTGCACGTGCTGCTTTGTAATTGCGGACACTCTGTGTTGCACTGTCCGTGTCTGCGCGCGCCCTGTACTCTGAGCCTGCATTCTGTGTCTGCACTTTCCTGCAGCATGGGCACATCCATGTCCGCGCGCGCATCCTGGACAACTACATCGAGATTTCAGTGGAGGACACGGGCATAGGAGTTGCCCAAGAAGACATAGAGGCCATCTTCCAGCCTTATGTGTCGGTGAGCACCAGAACCATGTCTGCACTTATGTGTCGGTGAGCACCTGAACCATGTCTGCACTTATGTGAGGGTGAGCACCTGAACCATGTCTGCACTTATGTGAGGGTGAGCACCTGAATCATGTCTGCACTTATGTAAGGGTGAGCACCAGAACCATTTCTGCACTTATGTGTCGGTGAGCGCCTGAACCATGTCTGCACTTATGTGAGGGTGAGCACCTGAACCATGTCTGCACTCATGTGAGGGTGAGCACCTGAATCATGTCTGCACTTATGTGAGGGTGAGCACCTGAACCATGTCTGCACTTATGTGAGGGTGAGCACCTGAACCATGTCTGCACTTATGTGACAGTGAGCACCTGAAGGGTTTCTTAGTTCAGGATTTAGTTAAAGGGTTTTAAACCCAAACCATGTCTGCACTTGTACCCAAACAGGTACCCCATGGATCGTTCAAGCTTCCGCTTCATTCTGTTTTTTAACTCAACAATTGTCAGCACTGATCCTGTGCTTTAGCTGCCCAGCTTCTACTATGTCAGTGTGCACACGAGCGCCTAGGCTCTTTGTTACAGCTCTCAGCTGCTGGTGACTATCTTACCTCTCTCTCTCTCTCTCTCTCACACACACACACACATCAAATTTGCATCACGAAGCAAGCACCCACACTACTCACACACACACCCCAGCCTGCTTGCTTTGGAAATGTGTTTGCAGTTGACTTCAGGCATTGCCTCTAGCTGTGGCGGCACAGGGCTGGGCTTGTACCTTGTGAAGCTGGCCCTTGACGGGCACAATGCTGATGTCAATGTGGTGCGTGATTGCTTGTACCTTGTGAAGCTGGCTCTTGACGGGCACAATGCTGATGTCAATGTGGTGCATGGCTTGTAGCTAGTGAATCTGGCTTTTGATGGGCGCAACGCTGAGGTGGTGGTGGCGGTGCATGATTGCTTGTACCTTGCAAAGCTGGCTCTTGGTGGGCACAATGCTGATGTCAATGTGGTGCGTGATTGCTTGTAGCTTGTGAAGCTGGCTCTCTGTGGGCACAATGCTGACGTCAATGTGGTGCGTGATTGCTTGTACCTTGTGAAGCTGGCTCTTGGTGGGCACAATGCTGATGTCAATGTGGTGCGTGATTGCTTGTAGCTTGTGAAGCTGGCTCTTGGTGAGCACAATGCTGACGTCAATGTGGTGCGTGATTGCTTGTAGCTTGTGAAGCTGGCTCTTGGTGAGCACAATGCTGACGTCAATGTGGTGCGTGATGGCTTGTACCTTGTGAAGCCGGTTCTTGGTGGGCACAATGCTGATGTCAATGTGGTGCGTAATTGCTTGTACCTTGTGAAGCTGGCTCTTGGTGGGCACAATGCTGAGGTGGATGTGGTGCACGATTGCTGGAATTGCTTTGCGCGAAGGGTCTCTCATGCTTGCCCGTTTGCGAATTTTCTTGGGAATCTTTTTGCCAGCCAAACACGGTGAGCAGGCAGGAGGGGTGGCTGAGCAATACAGGAGGGGTGGCTGGCCAAAGGGTCCTAACTTGGCCATTGTGTTTTGATGTTATGGCAGGGGTGGTCTGTCACAGGAACCTTTTCCGAGGCTCCCTGGCCTCACCCCTTTTAAATGTTTTGGTGCTGTTACTTCCAATGGAAAAATATGTTTTGAATTTGCATAGGGAGTTTGAAAAATCAGCTCGGTGAGTGTGCTCAACAGGGAAAAAAGAGGCATTGTGGTGAAAAGTGGAAAATTTCCATCCTATTTCATTTTTACATAGTGACCCTCAGGTGTGAAGTAATGATATAACAGAGACCATTGCAAAAGAATGGGTCATTTGGTGGTCGAGCTGGGTCAGGGTGGGCGAGAAATGAGTGCAAACAAGCCCTTTTAGCTTTCTAGCTCACTAATTTCCATATTGGCACCAGAGCCGGGTAAACAGTTATAACAGTGCATATTTGCACACATGAATTGAGACCCTGTGGTAGTCATGCCAACACTTCTTTTATACGCATGTCTGCCCAACACTATTTTCGAACACGTCATTGCTCACAATTCTTGTTAGGTACGTCATTCTGGCGTCCCTTTCATGCATTTGTCATGCTGACACTTCTTGGAAACACATGTCATGCTCACACGTCTTTTGTGCACACGTCATACTGATGCCTGCAGGAGTCTGAGGTCGGCAAGGGCTCTGCTTTCCATTTCTCGCTGCCCATGGCAAGGTAGGGTCGTGCTTTCTGGCAAGGTAGGCTTGCACGTTCGCCCATGGCTAAATAGGACCGGACTTTGGCAAGGTGGCATTGCCCATGTTGAAATAGGGTTGCACTTTCAGTAAGGGAGGCTAGATCTTCTGCCTAAGGCAGGGTCAAGTCACACTTTCGATTATGCAAGGTAGGGGCGCAGTGTCTCCTTACTGCCTCCTGCTAGCACACTGCACAATGAGCAGGATATGAGAGGTTTTCTGATTTTTAAGGGCCCACAACACAGTGTAGAAAACCCTGCTTGGCCTGATATTGAATGAGAGGAGGGAAGGAAAGAAAGAAGAAGGACAGAAAGAAAGCATTAAGAAACAGTTTAGCTTTTTAAATAACAAACTTTGAAGTGGGAGAAAAAGACACATTGATTCGCGGGGAGATAAAGGAGGGGGACGCAACAACATCCGCTTTACAAATCCAGAGCTTCTTGCTTTACGCGTTTGCTCTGCCTTGTGTTGATGGCTTGTACTTTAAAAGGAGGCATATCCTTCTTCTAGGTCCCCGTTGTTGCAATACCCTCAATTCCTGCTGATGCTTTTCCTCCTGTGTTTCAGTGCCAATTTCTTTGCCCGCTTTCTCTACATTGTGCATTTCTTCCAATCAATATTCCACGGCATGTTGTCGCAGGCTTGATTTTCTGCCAAAGGCTCTACCATTCTTTCAAACTTGCTCTTGCGTTTGCATTTACGGTGGATTTTACTGAAAACCTGCCATCAATACTGCTGCCTGTAATGCTTTTTTGCCTTAGCAGCAAGGTCATTACACGATGCCTTTCGTCTGTTTGTCTGTAGTGCATGTCATTTGAAGGCCTGCTCTGCAGTCGAGTCCCTTCCCTTCTTTGCATCCACTGCTGCTTCTCTTGTGTGTTTACAGCAAGGAGCTCGTCACACAATGCCACTTGTCTGTTTGTTTGCAGTGCATGTCATTTGGAGACCTGCTCTGCAGTCAAGCCCCTTCCCCTCTATGCCACCACTTCTGCTACTCTTGTGTGTTTACATTGAGGGGCTCATCACGTGATTTCTAAGCCCCCACTTCCTCCTCTTCTATTCAATACCCCCTGCTGCTCTTGTATCTTTGCAGTAGGGACTCATTGTGTAACACCCCAAGCCCCCACTCCCAACCCTTCCATCTACTACGCGCTGCTGCTCTTGTACCTTTGCATCTTTGCAGTGAGGAGCTTATTGCCCGATGCCCCAAGCCCACGCTCCCTCCCCGCTACCCCTCGCGCCATGGGTCGCGTCAAGGCTCACGCAATACCTCCAAAAGGTCCCTCCTGGCTTCACCGCAAACCAGCGTGCAGGCGCCCTCAGGTGTGTGTGTGTGTATGTGTGTGAGTGCGTGTGTGTACTTGTTTGAAGCGAGTAATGGAGTATCATCAGCACTCGTGTTTTTCATGAGAAGCGATGAGCTCTTGGAAGCATGGAAGGGTGTAACATTGTCTTGTGCTTGCATGAGCGCCCTTGCACAGTGTGTTTTCTTTTGGCTCCAATTGTAATGAGGGCTACCGTACAAAATGTGTACTATCCGTACATAATGTGCATCATCCCGCAAAAATAATAAATTTTTGAGGGGTGCGGGATGACTGCAGACAAAACCCAAAATATAAATATTTTTGAGCATGCGTGGAAGTCTTGATGATTTTAGTTTTGAGGATTGTATGGAAAATTGTATGAAAGCAAATGCCCTAGAGCGCCAAAGAGGCTTCGACAACTAGGAATGGGAAGCTTCCTAAGCCCCATTGGGGAGCCTCCTCGCGTGAGGAGTGGCAGCAGCAGGATGCAAGAGAGCTGGCTGCCATCTCACGCATAAGTAAAAAACAGCATTAGGTGGGGGCATAGCAGCATATTAAGGAGGCACAAAATCTGGTGTTCAATTATAGGAGCATTGAATGCAGACATCATTTTTAATGACAAGGGGCTCAATCCAAGATTGCGAGGAACTGTGTACATGGAGTAGGTCTTGACTGTAGAGGCAATGAGCACAGCTGAACTTCATGGGCTTGTGAACAGCTGTTTTCCTAAAAGTGAGCGCAAGGAATTGTGTATCTTGTAGGCTTTACATGCAGGGGATGCAGGAAATGCAGGGGATGCAGGAGTGGTGTGCCTCTACTTGCAATACTCATTTTACAGGGGATGCAGGAAATGCAGGGGATGCAGGAGTGGTTTGCCTCTACTTGCAATACTCATTTTACAGGGGATGCAGGAAATGCAGGGGATGCAGGAGTGGTGTGCCTCTACTTGCAATACTCATTTTACAGGGGATGCAGGAAATGCAGGGGATGCAGGAGTGGTGTGCCTGTACTTGCAATACTTATTTTACAGCTTTCAGGTATCAGGGCAGAGGGGCAGGTAGGTTTTAAAGGGTGCAGAATGATCCACATCATGTTAGGTATTTAGCTTTTGGCGTAGCTGCAATGATAAGCAGGACCATGATGCTGCTGCTGTGTGATTCTGGGTTGCTGGTGTGGGTTGTAAAGCTGCTGACATTCAGCGCGCTGCGGCTTGCAGCAATCCATCTTCCCTGCTTAGGGCAACACTCACCATTCCGCGCTTTTGTGTCAGTGCCCCTTGGTGACTGCAGAGCTGGTGATGGGTTTTGTTGACTGCAGTGCTGGTTATGGCTTTGTCATCTGCTGTGGTGGCGGATGCTCGGGGGCCGCTGTTGTAGGGTTTCAGGGGCTGACGTGGTTCATGCACCAACTGCTTGATGGGAAAAAAAGCTAGCAGTCTGTCTCTCATCATCATCAATTGATTGCATGCCTCTTGTTTCTGTAACCTGTAACTTAGCTGCTTCAGAGGGTCGTGTTGCTGCTGACAGGTTGCGTGCACCGCTCCCGAGCGCCACCACCCTCAGAAGTATTCTTTGATTCCTCAAGATGCCCTCAAATGAAGCAGCCGCACATGATGACAACAGGATCCTCACACAATGACAACAGTCTCACATCATGACAACAACAGGATCCTCATGTGGACGAACCCCTCACATAACAACTACAGGATCTCCACACAATCACGAGTGTCTGTCATGATAATAACAACAGGATCCTCGCACACTGCAACACTCTTGAATCATGACAGCAACAGGATCTTCACACAACAGTGAATGTTTTCCATAACAGCAGCAGGGTCCCCACACAATGACAGCAGGATTTGTGCTGCTCAGATCAATTCAAAATACAAACCATGACCTGTGCTACTGTGTGTGCAGGGCACCTGGACAGAGCAAAGCTGCCCCTCATCAAAGCGCTGGCATGGACACATAGGACTCGTTAGGCCAATGGAATATCAATCTGCTGCTGCAAGTGCAGGGTTGCCAAAGGAACCAGAGCTGCCACACCGTAAAACGTGGCCAACAAAGTGCAGTCTGAAAGATGCGACCAACAAAACCGTGCATCAACAGGCCTGTCTCACAATGCACTGGAATCTTCTCCTCCGATTTTGGATACTGGATTGTGGATACTTCTAGGAGGGGCGGAGCCGCTGCAGGAAGCCCCAGGCACGCCCTCACGGCCCAGAGCCCAAGACACGATGGTTGTGAAATTGGAATGCCTGCTGCTGCTGTGGGGTGCAGGATTGCCGGAAGGGGCGGAGCTGCTGCAGGAAGCCCAGGCGCGCCCTCACGGCCCAGAGCCCAAGACACGATGGTTGTGAAATTGGAATGTCTGCTGCTGTTGTGGGGTGCAGGATGGCCGGAAGGGGCGGAGCTGCTGCAGGGAGCCCCAGGCGCGCCCTCACGGCCCAGAGCCCAAGACACGATGGTTGTGATATTGGAATGTCTGCTGCTGTTGTGGGGTGCAGGATTGCCGGAAGGGGCGGAGCTGCTGCACGAAGCCCAGGCGCGCCTGTATGGCTCAGAGTCCCACCCTTCACCCTCGCCAAGCGAGCCTGGGGTGGTGAAGACAGTCATCCAGGGCAGTAGGATACCTGTGAACCAACCATCCCTTCCATCCGTGGCCACTGGCATGGTGGGTGTGAGGTGCTGCAGTTGTTTGCCAAATCACAGTTACAGCTCATGAATGAATTGTAGAGCAACTCGTGCATCAAGGGGGTTGACCGAAACGAATGTAAACTATACACTGTGCACGACACTGCTTGCTCCACCTCCTGATGAAAGGTGCTCTTTTGTGGCTTGGCTTGGTAGGGTTGGCCAATTACACACGATGTATGTATGTTTGTAATTATGTATGTGTGTATCTATGCGCCATATATTTTGCATCTGCCGCGGCCAGCACGGAGCGTAGCCTGTAGGGTGCGCAACCTGCTTAAATTGCTGCAAGGCTACCCCATCGAATGCACCCCATGTTATGTGCAGCCTGCTGGCAAAACTGCTGTTGAGCTGCCAGGGTGCGCCATACGTCCTTTAAATGCAACGCAATAGTTGCTGCCGAGGTTCAAACCTGGCAGGGAGCAGCTCTCACCACTCAACTCGTTGAGTACTGCTGGTTTGCCAGGGAGCGCTGCTCGCCATCAAGATGATTCATTGGTTACTGCTCGGCTTCTAAGGAGTGCCACTCACCATTCAAACGCAGCTCATTGATTTCCGCTGGGCTGCCAGGGAACGCAGAGCACAGCTTTGTGGCCTGGCCAAATGCCCATCCCAACTGATAGCCATTCTTCACAAGCATGTGCAACCATTCATAAATCATGACTGCATATCATGACCCCAACTGCGCAGAGAGGCACCTGCAGGTAGATCCATTTGAAGACAGCCGGCCTCAGCAACCGCTTGCAACCATCGATTGACACCTTTACTGCAGGGAGGCTCCGAACCGCCAGCTGAAGCAGCCGCTGCAAAGGCTGCACTTGCAGCTGTAGCTGAGTCGGTAGAGGACTGCTCCGAGGTGGCATCCGACTTCTTGGGGGCGCAGGCAGCCAAGCCCCTGCACAGGCACATCCATGGCAGCTACCAGGTGCGTGGCTGTGCGTGATCACAGCTCTTTTGTACTCTTTTTTGGTGGACGCGCCTGAATCTGCCAATGATGCCATGCTCATGGCTGCCACCCTCATGGCTGCCACTCATGATAGCCTTTATATCAGGGTGTGTGGTCCACAGCTAGCGCAAAGGTGGCACGAAACAGATGTGAGTGGCACAGGCAGCCAAGCCCCTGCACAGGTACTTCCATGGCAGCTACCAGGTGCGTGGCTGTGCGTGATCACCGCTCTTTAGTACTTTTTTTTTGGTGGACGCGCCTGAGTCTGCCATCGATGCCGCTCTCATGGCTGCCACTCATGATAGCCTTTATATCAGGGTGTGGAGCCCACATCTAGCGCAAGGGTGGCGCGGAACAGATGAGTGGCACAGGCAGCCAAGAGCCTGCACAGGCACTTCCTTGGCATCTACCCACAACCATGGATGGTGATGTGATCGACTGGGCAGTGGCAGAGCAGGTCAGGCTATGGGTGCTGTCTGTGTGCTTGCACGCGTAGGTCACGATTGTGGACCATGGTGTGGTCAGCCAGGTGGTGGCGGAGCGCCTTAAAGTTATGGCATCTTTGGTCTTGCATGCGCACTTCATGATAAAGGATGATGGTGTGATCAGCCAAGTGGTGGCGAGCAGTTTATGATGTAATGTCTGTGTCCTTGCACTCGCAGGTCATGACCGTGGATGATGATGTGACCAGCCTGGTGGCGGTGATGCACCTCATAGATGTGATGCCTGTGTCCTTGCACGTGCAGGTCATGATCGTGGATGATGATGTGATCAGCCTGGTGGTAGCGGAGCAGGTGGTGAGGAGCCAGAAGTGGAAGGTGGTGAAAGCGAGCAGCGGGGAGCAATGCATCGACTACTTGCAGCATGCTGAGGTGGGGGCTTGCTTGTGTGTAAATGCAAGAGTTGATACTTTTTTGTGGGTGATTGCGCATGACCTCAGGGGACAGTGACCTCAGGGTGACTCAGGGCGACCTCAGGGTGACCATGACCTCAGGGTGACTCATGACCTCAGGGTGACCTCAGGGTGACTCATGACCTCAGGGTGACTCAGGGTGACTCAGGGTGACCTCAGGGTGACTCATGACCTCAGGGTGACTCAGGGTGACTCAGGGTGACCTCAGGGGACAGTGACCTCAGGGTGACCTCAGCATGACCTCAGGGGACAGTGCATGGTTGTGCATGCTATTGGGCGTGCTGGCTTCATGTCCTGCTGCTTCCATGCTGTTTCATGTCCTGCTGCTTCTATGCTGTTGGGCCTGTTGGATTGCATGTCCTGCTGTTGATTAAAAAAAATTGTTCTAACAGGATGAATCATATTAGCCGGTTTTGTTGAGCAATTGAGGATAGGTGATGTTATCCAGCACCGTTCAACAGTGCAAACTGATTGTCATGTGCACCGACGGGTACACGCATGTGTGTGTGTGTGCTGACGGTGGTGCTTTCCTCTGGGTGCTTGATTGTTTGTGCACGATTGAAAGTCTGGAAAGAAGATTATTTGCCAAAGGCCTCCCAAATGCTGTTTGAAAAGAGCAGATCCCATGTTCTTTGGAAAGAGAAACTTGATTGTTCGCTTTTAGTGAAGTGCAGCCCTGGAAACACACTTGTTTGGAGAATGTTTGGGAGTTATGGATGGCTGCCGCTTATTGTGGTTGCATTCGTTGTGGTAGTGATGGTCTGGTGTTTTGAAAACATTTGTGGGTGTGGGGATGGCTGCCGCTCATTGTAATCTAAAATATGGCATGTTTAGAAGATGCTTGTTTGAGTGTGGACGGCTGCCGCTCATTGTGGTTGTGGTTGTGGGTTGGGACAGTTATATCCATTCCGTTGATGTCCCTCGTCCTTACGTGTGTGTGGGAGAGTAGATGATGGTTGGGGAGTGAAAAACAGCCTTATCATCCTCATCCTCCTGTGTGTAAGAGAGTAAATGATGGTTGGTCGGGCCTGTTTTTTCAATTCCTCGTCCTTCTCACAGGTGCTGCCTGACCTGCTGCTGCTTGACCAATCTTTCCGTGTTCCTCATCCTTCTGTGTGTGAAGACCAACCTCTCCATGTTCCTCATCCTTCTCACAGGTGCTGCCTGACCTACTGCTGCTTGACAACAAGATGCCCGGCCCCACAGGCTTCCTGGTGTGCCAGAAGCTGAGGGCCATTTACCCTCACTCGCAATTGGCCATCATCATGGTGTCCATCAGAGTGGAAGAGGGGGATGCCGTCCAGGTGTGTGTGTGTGTGTGTGTGTGTGTGTGTGTGTGTGCGTGCGTGTGTGTGTGCGTGCGTGCGTGTGTGTGTGTGTGTGTGTGTGTGTGTGTGTGTGTGCGTGCGTGTGTGTGTGCGTGCGTGCGTGTGTGTGTGTGTGCGCACGTGCTCGTCTGTGGAAACAAACACAAGGGGGGCATCGTGCTTCCATAATGCATGTGTGTCCTTCAAGGTTTTGATGTTCGTTGACACCTCATCAGTCTTTAGTGCGATGCGGAATTTTTCCATATTGTACACATGACTTGCTGGCTTTCCTTCTATTTGTGCGCACCCCGATATTTGCACCCCAGCTGCTTCTGCCCACCCACTTATAAAGACACAGGCGCTGCTTCTAACCCGTCTCCTCTACCCAGTTGCCTTCACCCACCCACTCGTAAACACGCAGGCGCTGCAAAATGGGGCTGATGACTACGTTGCTAAGCCCTACAAGCGCAGCGAGCTTACTGCGCGCATCATGGCACAGTTGCGTGTGCGAGACAACATGGCATCTGCAGCGCTATCAGCAGCAGCAGCAGCAGCTAAAGGGACGAGTGCAATCGGTGGGCCCCGCACTCTTTCCCGCGCGGGCAGCAGCAAAAGGAGGGAAGAGGAGGGAGCACCACTTAGACTGGATCAACAGGGGACTGACAGGTAAGGATGAATGTTACGTTGGCATAGCCATTGTTTTTGCAGCAGCTGCTGAAAAGAACAGGAACTTCTTCAAGGCTGTCCTTCAAGCCAAAAGAAATCTGAAAAAGATCTGCTTCAAGCCAACGTGTCTCATTTCACGGACGTTTGTTGCACCCCGCTTGCCCTTGCTCCATGCCCATGGTGGTGCACCGCTCCCTCCTGTTACACATTTTCTGTGAGTTGAGTGAGAAAACAAAGGACGACGAGTCCTCGAAAGGCGTCTAAGCAGGGTTTATCATTGTTCTTGATCCTTATTGCTGGCTCCATGACCATCAACTGCCTCATTTGTTCCTATCTTGCCATGGCTTTTCAAGCCTATGATCAAGATAATAACAATAATCTATTGCTCAGCGTAACAACTGGTTTAACAATTTGTTGAACAAACTGCGCAACAGAATGGATGACAAAGCGTTTTCGGTATGCTGCTGGGCTGGCCTGTCTTTCCTCAGTCCTTCCCTCAGTGCCTTCATCCCACAACGTGCACACGCAAGGACCACTGTTGCATGCCTCTGTCGGGTGTAACCTGCACACGCAAGGACCAATGTTGCATGCCTCTGTCGGTTATAACCTGCACACGCAAGGACCAATGTTGCATGCCTCTGTCGGTTATAACCTGCACACGCAAGGACCAATGTTGCATGCCTCTGCTGGTTATAACCTGCACACGTAAGGACCAATGTTGCATGCCTCTGCTGGTTATAACCTGCACACGTAAGGACCAATGTTGCATGCCTCTGCTGGTTATAACCTGCACACGTAAGGACCAATGTTGCATGCCTCTGCTGGTTATAACCTGCACACGTAAGGACCAATGTTGCATGCCTCTGCTGGTTATAACCTGCACACGTAAGGACCAATGTTGCATGCCTCTGCTGGTTATAACCTGCACATGTAAGGACCAATGTTGCATGCCTCTGCTGGTTATAACCTGCACACGTAAGGACCAATGTTGCATGCCTCTGCTGGTTATAACCTGCACACGTAAGGACCAATGTTGCATGCCTCTGCTGGTTATAACCTGCACACGTAAGGACCAATGTTGCATGCCTCTGCTGGTTATAACCTGCACACGTAAGGACCAATGTTGCATGCCTCTGCTGGTTATAACCTGCACACGTAAGGACCAATGTTGCATGCCTCTGCTGGTTATAACCTGCACACGTAAGGACCAATGTTGCATGCCTCTGCTGGTTATAACCTGCACACGTAAGGACCAATGTTGCATGCCTCTGCTGGTTATAACCTGCACACGTAAGGACCAATGTTGCATGCCTCTGCTGGTTATAACCTGCACACGTAAGGACCAATGTTGCATGCCTCTGCTGGTTATAACCTGCACACGTAAGGACCAATGTTGCATGCCTCTGCTGGTTATAACCTGCACACGTAAGGACCAATGTTGCATGCCTCTGCTGGTTATAACCTGCACACGTAAGGACCAATGTTGCATGCCTCTGCTGGTTATAACCTGCACACGTAAGGACCAATGTTGCATGCCTCTGCTGGTTATAACCTGCACACGTAAGGACCAATGTTGCATGCCTCTGCTGGTTATAACCTGCACACGTAAGGACCAATGTTGCATGCCTCTGCTGGTTATAACCTGCACACGTAAGGACCAATGTTGCATGCCTCTGCTGGTTATAACCTGCACACGTAAGGACCAATGTTGCATGCCTCTGCTGGTTATAACCTGCACACGTAAGGACCAATGTTGCATGCCTCTGCTGGTTATAACCTGCACACGTAAGGACCAATGTTGCATGCCTCTGCTGGTTATAACCTGCACACGTAAGGACCAATGTTGCATGCCTCTGCTGGTTATAACCTGCACACGTAAGGACCAATGTTGCATGCCTCTGCTGGTTATAACCTGCACACGTAAGGACCAATGTTGCATGCCTCTGCTGGTTATAACCTGCACACGTAAGGACCAATGTTGCATGCCTCTGCTGGTTATAACCTGCACACGTAAGGACCAATGTTGCATGCCTCTGCTGGTTATAACCTGCACACGTAAGGACCAATGTTGCATGCCTCTGCTGGTTATAACCTGCACACGTAAGGACCAATGTTGCATGCCTCTGCTGGTTATAACCTGCACACGTAAGGACCAATGTTGCATGCCTCTGCTGGTTATAACCTGCACACGTAAGGACCAATGTTGCATGCCTCTGCTGGTTATAACCTGCACACGTAAGGACCAATGTTGCATGCCTCTGCTGGTTATAACCTGCACACGTAAGGACCAATGTTGCATGCCTCTGCTGGTTATAACCTGCACACGTAAGGACCAATGTTGCATGCCTCTGCTGGTTATAACCTGCACACGTAAGGACCAATGTTGCATGCCTCTGCTGGTTATAACCTGCACACGTAAGGACCAATGTTGCATGCCTCTGCTGGTTATAACCTGCACACGTAAGGACCAATGTTGCATGCCTCTGCTGGTTATAACCTGCACACGTAAGGACCAATGTTGCATGCCTCTGCTGGTTATAACCTGCACACGTAAGGACCAATGTTGCATGCCTCTGCTGGTTATAACCTGCACACGTAAGGACCAATGTTGCATGCCTCTGCTGGTTATAACCTGCACACGTAAGGACCAATGTTGCATGCCTCTGCTGGTTATAACCTGCACACGTAAGGACCAATGTTGCATGCCTCTGCTGGTTATAACCTGCACACGTAAGGACCAATGTTGCATGCCTCTGCTGGTTATAACCTGCACACGTAAGGACCAATGTTGCATGCCTCTGCTGGTTATAACCTGCACACGTAAGGACCAATGTTGCATGCCTCTGCTGGTTATAACCTGCACACGTAAGGACCAATGTTGCATGCCTCTGCTGGTTATAACCTGCACACGTAAGGACCAATGTTGCATGCCTCTGCTGGTTATAACCTGCACACGTAAGGACCAATGTTGCATGCCTCTGCTGGTTATAACCTGCACACGTAAGGACCAATGTTGCATGCCTCTGCTGGTTATAACCTGCACACGTAAGGACCAATGTTGCATGCCTCTGCTGGTTATAACCTGCACACGTAAGGACCAATGTTGCATGCCTCTGCTGGTTATAACCTGCACACGTAAGGACCAATGTTGCATGCCTCTGCTGGTTATAACCTGCACACGTAAGGACCAATGTTGCATGCCTCTGCTGGTTATAACCTGCACACGTAAGGACCAATGTTGCATGCCTCTGCTGGTTATAACCTGCACACGTAAGGACCAATGTTGCATGCCTCTGCTGGTTATAACCTGCACACGTAAGGACCAATGTTGCATGCCTCTGCTGGTTATAACCTGCACACGTAAGGACCAATGTTGCATGCCTCTGCTGGTTATAACCTGCACACGTAAGGACCAATGTTGCATGCCTCTGCTGGTTATAACCTGCACACGTAAGGACCAATGTTGCATGCCTCTGCTGGTTATAACCTGCACACGTAAGGACCAATGTTGCATGCCTCTGCTGGTTATAACCTGCACACGTAAGGACCAATGTTGCATGCCTCTGCTGGTTATAACCTGCACACGTAAGGACCAATGTTGCATGCCTCTGCTGGTTATAACCTGCACACGTAAGGACCAATGTTGCATGCCTCTGCTGGTTATAACCTGCACACGTAAGGACCAATGTTGCATGCCTCTGCTGGTTATAACCTGCACACGTAAGGACCAATGTTGCATGCCTCTGCTGGTTATAACCTGCACACGTAAGGACCAATGTTGCATGCCTCTGCTGGTTATAACCTGCA
Source organism: Dunaliella primolecta (assembly GCA_914767535.2). NCBI lineage: Eukaryota > Viridiplantae > Chlorophyta > Chlorophyceae > Chlamydomonadales > Dunaliellaceae > Dunaliella > Dunaliella primolecta. The sequence goes on along the minus strand of OU611751.1, from coordinate 2,485,280 downwards.
CACGTAAGGACCAATGTTGCATGCCTCTGCTGGTTATAACCTGCACACGTAAGGACCAATGTTGCATGCCTCTGCTGGTTATAACCTGCACACGTAAGGACCAATGTTGCATGCCTCTGCTGGTTATAACCTGCACACGTAAGGACCAATGTTGCATGCCTCTGCTGGTTATAACCTGCACACGTAAGGACCAATGTTGCATGCCTCTGCTGGTTATAACCTGCACACGTAAGGACCAATGTTGCATGCCTCTGCTGGTTATAACCTGCACACGTAAGGACCAATGTTGCATGCCTCTGCTGGTTATAACCTGCACACGTAAGGACCAATGTTGCATGCCTCTGCTGGTTATAACCTGCACACGTAAGGACCAATGTTGCATGCCTCTGCTGGTTATAACCTGCACACGTAAGGACCAATGTTGCATGCCTCTGCTGGTTATAACCTGCACACGTAAGGACCAATGTTGCATGCCTCTGCTGGTTATAACCTGCACACGTAAGGACCAATGTTGCATGCCTCTGCTGGTTATAACCTGCACACGTAAGGACCAATGTTGCATGCCTCTGCTGGTTATAACCTGCACACGTAAGGACCAATGTTGCATGCCTCTGCTGGTTATAACCTGCACACGTAAGGACCAATGTTGCATGCCTCTGCTGGTTATAACCTGCACACGTAAGGACCAATGTTGCATGCCTCTGCTGGTTATAACCTGCACACGTAAGGACCAATGTTGCATGCCTCTGCTGGTTATAACCTGCACACGTAAGGACCAATGTTGCATGCCTCTGCTGGTTATAACCTGCACACGTAAGGACCAATGTTGCATGCCTCTGCTGGTTATAACCTGCACACGTAAGGACCAATGTTGCATGCCTCTGCTGGTTATAACCTGCACACGTAAGGACCAATGTTGCATGCCTCTGCTGGTTATAACCTGCACACGTAAGGACCAATGTTGCATGCCTCTGCTGGTTATAACCTGCACACGTAAGGACCAATGTTGCATGCCTCTGCTGGTTATAACCTGCACACGTAAGGACCAATGTTGCATGCCTCTGCTGGTTATAACCTGCACACGTAAGGACCAATGTTGCATGCCTCTGCTGGTTATAACCTGCACACGTAAGGACCAATGTTGCATGCCTCTGCTGGTTATAACCTGCACACGTAAGGACCAATGTTGCATGCCTCTGCTGGTTATAACCTGCACACGTAAGGACCAATGTTGCATGCCTCTGCTGGTTATAACCTGCACACGTAAGGACCAATGTTGCATGCCTCTGCTGGTTATAACCTGCACACGTAAGGACCAATGTTGCATGCCTCTGCTGGTTATAACCTGCACACGTAAGGACCAATGTTGCATGCCTCTGCTGGTTATAACCTGCACACGTAAGGACCAATGTTGCATGCCTCTGCTGGTTATAACCTGCACACGTAAGGACCAATGTTGCATGCCTCTGCTGGTTATAACCTGCACACGTAAGGACCAATGTTGCATGCCTCTGCTGGTTATAACCTGCACACGTAAGGACCAATGTTGCATGCCTCTGCTGGTTATAACCTGCACACGTAAGGACCAATGTTGCATGCCTCTGCTGGTTATAACCTGCACACGTAAGGACCAATGTTGCATGCCTCTGCTGGTTATAACCTGCACACGTAAGGACCAATGTTGCATGCCTCTGCTGGTTATAACCTGCACACGTAAGGACCAATGTTGCATGCCTCTGCTGGTTATAACCTGCACACGTAAGGACCAATGTTGCATGCCTCTGCTGGTTATAACCTGCACACGTAAGGACCAATGTTGCATGCCTCTGCTGGTTATAACCTGCACACGTAAGGACCAATGTTGCATGCCTCTGCTGGTTATAACCTGCACACGTAAGGACCAATGTTGCATGCCTCTGCTGGTTATAACCTGCACACGTAAGGACCAATGTTGCATGCCTCTGCTGGTTATAACCTGCACACGTAAGGACCAATGTTGCATGCCTCTGCTGGTTATAACCTGCACACGTAAGGACCAATGTTGCATGCCTCTGCTGGTTATAACCTGCACACGTAAGGACCAATGTTGCATGCCTCTGCTGGTTATAACCTGCACACGTAAGGACCAATGTTGCATGCCTCTGCTGGTTATAACCTGCACACGTAAGGACCAATGTTGCATGCCTCTGCTGGTTATAACCTGCACACGTAAGGACCAATGTTGCATGCCTCTGCTGGTTATAACCTGCACACGTAAGGACCAATGTTGCATGCCTCTGCTGGTTATAACCTGCACACGTAAGGACCAATGTTGCATGCCTCTGCTGGTTATAACCTGCACACGTAAGGACCAATGTTGCATGCCTCTGCTGGTTATAACCTGCACACGTAAGGACCAATGTTGCATGCCTCTGCTGGTTATAACCTGCACACGTAAGGACCAATGTTGCATGCCTCTGCTGGTTATAACCTGCACACGTAAGGACCAATGTTGCATGCCTCTGCTGGTTATAACCTGCACACGTAAGGACCAATGTTGCATGCCTCTGCTGGTTATAACCTGCACACGTAAGGACCAATGTTGCATGCCTCTGCTGGTTATAACCTGCACACGTAAGGACCAATGTTGCATGCCTCTGCTGGTTATAACCTGCACACGTAAGGACCAATGTTGCATGCCTCTGCTGGTTATAACCTGCACACGTAAGGACCAATGTTGCATGCCTCTGCTGGTTATAACCTGCACACGTAAGGACCAATGTTGCATGCCTCTGCTGGTTATAACCTGCACACGTAAGGACCAATGTTGCATGCCTCTGCTGGTTATAACCTGCACACGTAAGGACCAATGTTGCATGCCTCTGCTGGTTATAACCTGCACACGTAAGGACCAATGTTGCATGCCTCTGCTGGTTATAACCTGCACACGTAAGGACCAATGTTGCATGCCTCTGCTGGTTATAACCTGCACACGTAAGGACCAATGTTGCATGCCTCTGCTGGTTATAACCTGCACACGTAAGGACCAATGTTGCATGCCTCTGCTGGTTATAACCTGCACACGTAAGGACCAATGTTGCATGCCTCTGCTGGTTATAACCTGCACACGTAAGGACCAATGTTGCATGCCTCTGCTGGTTATAACCTGCACACGTAAGGACCAATGTTGCATGCCTCTGCTGGTTATAACCTGCACACGTAAGGACCAATGTTGCATGCCTCTGCTGGTTATAACCTGCACACGTAAGGACCAATGTTGCATGCCTCTGCTGGTTATAACCTGCACACGTAAGGACCAATGTTGCATGCCTCTGCTGGTTATAACCTGCACACGTAAGGACCAATGTTGCATGCCTCTGCTGGTTATAACCTGCACACGTAAGGACCAATGTTGCATGCCTCTGCTGGTTATAACCTGCACACGTAAGGACCAATGTTGCATGCCTCTGCTGGTTATAACCTGCACACGTAAGGACCAATGTTGCATGCCTCTGCTGGTTATAACCTGCACACGTAAGGACCAATGTTGCATGCCTCTGCTGGTTATAACCTGCACACGTAAGGACCAATGTTGCATGCCTCTGCTGGTTATAACCTGCACACGTAAGGACCAATGTTGCATGCCTCTGCTGGTTATAACCTGCACACGTAAGGACCAATGTTGCATGCCTCTGCTGGTTATAACCTGCACACGTAAGGACCAATGTTGCATGCCTCTGCTGGTTATAACCTGCACACGTAAGGACCAATGTTGCATGCCTCTGCTGGTTATAACCTGCACACGTAAGGACCAATGTTGCATGCCTCTGCTGGTTATAACCTGCACACGTAAGGACCAATGTTGCATGCCTCTGCTGGTTATAACCTGCACACGTAAGGACCAATGTTGCATGCCTCTGCTGGTTATAACCTGCACACGTAAGGACCAATGTTGCATGCCTCTGCTGGTTATAACCTGCACACGTAAGGACCAATGTTGCATGCCTCTGCTGGTTATAACCTGCACACGTAAGGACCAATGTTGCATGCCTCTGCTGGTTATAACCTGCACACGTAAGGACCAATGTTGCATGCCTCTGCTGGTTATAACCTGCACACGTAAGGACCAATGTTGCATGCCTCTGCTGGTTATAACCTGCACACGTAAGGACCAATGTTGCATGCCTCTGCTGGTTATAACCTGCACACGTAAGGACCAATGTTGCATGCCTCTGCTGGTTATAACCTGCACACGTAAGGACCAATGTTGCATGCCTCTGCTGGTTATAACCTGCACACGTAAGGACCAATGTTGCATGCCTCTGCTGGTTATAACCTGCACACGTAAGGACCAATGTTGCATGCCTCTGCTGGTTATAACCTGCACACGTAAGGACCAATGTTGCATGCCTCTGCTGGTTATAACCTGCACACGTAAGGACCAATGTTGCATGCCTCTGCTGGTTATAACCTGCACACGTAAGGACCAATGTTGCATGCCTCTGCTGGTTATAACCTGCACACGTAAGGACCAATGTTGCATGCCTCTGCTGGTTATAACCTGCACACGTAAGGACCAATGTTGCATGCCTCTGCTGGTTATAACCTGCACACGTAAGGACCAATGTTGCATGCCTCTGCTGGTTATAACCTGCACACGTAAGGACCAATGTTGCATGCCTCTGCTGGTTATAACCTGCACACGTAAGGACCAATGTTGCATGCCTCTGCTGGTTATAACCTGCACACGTAAGGACCAATGTTGCATGCCTCTGCTGGTTATAACCTGCACACGTAAGGACCAATGTTGCATGCCTCTGCTGGTTATAACCTGCACACGTAAGGACCAATGTTGCATGCCTCTGCTGGTTATAACCTGCACACGTAAGGACCAATGTTGCATGCCTCTGCTGGTTATAACCTGCACACGTAAGGACCAATGTTGCATGCCTCTGCTGGTTATAACCTGCACACGTAAGGACCAATGTTGCATGCCTCTGCTGGTTATAACCTGCACACGTAAGGACCAATGTTGCATGCCTCTGCTGGTTATAACCTGCACACGTAAGGACCAATGTTGCATGCCTCTGCTGGTTATAACCTGCACACGTAAGGACCAATGTTGCATGCCTCTGCTGGTTATAACCTGCACACGTAAGGACCAATGTTGCATGCCTCTGCTGGTTATAACCTGCACACGTAAGGACCAATGTTGCATGCCTCTGCTGGTTATAACCTGCACACGTAAGGACCAATGTTGCATGCCTCTGCTGGTTATAACCTGCACACGTAAGGACCAATGTTGCATGCCTCTGCTGGTTATAACCTGCACACGTAAGGACCAATGTTGCATGCCTCTGCTGGTTATAACCTGCACACGTAAGGACCAATGTTGCATGCCTCTGCTGGTTATAACCTGCACACGTAAGGACCAATGTTGCATGCCTCTGCTGGTTATAACCTGCACACGTAAGGACCAATGTTGCATGCCTCTGCTGGTTATAACCTGCACACGTAAGGACCAATGTTGCATGCCTCTGCTGGTTATAACCTGCACACGTAAGGACCAATGTTGCATGCCTCTGCTGGTTATAACCTGCACACGTAAGGACCAATGTTGCATGCCTCTGCTGGTTATAACCTGCACACGTAAGGACCAATGTTGCATGCCTCTGCTGGTTATAACCTGCACACGTAAGGACCAATGTTGCATGCCTCTGCTGGTTATAACCTGCACACGTAAGGACCAATGTTGCATGCCTCTGCTGGTTATAACCTGCACACGTAAGGACCAATGTTGCATGCCTCTGCTGGTTATAACCTGCACACGTAAGGACCAATGTTGCATGCCTCTGCTGGTTATAACCTGCACACGTAAGGACCAATGTTGCATGCCTCTGCTGGTTATAACCTGCACACGTAAGGACCAATGTTGCATGCCTCTGCTGGTTATAACCTGCACACGTAAGGACCAATGTTGCATGCCTCTGCTGGTTATAACCTGCACACGTAAGGACCAATGTTGCATGCCTCTGCTGGTTATAACCTGCACACGTAAGGACCAATGTTGCATGCCTCTGCTGGTTATAACCTGCACACGTAAGGACCAATGTTGCATGCCTCTGCTGGTTATAACCTGCACACGTAAGGACCAATGTTGCATGCCTCTGCTGGTTATAACCTGCACACGTAAGGACCAATGTTGCATGCCTCTGCTGGTTATAACCTGCACACGTAAGGACCAATGTTGCATGCCTCTGCTGGTTATAACCTGCACACGTAAGGACCAATGTTGCATGCCTCTGCTGGTTATAACCTGCACACGTAAGGACCAATGTTGCATGCCTCTGCTGGTTATAACCTGCACACGTAAGGACCAATGTTGCATGCCTCTGCTGGTTATAACCTGCACACGTAAGGACCAATGTTGCATGCCTCTGCTGGTTATAACCTGCACACGTAAGGACCAATGTTGCATGCCTCTGCTGGTTATAACCTGCACACGTAAGGACCAATGTTGCATGCCTCTGCTGGTTATAACCTGCACACGTAAGGACCAATGTTGCATGCCTCTGCTGGTTATAACCTGCACACGTAAGGACCAATGTTGCATGCCTCTGCTGGTTATAACCTGCACACGTAAGGACCAATGTTGCATGCCTCTGCTGGTTATAACCTGCACACGTAAGGACCAATGTTGCATGCCTCTGCTGGTTATAACCTGCACACGTAAGGACCAATGTTGCATGCCTCTGCTGGTTATAACCTGCACACGTAAGGACCAATGTTGCATGCCTCTGCTGGTTATAACCTGCACACGTAAGGACCAATGTTGCATGCCTCTGCTGGTTATAACCTGCACACGTAAGGACCAATGTTGCATGCCTCTGCTGGTTATAACCTGCACACGTAAGGACCAATGTTGCATGCCTCTGCTGGTTATAACCTGCACACGTAAGGACCAATGTTGCATGCCTCTGCTGGTTATAACCTGCACACGTAAGGACCAATGTTGCATGCCTCTGCTGGTTATAACCTGCACACGTAAGGACCAATGTTGCATGCCTCTGCTGGTTATAACCTGCACACGTAAGGACCAATGTTGCATGCCTCTGCTGGTTATAACCTGCACACGTAAGGACCAATGTTGCATGCCTCTGCTGGTTATAACCTGCACACGTAAGGACCAATGTTGCATGCCTCTGCTGGTTATAACCTGCACACGTAAGGACCAATGTTGCATGCCTCTGCTGGTTATAACCTGCACACGTAAGGACCAATGTTGCATGCCTCTGCTGGTTATAACCTGCACACGTAAGGACCAATGTTGCATGCCTCTGCTGGTTATAACCTGCACACGTAAGGACCAATGTTGCATGCCTCTGCTGGTTATAACCTGCACACGTAAGGACCAATGTTGCATGCCTCTGCTGGTTATAACCTGCACACGTAAGGACCAATGTTGCATGCCTCTGCTGGTTATAACCTGCACACGTAAGGACCAATGTTGCATGCCTCTGCTGGTTATAACCTGCACACGTAAGGACCAATGTTGCATGCCTCTGCTGGTTATAACCTGCACACGTAAGGACCAATGTTGCATGCCTCTGCTGGTTATAACCTGCACACGTAAGGACCAATGTTGCATGCCTCTGCTGGTTATAACCTGCACACGTAAGGACCAATGTTGCATGCCTCTGCTGGTTATAACCTGCACACGTAAGGACCAATGTTGCATGCCTCTGCTGGTTATAACCTGCACACGTAAGGACCAATGTTGCATGCCTCTGCTGGTTATAACCTGCACACGTAAGGACCAATGTTGCATGCCTCTGCTGGTTATAACCTGCACACGTAAGGACCAATGTTGCATGCCTCTGCTGGTTATAACCTGCACACGTAAGGACCAATGTTGCATGCCTCTGCTGGTTATAACCTGCACACGTAAGGACCAATGTTGCATGCCTCTGCTGGTTATAACCTGCACACGTAAGGACCAATGTTGCATGCCTCTGCTGGTTATAACCTGCACACGTAAGGACCAATGTTGCATGCCTCTGCTGGTTATAACCTGCACACGTAAGGACCAATGTTGCATGCCTCTGCTGGTTATAACCTGCACACGTAAGGACCAATGTTGCATGCCTCTGCTGGTTATAACCTGCACACGTAAGGACCAATGTTGCATGCCTCTGCTGGTTATAACCTGCACACGTAAGGACCAATGTTGCATGCCTCTGCTGGTTATAACCTGCACACGTAAGGACCAATGTTGCATGCCTCTGCTGGTTATAACCTGCACACGTAAGGACCAATGTTGCATGCCTCTGCTGGTTATAACCTGCACACGTAAGGACCAATGTTGCATGCCTCTGCTGGTTATAACCTGCACACGTAAGGACCAATGTTGCATGCCTCTGCTGGTTATAACCTGCACACGTAAGGACCAATGTTGCATGCCTCTGCTGGTTATAACCTGCACACGTAAGGACCAATGTTGCATGCCTCTGCTGGTTATAACCTGCACACGTAAGGACCAATGTTGCATGCCTCTGCTGGTTATAACCTGCACACGTAAGGACCAATGTTGCATGCCTCTGCTGGTTATAACCTGCACACGTAAGGACCAATGTTGCATGCCTCTGCTGGTTATAACCTGCACACGTAAGGACCAATGTTGCATGCCTCTGCTGGTTATAACCTGCACACGTAAGGACCAATGTTGCATGCCTCTGCTGGTTATAACCTGCACACGTAAGGACCAATGTTGCATGCCTCTGCTGGTTATAACCTGCACACGTAAGGACCAATGTTGCATGCCTCTGCTGGTTATAACCTGCACACGTAAGGACCAATGTTGCATGCCTCTGCTGGTTATAACCTGCACACGTAAGGACCAATGTTGCATGCCTCTGCTGGTTATAACCTGCACACGTAAGGACCAATGTTGCATGCCTCTGCTGGTTATAACCTGCACACGTAAGGACCAATGTTGCATGCCTCTGCTGGTTATAACCTGCACACGTAAGGACCAATGTTGCATGCCTCTGCTGGTTATAACCTGCACACGTAAGGACCAATGTTGCATGCCTCTGCTGGTTATAACCTGCACACGTAAGGACCAATGTTGCATGCCTCTGCTGGTTATAACCTGCACACGTAAGGACCAATGTTGCATGCCTCTGCTGGTTATAACCTGCACACGTAAGGACCAATGTTGCATGCCTCTGCTGGTTATAACCTGCACACGTAAGGACCAATGTTGCATGCCTCTGCTGGTTATAACCTGCACACGTAAGGACCAATGTTGCATGCCTCTGCTGGTTATAACCTGCACACGTAAGGACCAATGTTGCATGCCTCTGCTGGTTATAACCTGCACACGTAAGGACCAATGTTGCATGCCTCTGCTGGTTATAACCTGCACACGTAAGGACCAATGTTGCATGCCTCTGCTGGTTATAACCTGCACACGTAAGGACCAATGTTGCATGCCTCTGTCGGTTGTAACCTGCACACGTAAGGACCAATGTTGCATGCCTCTGCTGGTTATAACCTGCACACGTAAGGACCAATGTTGCATGCCTCTGCTGGTTATAACCTGCACACGTAAGGACCAATGTTGCATGCCTCTGCTGGTTATAACCTGCACACGTAAGGACCAATGTTGCATGCCTCTGCTGGTTATAACCTGCACACGTAAGGACCAATGTTGCATGCCTCTGCTGGTTATAACCTGCACACGTAAGGACCAATGTTGCATGCCTCTGCTGGTTATCACCTGCACCCGTAAGGACCAATGTTGCATGCCTCTGCAGGTTATAACCTGCACACGTAAGGACCAATGTTGCATGCCTCTGCTGGTTATAACCTGCACACGTAAGGACCAATGTTGCATGCCTCTGCTGGTTATAACCTGCACACGTAAGGACCAATGTTGCATGCCTCTGCTGGTTATAACCTGCACACGTAAGGACCAATGTTGCATGCCTCTGTCGGTTGTAACCTGCATGCACAATGACTGCTCTTGCGTGTCTGTCAAATGCGACCTGCATGCTCATTGACTGCTCTCACATGCCGAGAGGCACACGATAAGAATTATGTTGCTTGCAGGCCAAAATTGACAGACATGCAGCAGCAGTCTGCCTGGGGCAGACCGTGGGATTAACCTGCCAGGGGTGCACGCGAGAGCCTGAGGGCAATAAAGTCCTCTTGTGTACCACAGGCATAGTCACCTCATGTTCTGTCCCTGGTAGGCTTTAGTCGCAAGCCTGCCAGTGGTGACCTGCCAGCGATGAAACCTGAAGGGCATATTCCACCTGGCACCCACACGCTGAGCACTTGGACACACACGCTTTGCACAATAACAGTTATTCCGCAAGTTAGGCACAGTATAGAACAATACATATACCCTCGCCCACACTTGTACTGGACCGTATCGCTGAGCTTGCGGGCAGTGCAGTGTGGGAAAATCAGCATGCACACATGAGGCAGGACTGAGGAACAGAAGTTGTTTGTGGAAGCTGCAAGCCTCAAGGGTAGAGTAGTAGTTCAGAAGCTTCGAGGGCGCAGGCAGTGCAGTGCCTGCATATACACACAAGCATGCACACGAGCAGCGCGTGCACATGCATACACCCATGCGCGTTTGTGTCTGTACACATCACCCACACACCCACACACGGACACACACACGCGCACGCACGCACGCACGCACCTGCCCAAGCTCAGACCATGAGAGGGCTTTGCCATGGACAGCTCAGAGGCCAGCACGTGCCTGTGCGCACGTGCCTGTGCGCGTGCCTGCCCATGTGCCTGTGCCTGTGCCTGTGCCTGCCCCTGTGCGTGTGCCTGTGCCTGTGCCTGTGCCTGTGCCAGTGCGCGTGCCTGTGCGTGTGCCTGTGCCTGTGCCTGTGCCTGTGCCAGTGCGCGTGCCTGTGCCTGCCCCTGTGCCTGTGCCAGTACGCGTGCCCTTGCCTGTGCCTGTGCCTGTGCCAGTGCGCGTGCCTGCCCATGTGCGTGTGCTCGTGCCCTTGCCCGTGCCTGTGCGTGTGCCTGTGTAAGTGCATGTGCCTGTGCCTGTGCCTGTGCCAGTGCGCGTGCCTGTGCGCGTGCCTGCTTCTGTGCCTGTGCGCGTGCCTGCCCATGTGCCTGTGCCTGTGCCATCTGGAGTGCCTGGAGTGCCTGTGCCTGTGGCACCTGGAGTGCTTGGAGTGCCTGTGCCTGTGGCACCTGGAGTGCCTGGCGTGCCTGTGCCTGTGTTACCTGGAGTGCCTGGAGTGCCTGTGCCTATGCCATTTGGAGTGCCTGGAGTGCCTGTGCCTGAAGTGCCTGTGCCCGTGCCTGTGGCACCTGGAGTGCCTGGAGTGCCCGTGCCTGTGGCACCTGGAGTGCCTGGAGTGCCTGTGCCTATGCCATTTGGAGTGCCTGTGCCATCTGGAGTGCCTGGAGTGCATGGAGTGCCTGTGCCTGTGGCACCTGGAGTGCCTGGAGTGCCCGTGCCTGTGGCACCTGGAGTGCCTGGAGTGCCTGTGCCTATGCCATTTGGAGTGCCTGTGCCATCTGGAGTGCCTGGAGTGCATGGAGTGCCTGTGCCTGTGGCACCTGGAGTGCCTGGAGTGCCTGTGCCTGTGGCACCTGGAGTGCCTGTGCCTATGCCATTTGGAGTGCCTGTGCCTGTGCCATCTGGAGTGCCTGGAGTGCATGGAGTGCCTGTCCCTGTGGCAGCTGGAGTGCTTGTGCCTGCCCCTGTGCCACCATGAGTACCTGTGCCTGTGCCTATGCCATCTGGAGTGCCTGTGCCTGTGCCATCTGGAGTGCCTGGAGTGCTTGAAGTGCCCGTGCCTGTGGCACCTGGAGTGCCTGTGCCTGTGGCACCTGGAGTGCCTGGAGTGCCTGTGCCTATGCCATTTGGAGTGCCTGTGCCTGTGCCATCTGGAGTGCCTGGAGTGCATGGAGTGCCTGTGCCTATGCCATCTGGAGTGCCTGTGCCCGTGCCTGTGGCACCTGGAGTGCCTGCGCCCGTGCCCGTGCCTGTGTCTGTGCCGCCTGGAGTGCCTGTGCCGTACGTGTCTGGAGTGCCTGTGCCCGTGCGCGTGCCCGTGCCTTAAGTGTCCGGAGTGACATCAATACATTGTTGCCCCGACCAGACACTTTGTGTGCCGTGCCAACATCAGCGACAGCAGCAGTGTTTCAACAGACACAACCACACATACTCGATCATCGAACATCATCATGGATGTGTCATGAGGCCAGTAGAAAAAGGACGTTGATTCCAGCGATCACCATCGTGTTTTGTATTAGGGTCGTTGATTGTCAACAATCTGGAAAGGTTTGAAATTCGACGAACAATTTGAACGCACGTTTGCCTGCAGGTGAGGGGCAGGGAAGGAAATGCCACTAGGCACCTATAGGTAGCTACCTCCCTTCCCACCTCTCCCCCTTGGCCCCCCTTGATGAGAAAGAAAAGACAAGGGTTCGTCAGTACCAAGAGGGTCGTAATGGGATGTCAGGGGGGTGTCAAGGTTCCTTTTCTGCAGAGAGCTCAAAATTCAACAAACTGGCAATTATAAGCTCGCCAACAATTCGAAGAACTCAAATTCTAAAATATTTCTAAATTCTAGTATTGATCAACCTTGCCTCACGCTCTGTCCCTGGTAGGCTATCGTCGCGAGCCTGTTTATCATGATCTGCCAGCGGTGAAAACCTTCAGGGCGAATAATTTCTCTCGTGCTTGCAGACAGAGCCATCCCGTGCTCAGCCTCTGGTAGGCTGTCGTTGCAAGTCCGTCAGGCATGATCTGCACGCAAAACATTGCACGCACTGTGTGCTCTTAGGCACAACATTCACCTTTTTCAACCCTGCCTTCACTGGTGCTCTCATGTACAAACGTCCGGACATTCTCCAACCTTGCACGTATGGTGTGCTCACATCCAGAGCAAAAGAACATCTTAACACCCTGCCTGGCATCTGCAGGGCTGGCCATCCCTTAACACCACCGTCACAATTGCTCATGTTCAACAGTGCCATGGTCATGTGTGTGCGTGCAAACAAAGAACAAACAAATACCTTTAAACCCTGGCATCTGCAGGGCTGGCCTTCCCCTAACGCCACCACCACGCGCACTCATGTTCAACAACGCCATGGTCGTGGTCGTGAGGCTACTTGGCTTGGAGCAGCGCCTGCCTCTCCTGCATGTGAGTGCCCCGGTGTCGAATTCTCCTTGCGCAACAAAAGGTGCATGCCATGGTTGTGGTTCAGAGGCTGCTGGTATTGGTGCAGCGCCTGCCTCTGCTGCATGTCAGTGCTGGGATGACAGCTTTGATGCCCTACCGAAGGCGCGTGCCATGGTTGTGGTCGAGGAACTGCGAGGCTTGGGGCAGCGCCCGCCTCTGGTGCATTTAAGTGCAGTGATGAGACCTTGTGTGTGCAGAGGAGAGTGTGCTTAACCCGACGGGGTGGTGCTGTGCTTCACCTTTATGACATTAAGGATGGCGCCTAGCATCATCATAAGGATGGCACCTAGCATCATCGTAAGGATGGCACCTAGCATCATCATAAGGATGGCACCTAGCATCATCATAAGGATGGCACCTAGCATCATCATAAGGATGGCGCTTGCATCATCATCAGGACAACGCCTAGCATCATCATATGGATGACGTCTAGCACCATTATCAGGGTGACGCCTAGCATCATCACATGGATGGCGCCTAGCACCATCATCAGGGTGACGCCTAGAATCATCATAAGGATGACGCCTAGCATCGTCATCAACATGGCCTCTTCCCCTCCATGGGGTTTACATGATTCTCCGACCCCTCTCAGGCTGCCACTTCAAGCCCTCCACCCACCCGAGTGCTGTTGTGTCCTGGGCAAGCCTGCGTGTTGGCTGTCCTGGGCTTACCAGATTGCTGATTGCCCTAACCCTCTCAGGCTGCCACTTCAAACCCTGCACCCACCAGACTGCTTTTTGTCCTGTGCCAACCAGTGTTGCTGGTTGTCCTGCACCCACCAGAGTGCTGGTTGCCCTGCCCCTCTCAGGCTACCACTTCAAACCCTGCACCCACCAGACTGCTTTTTGTCCTGCGCCAACCAGGGTTGCTGGTTGTCCTGCCCCCACCAGAGTGCTGGTTGTTGTTTGCCCTTCTCAGGCTGCCACTTCAAGCCCTGCACCCACCAGAGTGCTGGGCTTGCGCGCCTCAGGCAATGGGCAGGCACCCTCTGGGCCAGCCCTTGATGCCACAGGAAACACATCCCCTGTTCCTGGCTTGGCAGGATTGGGAGTGCCCAGACAGGAGTCAGAGTCTGGTGCGTGTGTAATGGGGATGTCCGGGACAGGCTGGGTGTTGGTGGTGTTCCACACATGCACCCAAGTACACGTCAGGATCTGGAGTGGGAAAAACTGGTGCGAGAGGGTGGATCAGGCACTGATTTGTGATTGTGCTATTTGGGTACAGGGTGGGGAGGGTCTTCAGCCACCCACACATGTGGAAGCTTCTGATAGGCTTTGGAGTAGGGCATGCAGCTACGGGAGCGTCAAGAGGTTCTTGGTTGCAGACTGTTGCGGGTGAGGAGGGTGTGCAGAGGTTGCAGGCTAGTTGCAGACTGTTGCGCATGAGGATGGTGTGAGGAGGTTGCAGACTGGTTGGAGTGGGTGCTTGCAAGGGGAGGTGGGAGACACAAAGCAAGGAGGCTCTTGATTCATGATACAGGCAAACCTTGGAGCGCGTCTATCCAACAGTGTTTAGCCGGGACTGACTGCTGAGGCGCATGGTCTCCCTCCAGAGCACTGCACGGTGGGGTAAACAATTTGGTTGTCAAATGAGCAACAGGAGGGGTCACATGCACATGTTCACACTCCCATTACTTGCTTACATGCTACTGAAGGACAGTTTCACCAGTGGTCATATCACACACACACACACACACACACACACACACAGGCTGGCCGCTGGGTGTGAGCAGTGCCTTGCAGCAAGCCGAGGCCGCAGCACGCGCATGCTCCACAATGCAGCAGCTACTGCACCACATGCAATGCAGCCCTATTGCTAGCGCATACATGCAGGTGCGTTCAGGCTGGCCCTCATTACCCATTCTAAGATGATACTGATGACAAAGGTGTTGATCATGGTTATTACCTACCCAGATCTTGCATGATGTAACACAGTTCAGTATGCGTGACAGTGCGGCTAGCAAATGCTTGATATTTCCATCGTAACGGCAGCTCTTGAGCTTCTGGGGTGCCCTACCCCGATGTTCATTGCTGTGTCAACTGACTGGGGTGCTTCTGGGCTTCTGTGTGTCAGCTTGTGGGTTGCCCTACCCCGATGGCCATCGCTGTGTCAGCTGACTGGGGTACTTCTGGGCTTCTGTGTGTCAGCTTCTGGGGTGCCCTACCCCGATGGCCATCGCTGCGTCAGCTGACTGGGGTGCTTCTGGGCTTCTGTGTGTCAGCTTCTGGGGTGCCCTACCCCGATGGCCATCGCTGTGTCAGCTACTGGGGTGCTTCTGGGCTTCTGTGTGTCAGCTTCTGGGGTGCCCTACCCCGATGGCCATCGCTGTGTCAGCTGACTGGGGTGCTTCTGGGCTTCTGTGTGTCAGCTTCTGGGGTGCCCTCACCCGATGGCCATAGCTGCGTCAACTGACTGGGGTGCTCCTGGGATTCTGTGTGCCAGCTTCTGGGGTGCCCTACTCCGAAGGCCATTGCTGTGCGGCCTTGTGTGTGTGTCAGCTCTGTTTACCTGCGCGTTCATCCTGGGAAAAATGCACATTTGCGCGATTGGTGCTAAACCAAGTGGGTGAAAGGGATAGGCCAACCCTGCATGCTGGAGATTCTGGCTCTGCTGTCATATGGCCATCAACTGGGTTTCCTGTTCTGTTTGGTCTTTTGCTGTCTACGTGCTGCATGAGCACACAGTTACTATTGTTGTTATCATCATATTAGTAACAGTAATCTTGACTTAAGATCTGGTACCTAAAACCGGAAATCTTGCAAAGCCTGCCTGAGTGCAGCGCGTGACTTGTGCTTGACTGCCTGCTTCCAGTTTGTTTAGACACAGTTGCATATGGGCACGAAGCTTCCTGGTTTGACAAAGAGTACATATGGACATACGCTTCCATGTGTAGTTTGTCGACAAAAACTTGTGCGCCACATTTTCAAGTGCACAAATCCAACATCCTGCTTTCACACACACACACACACGCACACACATACACACACACACAAGCACACGCATATACACGCACATACACAGAGGCAGCTTTGTTAGCACTCACACATGCGCTTTGCATGCAGCTGTCGGCCACCTCAGCTGCAGTGGTGGTGCCCATGGGCACGGAGCGCCAACCGTCAGTGGCCACTGGCGGCTTGCTTAAGAGCGAGCAGGTGAGGCAGTGTGCACATATTAAAAATCAGGCGCACAAATCAAGTCAGTCATGGCAAACTCCCTCTTATTTAAGGGCGGCTTGCTTACAAGGGAGCAGGTGAGGCAGTGCGCGCTTTAAACTTGTCAGGCGCATATGCAAGTCAGCACGACAAATTCCCTCTTGTTTTAAAGCAGCTTGCTTACAAACAAGCAGGTGAGGCAGTGTGTGCATTTGACGAGTCAGGGGTTAGTCATGGCTTCCTCTTGTTTTGATGGCAGCTCGCTTCCGAGCAAGCAGGTGAGGCTGTGCACTTGCTTTGAAGGTAGCATCTGTAAGCAAACCCTGCTCGTATGCTACAGCAGAAGAAGGCCCTCTTAGCGCACATATAATGACAAAAAAAAATAGCACCTAGAAGTTGGCATCCCTGACTCATTCTATGCGCTTTGTTACGACGGAAAAGGACTTGTCAAATGTGGATACCAAACTTGCGATTCTCATTGCATACATCGTCACTTCGTGACATTCCCCCCCACTTCGATCAAGTAGTACGTGGGAGGCTGCACGCATGGCACTCGGGTGGCCAGCCCACAGTGCAACTGCCAGGATTAGAACCCTGGGCTTCACTACTAGAATGTCACGGCGTAAAAGGACTTGTCAGGATACCAAACTTGCGAATCTCATCCCTTACAGAGTCACATTGTGACACGCTTACTCAACAGCAAGCGGTTGAGACCGTGCGTGCATCGAAGGAGGCAGACCTTCATCACGACAAACAACCACTTGTTTGAGATGTGCACTGCACAAGAGCAAACACCTCCGTGCTGCAGGAGTGTCTTGCAATGTTTCCTCAATCACTACGCTTTTTGATGAGCTGGGCAAGCAATTAGGGACCAGGAGAATGAGCTGACTTCTCAGCGTGTGTGGCTGATCAAGATGCTTTGTACTATACTTATCGAGAACAGCTTAAACATTTTGACCTCTAACGCCCTGTCCCTGCCACACATGCTCTTCACCTCGTCCTCGAAATAGAAAAATCAAAATTCAAAATATCAAAACTCTAAGAGGACCTGAAAGATGATGAATGCTCTAGGGCGTTCCTCAAAAGTTGTTTGCCGTGCTTTTCTTTCGTGGTTCGTTGCTGATGAGGTGCGTTCCTTTTCTCTGGCATCCAAACAGCTCATCTACTCCATGCATGCAGGATCTGGACGATTCCATACATGCAACAGACCTACGCCACAATGTGTTTGGATTGGCTGCGAGCCTAATGAAGCTTGTGTCGCAAGCTCAGGTACGCCTCTTTTTCTTGCCAGGGTAGCAGCCAGTAGAGTAGCAAGCTCAGGTACGCCTCTTTTTCTTGCCAGTAGAGGACAAGTTTGATGGTGGCTCGCGCCAGAGCTCACGTACTTGCATCCTCATACATATATCAGCCATTTTATGCCTCATGTGCTTACACGCTCGTACGTCGAGCTCACATGCTTACATCCTCGTACGTAAATCAGCCATTTGTGCCTCACGTGCTTACATGCTCATACGTAAATCAGCCATTTTGTGCCTCACGTGCTTACATGCTCGTACATCGAGCTCACCTGCTTACATCCTCGTACATAAATCAGCCATTCTTTGCCTCACATGCTTACATGCTCATTCATGGAGCTCAAGTGCTTATATCCTCATACAAGGAGCTACATGCTTACATCCTCATACGTAAATCAGCCATTTTGTGCCTGGGTGACACTAATTTTCTTCCGTTGCGCCAAGCCCCCCTACATGCATGCCTGTGATGTCCTGCATGAATGTAAGCTTGAGATGAAAACGATGGTCTGTATACACAGTGCAAGCATTACTTTCCATGCTCATGTGCGCATGTGCACAAGAGCGTGTGTGCACTTTGCCTGAAGTGGCCTGATGGTGCCCCCAAGCAAGCCCGCTGCGTCATGCATGTATGTGTGTATTCCAATTCGTTTCGCATTTCGCACAGCCTACCCATGAATATCTTATTAAACAACTCCAATTTACTGGTGATGAGAGTACCAGCCAATCTCAAAACAAGATTAAGCTCAACTTCAACCACCTTTGCAAAAAGCTAATTTGGGTTGTACAAGAAGACTCCATTGCTGCTGGTGATAATGTGATGATGCATTGTGCATGTGCGCTTGTATGCTCTGCAGTGGCCTGATGGCACCCCCATGCAAGCCCACTGCGTCATGCACGAGTGCACGGCCAAGCTCATGCCCCTGCCCTGCCAGCAACAGTATGCACAGCAGCAGCAGCAGCAGCAGCAGCAGCAGCAGCAGCAACAGCAGCAACGGAACCCACAGGCAATGGGTGGCGCGGAGTGTGTGATGCCCATGCTGCCAGCCTCTGAGGTGTGTGCATTATGATGTAATATGTAGTTATGGCTAGCAACGGAACCCACAGATGACGGAACCCACGGGCAATGTTGGCACAGGGTGTGTGCTGCCCATGCTGCCAGCCTCTGAGGTGTGCATAATGATGCAAAATGTAGTTATGGTTAGCAACGGAACCCACAGGTGATAGAAATCATCTCACCTGAGGTGTATGCATGGGTGTATTTATGCCCCTGTGCCTGCCCATGCTCAGATGTAGGGTTCAGCATTTGCTTATAGTGCTATGTAGGGAAAAGCTCCGCGGGCCAATTTTTAGGAAGAAGCCTTGGTAGATAGTGCTGTGTTGTACAGTTACGCTATACAACGCTGAAGAGCGCTATATGCTTTCCCATGCCCATCTGGAAGAGTTTGCTGCCCAAGCTGCCGGCCTCTGAGGTGTATATAAATGCGATTATGTGCGCTGCCCATGCCAAATGAATGGCATCGGACAATTCTATAATTATACGCCATGTTTTTTGCATTTCCCCTACAAAAAAATGGACTGTTCAGTGTATATGTACGTCAGTGCTGTCCTTGCACATGTGCTGCCCACGCCGTTGGTCTCTGAGGCGTGTTCAAAGAGCTCACTGGTGCTACTTGGCAGCCCCTTGGACAGCGTTCAAATACCTCTTCGAGCATCTGGCATGCTGTTGAATTGCTGGACTGCTCCTGTTACTGTGGTGCCGAGTGTGAAGCGGCTCTTGTCTTGTCGGTGGTTTGCTTGGCAGCTCCTTTTCAGGTGCTGCCATGCTTGGCAGCCAGTGAAGTGAGGGTGCAGCTCCATCGTGCTTGTGTGTGCTGTGATGCCTGCCTGCCTCTAAGTGAACTGTCCTGTAGGGTAGGGCAGCATTTGAAGGGCAGCATTCTCCTGTAGAGCAGCACTGCCTGTAGAGCAGCACTGTCTGTGGAGCAGCACTGACTATGGGGCAGGCAGCATTCTCCTGTAGAGCAGCACTGTCTGTGGAGCAGCATTTTTTCTGTAGAAAAGCACTCTCCCCAAAAGCAGCGCTTCTTTGTGAGGCAGCAAATTCCACCATATTCCTGACAAGCAGCATGTCCTTGCATAGCGAGCCAGACAGGCAAAAGGGGCGCAGGGTACGTGCACTGCTCGGTCATGCACTGTTGGCTCTGAGGGCTCTGTTCTCTGCCTGGCTCTCTGAGGGGCTGTGCGCTGCTGCTTTTCAACTTGACAGCACAGCCGGCAGCTGCGACCACCGCCAAACAGAAAGGCAGTTGTGCTGTCACACACAGGCTACCCTCGCTCATCCATCGTAGTTGGCATGGGAAACAGACCAACAGATCATCCGCTTGTTGCAACTGCTTCACTTGCTGGAGCCCCTCCCTGCGCACTGCTGAGTAGTCTTTTGTTTCAAAGCAACAGGGGGCATACATGCAATGTGATTGCTACATTTGATGTAATCTCCTGTGTTTTCTTGCGCTTGGCGCTGCCAGGCCTGGGCACTCGCGTCTTTACACACTCCTTAAAGCTATCGCTCATTACTGCTTATAGTTGCACCTTACATCTTCCCTTGGGATTTGTTGCGCTTGGCAGGTGCTGCCAGGCCTGAGCGCTCGCGGCTTCCTGGCCTTACTTGACTACAACTTTGCTAATCACTGAGTATACTTACAGCTCACATCTTCCCTCGGGACCTCTTGCGCTTGACAGGTGCTGCTAGGCCTGGGCGCTCGCGGCTTCCCCGCCTTACTTGACCACAAGTTTGCTAATCCCTAATCATACTTACCGCTCACATCTTCCCTTGGGACCTCTTGCGCTTGACAGGTGCTGCTAGGCCTGGGCGCTCGCGGCTTCCCCGCCTTACTTGACCACAACTTTGCAAATCCCTAATCATACTTACAGCTCACATCTTCCCTCGGGACCTCTTGCGCTTGACAGGTGCTGCTAGGCCTGGGCGCTCGTGGCTTCCCTGGATGCATTGTGGCCACGCAGTCTGCATACGAGCTGCTGTCAGGCACTGTCAGATTCCTGCCATGGCTGAGGTGAATACGTTGCATGCAGGCATGTGTGTGTGCATGTGTGCGTGTATGTGTGTGCGCGCGTGTGTGTGTAGGGGGACAGAGTCGATCCTTTTGTTGCTTCTCTATCTGCTTTAGCGTGCTCTCGTGTCAGCACGTTTCCCAATGTTTCTGACATCCTGGCCTCCTTCACATGTTGCCACCAAGCATCCATGTCACAATCATGAGCAGTGAAGTTGATGGTCCGTGGATGTTGTCACAACACACCGTTCCGTCGGCGGTGCCATTTGACATTTTGCTCTGCAGGAGCCCAGAGCTACCAATGCACCCCCATGACATAAAAGCAGGCAGCACAACATCCAGCATGAGCGCTGCCAGTGGTAGTTGGGGCATGGTTCCTGCTGCCGGAGGTTCGGTGATGTGCATGGGTGGGGGGCCACAGCACCTCACGCAGGTGAGCCAA
This sequence comes from Dunaliella primolecta, assembly GCA_914767535.2. Lineage (NCBI taxonomy): Eukaryota > Viridiplantae > Chlorophyta > Chlorophyceae > Chlamydomonadales > Dunaliellaceae > Dunaliella > Dunaliella primolecta. The sequence goes on along the minus strand of OU611751.1, from coordinate 2,464,112 downwards.
CAGAGCACGTCGCGCCCGCAGCACATCACGCAGGTGCAGGCGCAAGTTGTGTGAGTTTCTGGTTAAGGGTAACGCGTGCTGTGTGCAGGTGTCAGGAGTTTGCTCTCCTATCCGTGGGCAAAAACGCGGTGAGCGGGTCAGGTGTGCTGTGTGAAAGGTTTGGGCTTCCTCCCCACGCAGTTGACTGAACACATTGCGTGTGTGCAAAGCTTCACTTAGTTTGCCTGTTTGCCTTCTTTTCCGCACTGGTTAGACAGGTCTGTACTTACATCCACGGCTTGCTGCTGCTGTTGCTGCAGCCCTTTGCAGGGGCCTCATGCCTTCCACCGAGGGAATGGCTCCAAGCTCAGCATGAAGAGGGTCTGCTCTTTCATCCGTGGCTTGCTGCTACTGCTGCTGCTGCTGCCCTTGCAGAGGCCTCATGCCTTCCAATGTGGGAATTGCTCCAAGCTCTGCATGAAGAGGCTCTGCTCTTTCATCCATGGCTTGCTGCTACTGCTGCTGCTGCCCTTCGCAAAGGCCTCATGCCTTCCACTGAGGGCAATGCTCCAAGCTTAAGAGGGTCTGCATTTTCATCCATCACTTGCTGCTGCGTCCCTTTGCAGAGGCCCCGTGCCTTCCGCTGAGGCAATGCTCCAAGCTTAAGAGGGTCTGTACTTCCATCACTTACTGCTGTTGCTGCGTCCCTTTGCAGAAGCTTATGCTTTCAACTGAGGGAAAAGTTCCAAGCTCAGAAGGGTCTGCATTTTCATCCATCGCTTGCTGCTGCCTCCCTTTGCAAAGGCTTATGCCTTCAACTGAGGAATTTGCTCAAAGCTCAACATCAACAAGCCTGCCTGCATTCCACAAAGACACCCTGCTAAAAGTTCCACTAAATGTGGGATGCACAAAAGCACATGCTTCCGCCCGCACTTACCTGCAGGCACAGCCGATGTGGCAAGTGCGCATACTTGCACGTACATGAACATACATACACACACCTGCAGGCACAGCTGACGTGGCAAGTGCGCATACTTGCACATGCATGCAGATACTTGCAGGCACAGCTGACGTGGCAGACGCACATACTTGCACATGCATGCAGATACTTGCAGGCACAGCTGACGTGGCAAGTGCGCATACTTGCACATGCATGCACATACTTGCAGGCACAGCTGTACGTGGCAGATGCACCGGGCCTGGCATGCGCAGCTGCCTTGTCCCATGCAGAAACCTTGCGTGCTCAGGCAGCAGAACAGCAGAAGCAGCAGCAGGAGCAGCAGCAGCAGGCTCATGCACAGGACCTGCAGCAGTTGCAGCCGCAGCAGCAGCAGGCTCATGCAAATCAGCCGCAGTCACAGCAGCAGCAGCAGCAGCAGCAGTGGCAGCAGATGGATGCGCAGCAGCAAAAGGCCCTGCAGAGGGTGCAGCAGCAGCGCATCAAGGTGCGCGTTGCATGCATGTCCTTTGCTGCGTGTGTGTGTTTGTGTGAGAGAGGGGGATTGGGGGGATGCGTAGTTTGTGGGCAGGCATGGCATGCACATGGTGCACAAATATCAGAGTTCTGAATTCAATAGCCATGGAGCCTGCAGTCCAAAGGTGCACAAACAAAAGCCTGTGTGACCTTGCAGGACCAGGAAGCCTACTGTCAGAAGGTGCACAAACAAAAGCCTGTGTGACCTTGCAGGGCCAGGAAGCCTACTGTCAGAAGGTGCACAAACAAAAGCCTGTGTGACCTTGCAGGACCAGGAAGCCTACTGTCAGAAGGTGCACAAACAAAAGCCTGTGTGACCTTGCAGGACCAGGAAGCCTACTGTCAGAAGGTGCACGAACAAAAGCCTGTGTGACCTTGCAGGGCCAGGAAGCCTACTGTCAGAAGGTGCACAAACAAAAGCCTGTGTGACCCTGCAGGACCAGGAAGCCTACTGTCAGAAGGTGCACAAACAAAAGCCTGTATGACCTGACACCAGGGGAGAGGGGCACCCGCGCCCTTGCTTACCTGTGTGCACTCGCGCCCTTGCCGTGCACTCGTGCTTTTGTGCCCAGGGGGAGCTCTTGCTCAGTTTAAGCAGACTCGCGCCCTTGCTTCCTTGTGCACATGCTCACTCAACAGAGCTTGTGCACATGCTCTCTTGAGTGCATTGCATTAAGTCCAATGCAATGAGTCTGCGTGGTGTGACACGTGGGCGTTGCGCACCTGCCTGATCATGATCACGCGCGCGCACGCGCACACACACACACACACACACACACACACACACAGCAAGCGCACACACACACAGCAAGCGCGCACACACACACACACACACACACACACACACACACACACACACACACACACACACACACACACGCACACACACACACAGCAATCACACACACAGCAATCACACACACACACGCACACACACACGCACACACACATGCACACACACACACACACACATACACACATACACACACATACACACACGCACACGCACACGCACACACTTTGCAGGGCCGTCGCCTGAGCATCGGCCCTATCCTGCCTCCCGGGGGTGGTGCCCACTCCCCTCCCCCTCTCAGCCCCAAGGACACCTCCCCCCCTCCTTTTCCCCGGCCTTCCAGCCAGTCCCCGCTGACCTCTCCTCTGCCGAGCTATGCCACCACAACTTCAACAGAGCCCCAGGTCAGTAAGCAAGCTGCCGGACCCCCTCCTGCCCCCTCAGACTCGCTGCTGTTTCAGCTGGCCAAGCGGGCCAGTGACAGCCATCTGTCGACGAGCCCCACCGCTGGCACTGCCGCCAAGATCCCTGCTGCCTTCTCAGCCAATGCCAGCGCTGCAAACACTGCAGCCGCAGGCAGCCTTTACCCTGCTGTGAACGCCACAGACAACGCAGCAGCTGCTGGGGGGGTTGTGGGAGGGGTGGATGGGCGTAGTGGAAGATCAACCCCGCTGCCTCCAGGGTTTGGAGGGGCCCTTGCAGCGCCTGCGTTTGGTGCCATGGCGGTGCAGCTGCAGCCACAGCAGCAGCAGTTGCTAGCGTACATGCAGGTGGGAGGCTGTTGCTTGAATGGGATTGAAACACACATACACACGTATTGTGTAATATGATATATGCATATGTTTTTGTGCATGCAAGTATGTGTGTATGCATTTATGCTTATGACATTTGGGGGGGGGGGGGGGGGAGAAAGAGGGAGAGGGAGAGGGAGGGAGAGAGAGGAGAGAGAGAGAGGGAGGACAGGAGGGGGGGGGGTCATGAGGGGCTCCTTACAGTCCATACGTGCTGCCATTGCAAGTTAGCTGCAGATTCAGCAGCAGCAGGAGCAGCAGCTGCATCTGTATGCCATGATTTAAACTGCAGCATTCCCAGTGGATTCATTCCTCAGCTTGTTCAGCTTACTTTTCTCCAGCAAGTTCGTCCCGAGTTCTCATCTGTTTTTTTTCATGATTTTTGTTCGATCTGTTTCATCACCCTCCCTCCACGGCTGCCTGCAGGCTGCTGGAAACATAAGCTGAGTATATCTCATGATCTGACACATGAGCACACGGAAACATACGGCTGCCCTGCAGGCAGCTGGACAAGTGAGCAGCAATGCTGACTCACGATCTGACACATGAGCACACAGAAACACTTAACTGCTCTGCAGGCAGCTGGACATGTGAGCAGCAATGCTGACTCACGATCTGACACATGAGCACACAGAAACACACAGCTGCCCTGCTGGCTGCTGGACATGTGAGCAGCAATGCTGACTCATGATCTGACACATGAGCGCACAGAAACACACAGCTGCCCTGCTGGCTGCTGGACATGTGAGCAGCAATGCTGACTCATGATCTGACACATGAGGATACGGAAACACTTAACCGCTATGCAGGCTGCTGGACATGTGAGCAGCAATGCTGACTCATGATCTGACACATGAGGATACGGAAACACTTAACCGCTATGCAGGCTGCTGGACATGTGAGCAGCAATGCTGACTCATGATCTGACACATGAGGATACGGAAACACTTCACCGCTATGCAGGCTGCTGGACACGTGAGCAGCAATGCTGTAGAGCTGGAGGTCCTGCGTGCACGCTGCAAGGAGCTTGAGGCTGAGAACCGCAGCTTGCAGGTGTGTGTATGTGTGTGTGAGTGTGTGTGTGTGTGCACGCGCGCGCACATGTGCTACTGTTTAAGCATCCTTGTCCTTAGAGTTGCTGGCGTAGATCACTATCTGATCAGCAAGCGCCCAAGTGCCTCTGTTTGAGCGCGCCTGTGCCGCATGAGGGGGTAAGCAGCTATGCCTACCTAGGCTATGCCAAGGATAGTGATACCTGCTGCCTAAAAACCAATAATAGGAATAATGATAGGAATAATAGAAATAAAGCTGACCTTTGGAACATTGGTAGTAATGGTTATAACGATGATGACTTTCAAAGCAGGTTGTCAAGGATGCCTGCCGCCTTAGGTCATTGCAAGACCTCTGCCCAGAAGAGAGAATAAATAAGACTGCACCAATCAAGCATGGCTGCGCTCATTTAAGAAGGGTCCCCAAGCTCACCAAAGAGCACCATCAAAGGGCTTCGCCATTACCCAGGAGAATGTTATGCAGCATATCTACATATTAAGTTGTACGAATAGTTGGGCTAGGACTGCAGTGGACTGAGCTTGCTTTCTCCAAAGGCTCTGGTGGGATATCAGCTCCTGGACGCCTGGAACCTTCTCCTGTATTCCAATATTGCACTCCCAGCGACTTCCCTCCTGTTGAAGCCCCCTCGTCATGAAAACCATGTCTGTGCCCGCACCACCGTGCCAGATGACGGTCTGTACCCTGTGAAGGGTGCTGTATGAAAAAGGCCAATCGCTGCATGCCTTCAATCATTGCAAGACCCCTGCCCGCACCACTGTGCCAGCTGGCGGTCTGTGCCCTGTGAAGGGTGCTGTATGAAAAAGGCCAATGGCTGCATGCCTTCAATCATTGCAAGGCCCCTGCCCGCACCACTGTGCCAGCTGGCGGTCTGTGCCCTGTGAAGGGTGCTGTATGAAAAAGGCCAATGGCTGCAAGCCTTCAATCGTTGCAAGACCCCTGCCCGCATAACTGTGTTGGGTGGCGGACCACGCGGTGTGGGCTGCGCGGTATAAGATGCCAATGTGTTTGCAAACTCGAAGCATCACCTGGTGGACGCGCTCACATCAAAGAGCAGCATTGCCACAGCAGTGTGAAACATTGCAACTTCTGCACACCTGCAGCAAAGTTGAAGGTTTTGTTTCTGCTGACCTGCAGCATCACCTCGTGGACGCGCTCACATCAAAGAGCAGCATTGCCACAGCAGTGTGAAACATTGCAACTTCAGCACACCTGCAGCTAAGTTGAAGGTTTTGTTTCTGCTGACCTGCAGCATCACCTCGTGGACGCGCTCACATCAAAGAGCAGCATTGCCACAGCAGTGTGAAACATTGCAACTTCTGCACACCTGCAGCAAAGTTGAAGGTTTTGTTTCTGCTGACCTGCAGCAACACCTCGTGGACGCGCTCACATCAAAGAGCAGCATTGCCTCAGCAGTGTGAAACATTGCAACTTCAGCACACCTGCAGCAAAGTTGAAGGTTTTGTTTCTGCTGACCTGCAGCATCACCTCGTGGACGCGCTCACATCAAAGAGCAGCATTGCCACAGCAGTGTGAAACATTGCAACTTCTGCACACCTGCAGCAAAGTTGAAGGTTTTGTTTCTGCTGACCTGCAGCATCACCTCGTGGACGCGCTCACATCAAAGAGCAGCATTGCCACAGCAGTGTGAAACATTGCAACTTCAGCACACCTGCAGCTAAGTTGAAGGTTTTGTTTCTGCTGACCTGCAGCATCACCTCGTGGACGCGCTCACATCAAAGAGCAGCATTGCCACAGCAGTGTGAAACATTGCAACTTCTGCACACCTGCAGCAAAGTTGAAGGTTTTGTTTCTGCTGACCTGCAGCAACACCTCGTGGACGCGCTCACATCAAAGAGCAGCATTGCCTCAGCAGTGTGAAACATTGCAACTTCAGCACACCTGCAGCAAAGTTGAAGGTTTTGTTTCTGCTGACCTGCAGCATCACCTCGTGGACGCGCTCACATCAAAGAGCAGCATTGCCACAGCAGTGTGAAACATTGCAACTTCTGCACACCTGCAGCAAAGTTGAAGGTTTTGTTTCTGCTGACCTGCAGCATCACCTCGTGGACGCGCTCACATCAAAGAGCAGCATTGCCACAGCAGTGTGAAACATTGCAACTTCTGCACACCTGCAGCAAATTTGAAGGTTTTGTTTCTGCTGACCTACAGCATCACCTCGTGGACGCGCTCACATCAAAGAGCAGCATTGCCACAGCAGTGTGAAACATTGCAACTTCTGCACACCTGCAGCAAAGTTGAAGGTTTTGTTTCTGCTGACCTGCAGCATCACCTGGTGGACGCGCTCACATCAAAGAGCAGCATTGCCTCAGCAGTGTGAAACATTGCAACTTCAGCACACCTGCAGCAAAGTTGAAGGTTTTGTTTCTGCTGACCTGCAGCATCACCTCGTGGACGCGCTCACATCAAAGAGCAGCATTGCCACAGCAGTGTGAAACATTGCAACTTCTGCACACCTGCAGCAAAGTTGAAGGTTTTGTTTCTGCTGACCTGCAGCATCACCTCGTGGACGCGCTCACATCAAAGAGCAGCATTGCCACAGCAGTGTGAAACATTGCAACTTCTGCACACCTGCAGCAAAGTTGAAGGTTTTGTTTCTGCTGACCTGCAGCATCACCTCGTGGACGCGCTCACATCAAAGAGCAGCATTGCCACAGCAGTGTGAAACATTGCAACTTCTGCACACCTGCAGCAAAGTTGAAGGTTTTGTTTCTGCTGACCTGCAGCATCACCTCGTGGACGCGCTCACATCAAAGAGCAGCATCGCCATGAAACAGTCTGAAGCTTAACACTTTCCACATATCTGCAGCGTCACCTGCAGCAATCCATTTCAATTTAATGATTGTTTTTTTTCTTTTCTTTTCCATACACGCAGCACCGCCTGGTTGATGCCCTCACACAAAGGAGCAGCATTGCCACAGAGCGGGACATCTTCATGCGTTTGACAGCCGATGCGCGCGCGCACTGGCAGCGCTTTGCATCTGTTTCTGGCTCCCCTGCCCTTGGCCTTAGCCCAGCAAATTCAGGTACACTAGATGTTGGTAACACTGCCTGGTATGTGTGCGTGTGTGGGTGTGTGGGTGGGCGGTCGCAGACATGCTGTGCGAATGCCAAACTATGTAGGCTGGTGTGGACGTACAAGAGTAATAGTCCTTATATGCATCTTGGGTGCACTCTGTGGTGTGCTCTCTGGTTGGTTGACTTACGTTGCTCCTGGTGCAACCCTCTGTCTGCTCCATTGCGTGTTTTCTTGTGTGCCCTGTGGTGTGCTCTGTGATTGGTTGACTTGCGTTGCTCCTGGTGTTCCCCATAGTCTGTTCCATTGTGCGCTCCTGTTGTGCTCCTTGGTCTGCTCCACCGTGTATCCTGTTGTGTGCTCCACTGTTGGTCGAGCTGAGTTGCTCCTGTTTTGCACCTTGGTCGGCTCCATCGTGTGTTCTGTTGTTGCTCCATGGTCGGTTGACTTGCGCTGCTCCGGGTGTGTTTTTTGGTCTGCTCCTTTGTATGCTCTGTCGTGTGCTCTGTGGTTGGTCGTGTTGCGTTGATCCTGTTGTGCTCCTTGGAGAGCTTATTCCTGTTTTCTGTCATGTGCTTCGTAGTTGGTTGCGTCGTATCTATCCTGTTGTACTTCTGGGTGTGCTCTGTCATATGCTCCATTTTGTGCTCCGTGGTTGGTGCGCTCATATCAGTGCTTTTGCATGCTCCTGTTCACTCCTCTGTGTGATCCTCTGTGTTGATTTGAGCGCACAAAACGTTCCTCTGCTGATATGTAATGCCTAAGCACACAAAGTCAAGACTCCAAGCATCACGCTATACCCTGCAACCGCTAAAGAAGACGAAGGTGCACACACACACACACACACACACACACACACACACACATACACATACACATACACATACTTGCAGGGCAGCTGCTCCTGCTTCCAGAGAGCACCGCCACATTGCACAGCCAGCCGCTGCCTTCCCTGCAGCTGCCGCAACCTTACGCATCCAAGCAGGGGCAATCTAACTCAGATCCTCAGCTGGAGCAGCAGGTGTGTGGATGGGGGGGAGGGGGAGAAGGAGGACATGCAGACAAGCAAACATCTTGAACATTTGCAAACATTGCCGTGTCGTATGTTCGTGGATTTGAGGCTTACATCTGAATCTCTGAAGGCTATGCTGGACTGCCTGTACAGCTCAGAGCGGCAGTTTTGGTGCAGCACACCAACAAAAAAGCAGAAGTTGTGTCAGTACACCCTTACAGGCAACGGCCTGACACACACACACACACACACACACACACACATGCGGAAGTTTGTCAGTACACCCTCAGAAGCTGCACGCTTTGCCTGCAGCATGAATCAGCCTCTGCAGCATGAACCTGCATGTGTGTCATGTGGAGCATGCCTCTATGAACATGCACCTGAGAGCGCACCAGCGCTCTTTGTCGGATATGGTGCATTGATGCTTGCACCTGGAGCTGCCTCCTGTGCATAAACGTGCAAGCAGTACCAGAGACACGCGCCTAAGAGCTTGCAAGCAGTACCAGGGACGCGCATAAGAGCTTGCGTGCAGTTCCAGAGACACGAACCTGAGTTCAGTTGTGCCTGCACCTCACTTGCAACCAGTACCAGGGATGCACGCCAACATGGGGGCATGCCCTCACCTAAGACTGCACATCTCTCTCTCTCTCACTCACTCTTTCCCCTCTCTCTCTCTCTCACTCTCACTCACTCCCTCACTCTTTCTTTCACCCACCTACTCACTCGCTCGCTCGCTCACTCATTCGCTAACTCTGCTCGCAGCTGGAGCAGCTGCGTGGCGAGGCGGCAGCCATGCGCCAAGAGATGGCTGCAGCCCTACCTTTAGCTGCACGCCCAGAGGGGAGCCCCACAATGGCAGCAGCAGCAGCAGCAGCAGCAGCAGCAGCCTCATCAACAGCGTGTCAAAACTGGCCTGGCAGTCACAGCGGTGCTGCAGCTGCCAACCCTCCCACACCCTTGTTTAGCAGCCGCCGCCGCCACTCCCTGCTCAACTTTGGCAGCACGCAACCCGGATCTGGCAGCGGCGGTGGTGTGGGGAGTGGGTTAGGTGGTGGAATTGCGCGCAGCTCAAAGGGACTGCGGGGGAGGTCCATTTCCACGTAAGAAAGGAATGATGGGGAATACCTTGCTACACAATGTTTGCCAAAACGGGATAGGGGTAGGCTTTCTTTTTGACATCAAGGGGAACAATGGGATGGGGGTGATGGATATGTGAAGCAGAGTGAAGGGAACATTTTGTGGAGCACGGCATGCCTGTGAAGAATTCACCCTGATTCGGATGAGGGTGGTGGGAATCACCCTGGGTGCATGAATGCGCAGAACTTGCAATGATCTGTGCTCGCATTCGCTGTCAATGTTCAGCACTGCCAGGCGTATGCAATCTCTGTGCACAGGTCGCGCTTGCAAGCACCTGCAAATGGCAATGCAACACAAAAGACAGGCCCCTGGCTGTGCTTGGTGTCTTAGGCTTATGCGTGCACACACGCGCACACACACACAAACACAAACACACACACACACACACACATACACACACACACACACACGCACGCACATGCATACGCGCATACACACACACACACGCACACACAAACACACACACATACGCTGCAACCGTTGCCTGCCGCAGCCTGCAGCCCTCCACTGGGGGACTAAGCAACCCCGGAACACCCCCCCGCTCCTCGGCCCCCCCTAGCCGAGCTGCAACAGGGGGCCTTGAATCCCCCCATGATTTCCCCCGTGTCTCTCTGAGCAGCAGCTTTCCAGCGCCCGGGGAAGGGGTCCCTCGTGGCAAAGCCGCAGCCGGGGCTGCTGACACCCATGTGGGAGGAACACCTGCGCAAAGCCATGCAGCTGACGCTGCATCGTCAGGCGCAAGCCGTGCGCTCAGCCTCTCGGCGTCCTTGAAGATTTCCAAACGCTTCAGCAGCACGCCGGACTTGGTGCAGTTGACGGAAGAGCCTGGGGAGGGCGACCATGGTGATGATGGCACCATGTATGGGAGTGCCTACCTTGCCGCGGAGACCTCCACCGGGGATGCAGGGGTCGATGGGAGGCCGACAGTGCAAGCCCATGAAGCAAGCGCTCCCCCTGCACCCAGCAGCGCCCCACCGTCTTCACCCCACATCATTCCCCATGTCAGCGCGCGCACCAGCACCAGCGTGCCCAACAACGTGGGCATGGGCAACGGTGGCACTGTCACCGGCAGCATCCCCAAGAGCATCGGCGCCAGGAGCACACCTAACAACACAGGAACCGCCAGCACCACAGCCGCACCCAGCCAGGATAGCTCCACTCACAAGGGGGCTCGTGCACCTAGTAATGGGGAGGGTATGGGGGTGGCATCGCGGGAATCCAGCATGGGGTTCTGGCCCTCGAGCCTTGGGCCAGCTGGGGTGGCTGATTTCAAGGCTGCGTCTGCCAGAGCGGCGGATACCAAAGCTGGGAAGGCTGCGGGAGCGACCGATTTCAAGGCGGAGGGTGTAGATGTCGGAGCGGATGCTGAGTGTTGGGCCGGCACTTGGGGGGCTGTGAATGGAAACAGCAATGGTGCCGCATGCGCTGGTGGCGCTGGAGGTGGCGGTGCTGCTGGTGGCGGTGCTGCTGGTGCTGGCGGCGCAGAAGCTGGCGGCAACGGCAGCGGCAATTCAGGCAGCCTTCCTGCTCCAGTGGCAGTTGCATTGGGGGGTCGTTCAGAGCGATACGTGCCTGCAGCAGGGGCAAGAAGTGGGGTAGGGGGTCTGGCTGGTGGCTCTGGCACCACTACGCACACGCGCTCCCCTTCTCCCTTGGCCAGGTGCGTTAGGTGTTGGCAGGCAATGTGCGTGCGGTTGGGTAACAAGGTTTGAGCAATTGTCAAGAGAGGCTCTATAGAGGGTCTAAGAGGCCTACAGAGGCTGTTGTGAGCTCGCTCTGCCCCGACCTACAGTCCTTACGGAGCACCTGAATCCTTTGGAGTGCAAACGTCCGCCCTCTTTACCCACCTTACAGGTAAGGGCACGTGTGTTTCCTATATTAAAAGGCACATGTGGATCCTCAGGACCACAGGCTTCCACCCTCTCTACCTAACCTTCCATTTCAGAGCACGTGTGGATCCTCTGGGTTACTGGCTTGCAAGGCTTTTAGGAAAAGTGCTGTGGCATCCTGTTCCATGCAAATGTGGCATGGCACAAAGGTGGCTGTGGCAGCAGAAACAAAAGCACAGCTGCACGGCCGCAGCACACCTCTCACTGCAGCACAGATGCATATGACACGGCTGTGGCACAGTTGCACTTCCCTGATACACCTCTGGTACACTTCGTTGCGCTCCTGACACACTTCTATGTTGCAGTTGCTAACTGTGACAACGACATGGTTTTCTTGCTGCAGGCAACCACAAACGCTCCTGGCTGGCCTTCAAATCGTCCTACGTATGTGTGTGTAAGTAAACCAGTCATCCACAAGAAACTGCCAACAGCATTTATAAACCATTGTGCTGCTGCAGGGGAACAACGATGTTGCAGCTGCCAACCGGAATCAGCCAAAGCACATCCTTTCGTGAGGTGAGCTACACCAGGCTGCACAGTCACCTAGGCTGCTCCCACTCTTTTTTGGCGGCAAAGCCCCAGTCATGGGGTGTAAACCCCTGGATTTGCCAGCGTCCAGTAAAGTTCACACTTGGCTGCGTGGCCACCTAGGCTGCTCCCACCCTTCTTTGTTGTGCATCTGCTTGTTGTTGTTGCTGCTGCTGCTGCTGTTGTGGTTGTTGTTGTTGTAGTTCTTGTTGTGGTGGTGGTTGTGGTTGTGGTTGCTGTTCTTTATTCATAGGTTTCCTTGTTCTGCCACTGTCTCATCGTATGGCATCTGGGTGCCAAATATCAGCCAATGCTTGGTTGAACTAGTAGGGTTGGCCAATTCCACATATATATATTGCATATATATATGGAATATATATATTTATATTGCATCATCTCTGCCGAAAAGCTGATGCATGCAGCTTATTTAAACGGGATTGGCCAACTTTACAAATTAATTCCAGCTTTGTGGTGATGCCTGCCCGGCAGCCATGCAGGTCCATGTAAGAGAGATGGAGCTGAAGGGGTCAGAGGCCCTGCCTGCATGTGTTGTGCATCCTACTCATTCATGGGAGACCAAAAATGTGCACCTTGATGAAAAAGCATCACATCGATATTGTCTTCTTTTCATTCCATTGCAGCGTGATGCCTCTGATTGCCTAAAAGCTCGTGTGCCTTCCCCCTCCTCAAAGGGTTCGCATCACATGTCCTTTCATATGTTGCATGCAGCAAATCCCCTGGTCTGCCATGCCCCCCCTCCTCAAAAGACATGTCCTTTCATGTGTTGCATGTCTCCCACTCTGCCTCCTTTCATGTGTTGCATGCAGCAAGCCCCCTGCTCTGCCATGCCTCCCCCTCTTCAAAGGACTCGCATCACATGTCCTGTCATGTGTTGCATGCAGCAAGTTCCCTGCTCTGCCATGCCTCCCCTCCTCAAAGGACTCACATCACATGTCCTTTCATTTGTTGCATGTCTCCCACTCTGACATGCCTCCCCCTCCTCAATTTTTGAGGACTCACATGCCCTTTTGTGTGTTGCATGCAGCAAGCCTCCTGCTCTGGCATGCCTCCCCCTCCTCAAAGGACTCACATTACATGCCCTGTCATGTGTTGCATGCAGCAAGCCTCCTGCTCTGCCATGCCTCCCCCTCCTCAAAGGACTCACATCACATGCCCTGTCATGTGTCACATGCAGCAAGTCTCCCGCTCTGCTGACCCGGCCACCGACTCTCCCATTTACAAATTGAAGCAGCTTTTGAAGCTGAAGAAGTCAAACCACAAGGGTGGCCTGTCTCGATCCAACACGTCAGGGAACTTTTGAAGCTGGTTTTGAGCATGTGAACATGTGCCATTGCGAGGTGACAAAGCAGAATCTTAACGCTGGCTCTTACCATTGTGACCCCGCTCTCCTCCTCAACCCTCTCCACTGGGAGAGTATACTGTATGTTGACCAAGGAGGCCCCCAGGTGCAGAGAATGAATGATTGGTGCAGAGAAATGTTGGCTAAGGAGGCCCCCGGGTGCAGAGAATGAATGATTGGTGTAGAGAAAAGTTGGCCAATGCGGCCCCGTGTGCAGAGAAGATCATACCATGCAATGTTTGTGGTTTTGTCATCGATGGCGCATTAGGTAGAGGAGCTGTCACAGGAACGAGCCACTCAGGAACTCAAAGGGTGTGTGGCCAGGTAGGGGCAGAGGGGCAGAGAGTAGGGGCAGAGGGGCAGAGAGTAGGGGCGGAGGGTAGGGGAACAGAACAGGACAAGCGAGGGAAACTACAATCAATGGAAAGGCTGAATAAAATGTCATGAGAGGCTTTGCATGTCCGGGATGACTCAAGGCTTTGTAGGTCTGATGGTGGGCTCAGTGCTGGCTGGCTGGCTGGCTGGCTGGCTGAGCACCCAGAGAGGTTTCATTCTCGGCTGCAAGTGCATATGGCGTCGGAGGTGGTCAAGGCATGTGCTTCGGTTTCATGGTGGTGGACCTGGTTGGGTGTGGCACCTGGTTTGGGCCCATGCATGGTTTATCAGACCCTCAAATGCATCGCACTTGACAGATTTTTGGGGCTGGATCAAGAGGGAACCATCCATCGCGTTGCATTTGCTGGATGCAGTCATTGCAGTCGGCATAGTCCTCGGGTTGGTTCAAGGGGAAGCCAGTTGTGTTTTTTTTAAGTGCCTGCACAGGGCACATGGGGGGAAGCCTGGATCTCGGGCACTGCGCAGTGCACAGCGCACAGTGCAATTTCCTGGCAAAGAGGGCCCACACAGTCAGCAATTGGTGGATGGAAGGATACATGAGCAACTTGAGAGGACGTGCATGCTTTCAAATGATATGCTTTAAGCACGCAAGTGGCCCTGCATGAGGGCACCCCTTATAACAGATGGTGTGCCTGACGTGTGATTGGTTGCAAGCATTGCCGGCATGCAGAAAGTTGGCGCATGACCAGTATGCAGAAGGTTGGCGCATGAATCTGCGCAGTCCAGCATGCCAGATGCCATTTGCTGGATGTGCTGTGCGTGGTTAGTGCCGATGTTGTGCAGATGCAGGTGATTTCTAAGCCTGATTGTTTTGGGCAGTTCTGGTGTTTTTATTGCTACCACCACAATAGGGTGTTCAGGGGGGCGATGGAAGAGTACATGCCTTGTCCAATGCTGCCATTTGGATGGGCCATGGAAGGATGCATGCCTGGACTAATTTGCTTGGTGTTTGGATAGACTATGGAAGGGTACATGCCTGGACTAATTTGCTTGGTGTTTGGATAGGCTATGGAAGGGTACATGCCTTGGCGATGCTGTATGCGCTCATGCACAACTTATCGAAGAATCAGGGCAGAGGTCCGTTTGATTTTCAGGGCCAGGAGCGGCCATTTTGCTAGGGCTTTGCAAGCGGCCTTGTGGCTGGTGCAGACTTGTCGTGTTTTGTTAAAGAAGGCTGTAGTGCAAGTTAGGCAGTCTTGCTCCTAAATCATTTTGGGGTTCACTTCTTTCGTTCTATTCCTGGCACAGAAATAATCAGTGGTGTCGTTGGTCAGTCTCTTGGCATGTTCTGCAGAGATGCAGGCCGGGTTTGGGTGCATGATTCCCGTCAACATGGAGCTTAGTTGTAGAGTGGCAGAGTGATAGTGTTCAGTTCAAATCAAATCATACACGCATGAAACCCATCATTTCCAGTGAAAAACAACATTGATTCATCATGGTTTCTTTCCAAATGAAGGTGGCTTGATTTTTGGGGGGCTGCCATGTGGGTGCGTGGGAGAATTTGCAGATCTCGGGACGATATGCTTACCTGCAGTTTTGGAAATGTAAGATACCTGCATGCAGCATTATTGATCCTCTCCTCTGGTCCCCCCTTCCTTCCTCTGTTTAGAGGTTTTGGAGCTCTGCTGTTTTGTTGGGCTCTGAGCAAGGGTGGTGGGGTGCTTGTTTTATCATGTGGTGTGTATCATCAAAGAGAGTGCGCTCTTTCGCGATGTGTGCCCAATGCCCCTTGTTGCAGAGTTGGAGACAAGATCCTGCTTCATTACGACTGGGCACCATACTTGTGTGCACAAAGGAGTAGGGTGCGTGTCACTCCTTCTTGTGCCTTATGTACACCCTTTCTGCTCCTCATTTGATCATTTATGCGTGGGTTTGCTGCTTGCAGCACATTTTGTGAGTCTCCACATGACATGAATGCCTTGGTGGGGCTTGGCCATTTTTGGAATGCTCGGAAACTCAGCATATGCAGTGATTGGGTTGTACAATCTGTGGACGCATAAACAGGTAGCTGGTGGCACAAAAAAATAAGGGTGAGACACAATTAATCCAGCTTGGCATATGCAGTTTTTGTCTTCCTTTTTTCAATTCTCCCTGTTGTTGGTGTATTGAGGTCTTCCAGAGCATGTAAATTTAAAGGAAAGAGAAACCAAAAAGAGGAAGCAGCAGAATCTCCCCCTGTATTAATCAAGGAAGACGTAGAGTGAAAGAAACAACACCTCCTAATATGTAACGACCTTGTATATGTGTATGTAACTCTCCTAATTTGTAACAAAGAGATGGTTGCATGGAAAGAAAGTCTACACTGAGCGACAGTTCAATGTGTTATGGGATTCATGGCATACATCCCAAGTGTGCAACCTGCACTAGATTTGAAAAGGAAAAAAATGGTTACAATGGGGGGTGAAGTGATTAGATTAGATTACACAGGGAAACCTTCAGCCAGACAAGGTTTACAAGGGCTTGGCCTACAGCCCGAGACTCCGGCTAATCGGCCGCTGGTGAAACTTTCTCATCTAGCATCAAAAATAGAAACCAACTCTGACAAAAACTTTGAAAATCTATCAGGGGGGGTCAGCTGAGGCCAAAAATCAAGCTTTTTTGCATGCTCCTTTGCATAGGTGCCCCCTATCTGGTAATCTGGAAACTTTCACTCCTCCGTTCTATAGAACAGAGGCTCCAATATTACCAGTAAGGGGGCACCTGCCAAATTAGCTCTGGCGTGAAGCCTAGTTTTCACCACCAAAACTCCATGTATAACAACCACTGCATCAAATTGGGTGATGTTTAGTGATTTGGGGTCCTTGTAAAAAAAGAACACCATTGCAGAATAATATGGAGTGAAAAGGGTTACAAGGGTTACAAGGGGTTGGCCTACAGCCCGAAAATCTGGCTGATCGGCTGCTGGTGATACATTCTCATCCAGCATCAAAAATTGAAACCAGCTCAGACAAAAATTTTGAAAATCTGTGCGAGTCTTGATTTAGAAAAACATTGACCTCAAGATTAGTCACAACGTGAAAGCTCGCCAAGAAAGGAACAAAATCAGTGTTTGGAAGCTGGGCAAAAGTGTGTAACGGTTTAAAAAAATCAATGAACATGTCCTTGTATTTTCTGCGCAGCTCACACAACTCATAGCAATTGCAGTAGAAAATAACATGTTTCTCGTCCTGGACTTCAGCACATCCACACTTATCACAAATATTTGAACCACCCAACCATTTACAGGACTCGACCTTCAAGCAGTGGGCACGAAGCCTGAACCTACTCACATTCCTCATGACTCCTTTATCCAGATCCTTAAACAAATATGATGGGATACAGAAGGGTGTGCGTCCTGTTTGATTCAAAGGTACTCCACACCAATGATGGTAAGTCACTGCTTTTCTGTTCACCTCTCGGGGACTTAGGGCGTCTGCTTCCCTCCAAACCTTCTGCTGTCTGTACCTCAAATCCCCTAAAAAATCCTGCATGGGTATCTTGGAAGCACTCAGTAATTTCCGTTTAAACACCTCCTCATTGCGCATGCCATTAAATGACTTAGATACATGAGCAGACCAACAAGACTCATCCATATCAGCAAGGTGTAAATCTGCCTTCAGCACTTGGCATAATGTTTTACTGTTAGAATTGAGCATATTGTTGAAAAATTTAACAGTAGCCCTAAACCAATAAAACTGTAAGGGCTCTTGACCACACTCTCTCAATACTGGCCAGTTCGTGGCAGTACTTTTCACACCTAGAAAACGCCTTAGAGAGCATAGTTGCCTTTTTTGCAAATGGCTTTTGAATTCACTGCCTTCTCGTAAGTACTCTGTACCCCACACTTGGCACGCGTACATCCCAGCCGGAATGCCATACACCTTAGAGAGCCAAATCAGAGCATGCGGCCTATTCTTTAGATCATGTTCATGCACAAATTCCTTGATCCTTCGCTGGGCAGCCATGTAAGGTCGCACTGCATGCTCCTCAGACACCTTCAGATTCATGTGCTTGTCCACAAGCATACCGAGGTATCTAAACTGCTCTTTCTCTGGAAGAGCCACGTCTCCAAACATGAAAGTAGGCAGAGAAGAACACGACCTACTATTAAAATGCATGACCTCTGACTTTGATGTATTGACAGTCAGCCCCTTTCTCATTGCATAAGCTCGTAATCTATTCAGCATAACTTGCATTTCACCTGGGTCATTGGTAGTTAAACTCAAGTCGTCTGCATATAGCATGTATGAAACGCCATTCACTCCATCCCCTGTCACAGCACCTCTAATACCTTCACTAATATCTCTGCCCATATCATTGATGTATAGAGAAAACAGGAGAGGGGACAAGGGACAACCTTGCTTGACTCCATTTGTTGGACGCACACTTGCCCTTTTATCCCCATCCATCAGAATATATTCATCATCCTGGTACATTTCCTTAATTGCCTGGAGAAGTAATGCAGGCATGGCAATGCGTTGTAGATGGTCCCAAAGTTGCAAACGGGGCACAGTGTCGTAGGCTTGAGAGAAGTCAATGAAGGCAGCATGCAGCCTAGGTGATTGCCGTGGCTTGAGCTTTCTTGCAGCATGTCTTAAGTGCCTCAGGATGAAGAGTGGATGCAGAGTGCTCCTACCGGGGTAAAAACCAAATTGGGTGTCTGGGACCTTATTTTTTTGGATACACCAATCCGTCACCAAGTCTTTTAGCACGTTGGCATAAATACGGTACATCACCCCACTGACAGCAATCATCCTGTAGTTCCCAGGATTTGATAAAGCTCCCTTCTTGTGAAGGGGACTCAGTTTTGCCACTTTCCAACATGCAGGGATCCTAGCTTTACTCAGAAAAACCCTGAACATGCGTGCTATCAGAGGCACCAGCACGTTAACATGATCCACTCTCCGACCACGCTCAATGGGCAAACAGGCATGTTTAAGGAAGGGTATAGGAATACCGTCTAATCCAGATGAAGCACTCGCATTTAATTTCTTGATGTGGGACCCGACCATTCCTTCCAAAACTGTTGTACTAGGAGTCTCCAAGCAGTCAGGTTGAGGAACCCACCCAGATTCAGCACCTTGTCTCAAGAGCACCTCTGGGGGTGCGTGGTTCCTACCTAAAGGCACAGCCATATCTCTTCCTGACAAGCAGGTTAATCTAGCAGTCCTTGTTGAACAACCATGCCCTCCTTCTTGCGGCACAACTGTTGGTTGTACTCGAAAGTGGCTTTGCAAGTGCTGGTTCCATGCTGTTGTTGCGACTGGAGTAATGTGTGAGGTCTGCCTCTTCCGTAACATGGCATGGACTTGGGGGTCCTTCTTAAACAATCTATCCAGGAAAACAGCACACTGCTGCCTCTTATAACTGCGCTTTGTCGCACGGTTGCACCTTCTGCTTTCCTTCCTCAGGAATTGGCATGCATGCTTTGCTTCACCGCGCTTCACTGCCTCAATAAACATCTTCCGTTTCATTCTGCATTCTTCATTGGAGTGAAAAGACTCCGTGGTTGGTGTTTTATGGCGAATTCAGCCATTCCCACATAAAAAGTATCAAATTAGGGTTTACGTGCCCATGTGGGCTTTAGCCCAGCCTATCTAAGCACACAGGGTGACTTACACAAACCTGGGCATATGCCCTGGTAGCTTGTAACGCCAGCTACACTTTAGATCGAATTTTGTCCCAATTACGTGAAGTATCTGTGGGTGGGCGCACTATAAATGTAAAAAAGGAGCATATTTGGGCACATGCTCAGCGGACCCCCTCTGAAAATCTATGCAAGTTGATTTAGGAAAGCATTGATCTCGGATCAGTTATAACGTGAAAGCTTGCCAGGCTTCTGCGTGGTCAGCAGCTGCTAGCAGCTAGCTAAGCTAGTCTGCCAGAATGCAGACTTAAGTTGTGCTCAGCAGGTAGCTGCTGGGCATGGCTTTCCTTGGTTGGAAGGCTGACAGTGCTGACCCTGCTTGCTGTTGAAGGTCTGGAACTCCAGTCTTTCAGCTATCATCCTGCTTTCTTTCTCGTTGCTGGACCTGTCTTCTTTCTCTGCCTGCCGTGCTTCTCTCAGTCTGAACTTCGTGGTGGGTGGGTCATACAGTCTGTGCACCAATGTGGCCCCCTTTCCTTAGTTGATGTAGTGAGTGTTCAATGCCTATGTGTTTTTTCTTTTCTTTTCTTTTCTTTTTTGCCAAGAAAGGAGTAAAGTCTGTGATTGGAAGCCGGGCAAAAGTATGGAACGGCTTGATCAGATTGGATAAGATTACACAAGGAGACCTTCAGTCAGACTGTTTGGCTGATCAGCCTGTGGCTGGTCCTCGCCAGACAACAGCAAATCCAAAAGCTCAGACACAAAAATGAGAGGCTTGTTGTTGTGTTGCAAGAGGAAATCAAATACAGCTTAGACGCTAAGTTGTTGCCACAAGAGAAAGGTTGTGCAAGAGGATAATCACCAGGTAAAGTCTGAAATGGCTTGAAGTATTTTTGCCTTAGAGCACATACCCCCTCATACCTGCACGTGAGAAGGGTATGGATCACATCTTGAATTTTTCCGCATGAGCACCAATTGCACAAAGGAGAAATCCCATCCTCCCAAGACGCAGTTTCCACATTCAAAGTGTTCTATAAGGTCAAAGCCCACTCTGGTATCATTGGTAATGAGGGGGCTGACGCCTGCGCACGCGCTGCAGCACTAACGGTCACCACGGACGTTGCACCTCCAGATGCCAGGGATCCCTTTCAGAACTTTTACTGGCTCACATTGAAGTCCTCACATGGACGCAACGGTGGCCCACATCACTCCCATACTCCAACTCACTGCCTCACTAGACTGACAGACAAGCTAAAAACACACATGCACAATAGGTACAAGCTTGGCTCCGCTGATACCTCAGGCTACTATTACAATAGCTGGCAGAGGCTAAATTATACCGTACGGCCCACTCCCCTAAACACCACTGTCAATCCAGAAGCTCATCAACCACTCTCTCAACTTGCCAACAAAGAAATCAGCAACTATTTTTGGAACAATCCAAAGATCACCCTTAGACATCAGATTATTGTATTAAAATACCGCACAGGAACAGTTTACACTCAAAAACATGCCATCAGATTCATTTTGTCTTCCACCTCTGCCACTGCCCATTATGCAACGAAATGGACAGCATAAATCACATTGCCCTTATATGTATTCACCCAACAATAAATGGGATGCACACCGACAGGCACCATGTTGGCCATAGCTCCTGTTTCAAAGTTCTCAGCAAAGGCAGATATGGCTCATCCCTTTTTGGTGTGGATGCCTGCCGAAATGACAGACTCCTCCAGCAGGGCATACAAGTCCCTGAAAACATCTCTAGAACCATCCCTGACTGGGTTTTCCCTACTGGTACTGGCTCCTCTGCCCGGCAACAGAGCCGCCCTGATGCTGTCTTTGTGCGCTCCATCCCAGGCCAACCTTCACACATTGATCCTACTAAGATCCTTCCTCAAGACAGGGACATTCATCTTGTTGAATTTAAATTCTGCCCTGATACCAACCCCTTTCCCACTCTAGAAGCTGCAAATGCCCAGCATACCAACACTATAACCAGGCTCAAAAACCGCAGCTTGAGAAACCCAAGCAGGAACAGCAAGGTGACCTTACACATCATCTTAGTTGGTGTTGCGGGCACTATCTATATTGACTACACCATCAAATCTATTATCAACTTGGGTTTAACCAGACAGAAGGCTGAATCATTAGCATCCAAGTTAAGTTGCCATGCTATCCAAAGGTAAACAACTATTGTTAACACAAGGCATGCACTTTACTTTCAGGGGGCTCTTGGGGTTGGGGTTGCTGGGCGTGTGGCAGTGGAGAGCAGGAGAAGGAGAGTCCAGGCGTCCAAGAGCATGGCGGACAACCTCTGTTTTAGGCTTCTCCTAGGCTAGCTGTGTCTAATTTAGGTTTGAGGGCCCTTTGGTGAGATCCTCTCTAGCTTGCTATTCAGGGAACCTTTCCTTAATGCACGCAGCCTTTTTGGCTAGCGTAGACTTTTACTTTTTACTTTAAAGTGTGAGCTCTTAAACTAAAGCGGCTGACGTTTTGCATGACACGTGGAGAAAATCCAGATGCAAGTACCCCGGCCGGATTGGTTTACACACATTGTGGTCAAAAGGCAAAGAGTGCTTGGTATGTTGCCAATTTGTTATTTGTTTCTCGCGGGTCCACTCCCTCAACATCTCTCAATACATCATCCGTCATGCATTATGCATGTGGCCTTTTTTTAATGGCATAGTCTTTTTCTCTATTTTTCCCTTTACTTCTACATATCAGGGACCCTGGTGACTTGCATGTTAAGTACAAGGACCGTCCAGTGACTTGCTCCAACTTGATCATGCCTCAGGGCCTTTTTGTCACTTTGCTTTGTCTGCAGACAGACTTTATTCTCTACTTGGATGCCTTTCATGGCTTGAGAAACAAAGAGATTGGTAATTTCGTGAGTCCAATGATTTTTTGGGTCTTTTTTCAGGATTCTTAACGATTTTAACGCTCTCCGAGGATGCATCACCAGCGCCCAATCAGTCAGAATACCAGGCCGTACACCTCTTGTAATCCCCATGTTCTCCCCGTTGTTAAGCATGATTCACAATCGGGTAGGATCATTGGCATACCCAATGAATTACAAGAAGACCTTGTACACCATCCTCCTAAGTGTATAATAATCATCTACATGAGCGCACCATTGCCCCCTCTGGGTAGGCTGGTCCCTACCAGGCATGATAAGGAAAAAGATTTGCTTCTCATTCGAACTGCCATGCACTCCAGAGCTTGGCAAGATAGAATGGCACTATGCACATATTATCTTTGCAGGTTTCCTGCCTTCCAGTAAGTTGCTGGGGGTGAGGCAGCGCAAGGCAGGAGGAGGAGGGTCCAAGCCTGCAAGCACTAGGCAAATAATATGCCAGACCTCATAAGACCTTACTTCTTTGTTGGCTCTTAGTTTAAGCCTCAGTGTTGAGGTGCTAGCTAGCTTGCTAGTTAGTTTAGTTAAGATGATTCCCCTTATCACATACAACCAGACGTGGCGCGCCCGCAGCGTGCATGGTTTTTCATCTCTTTTTCTTAACATTCTGGTAAAGAAATTTCCTACAGCTTTGTACTGCGCTTTTCCCCTTCGAAATAAACGCAGGGATCCTTAAAGATGCCTATAGCTTATCCCCTTTTTTCTTTTTTTTTCGGAACATATCTCCTCTGAAACAAAATGCCTATAGCTTAAGCCTTTAGCTTAAGTCTAGCTTATCCCCTTTTTTCTTTTTTCGGAACATATGTCCTTTCCTTAATGCCACCGCGCGCTGTGTGGGCTGATGCAATGTGCTCCTTTCCCATGCCCGAGGTGTCAGCGTCGATCTGCGTCTTCGCCAGGAGCAGCTGTTGCTCAATTTCCTTAATTCCCTTTCCTTAATGCACGCGGCCTGTGGCCTGCGTAGACTTTTCTTTTTCTTTCTTTTTTTCCCCTGAAAACCGTCTATGAAACGACTTTACAGGCATATGGGGATAAAGGATCACGTGTTGCAACAATCAAGTACATTGAGGTGGCCGAACCAAAAAAGGAAAACTAGGTAGGCAGAAGGAACTCTTCATGCATCAATTAAGAAGAAAGAGGAGACACATTGGCTTTGGACTAGAATATGCAATTTCAACCTTATCTCTCAAATCAGATCAACCAATGTCACAGCAAAAATACAGCTTGGAAATAATATCATGTCCAAACATTAAAAACAAATATCATGGTTGCATGCATAAAATCCGGGTAAAATAAGGTCCTATCCTCCACTAATCAGATATGGCCTGACCACAGCAGGAAAAAAAACAAAAATGCGGTTCATACTATGCACAACAGCACTGCAGGATGGCCTTGGAAGCAGTTGCATGAGCTCTTTAGGTTAGTACTGGCCACCACCGTAGCGTGTGTAGCCCCCGCCTCCACCGCCGTAGCCACCGCCACTACCGCCGTAGCCATAATTGCCCTGCTGAAGCAAAAAGCAAAACAGAATGACAACAATACTCAGATCGCTTGATTTGACATCTGTGCATACTCTTTCCTAGTCCAAACTGATGCCGCCTTGATAATCATGCAAACTTTCCTCAATGCACCTCTAAGCATGCAGCATAACACTCAAACTTTGCAGACATCACTTTTTAACTGAATCCAAAGCATTTAATATGCCTGTTGGTCACTTGCCTCGTCATCATCACCGTGGGGGTCCTCGTCTTGGCAGTTGGTCCACTTGCTGTCTAGGCACTGGCACCTGCACAGGGAGGGAGCAGTAATTTCAAAGCTTCCCATTATGCACGCAGCTGGACCTGGCTTGCGTAGACTGTTCCTTTCTTTTCTTTTCTTTCCAAAGCTATGGTGTGCGTGACAGGGCACAAGCATCAGGAGCAGCATTGCAATGACATCATCCGTCTGTTGCCCAGAGAGGGCTTTGATCTGGTGAAAATCTGTGTAAGATAAGCAGCAGCTCAGGTTTGCTGTTGGTTATATTGATCATTGCTGCGCCTCACGCACCACTTGTAAGTGCAGCCATAGCCAGTGCACTCGGCCCACTCCTCAGGCTTGTATGACTTGCCTGCAAGAAGGAAAACAGTCGTGCTCCAGGTCGCGTTGTTGTTTGTTGCACCACGTTGCATGCAGCAACAGACTCAAGCCTCAGGAGCACATGATTGAGCAGGCTGATGGTTTGCCAACAAAGGGAAAAATGTATGTGATTTCCTGGCTGCATCAAACCTCAACAGCAAAAACGGCTACTGGGTTCAAAGAACTCAAATCTCACCATGCCAGTGGCAGTTCCCCTGCAAGTCACAGGAGTGGCACAGTGCAAAGTAAGCTTTTGTTTGTGAGTGGGACATAAAGTAGCGAGCATGCTTGTTGCACATGCAGTCCAACTTCCAAACCTTGAATAGATCGATCCTTAATTGTATCCAAAGCGTTTGATATGCCTGTTGGTCACTTGCCTCGTCATCATCACCGTGGGGGTCCTCGTCTTGGCAGTTGGTCCACTTGCTGTCTAGGCACTGGCACCTGCACAGGGAGGGAGCAGTAATTTCAAAGCTTCCCATTATGCACGCAGCTGGACCTGGCTTGCGTAGACTGTTCCTTTCTTTTCTTTTCTTTCCAAAGCTATGGTGTGCGTGACAGGGCACAAGCATCAGGAGCAGCATTGCAATGACATCATCCGTCTGTTGCCCAGAGAGGGCTTTGATCTGGTGAAAATCTGTGTAAGATAAGCAGCAGCTCAGGTTTGCTGTTGGTTATATTGATTATTGCTGCGCCTCACGCACCACTTGTAAGTGCAGCCATAGCCAGTGCACTCAGCCCACTCCTCAGGCTTGTATGACTTGCCTGCAAGAAGGAAAACAGTCGTGCTCCAGGTCACGTCCTTGTCTGTTGCACCACGTTGCATGCAGCAACAGACTCAAGCCTCAGGAGCACATGACTAAGCAGGCTGATGGTTTGCCAACAAAGGGAAAAATGCATGCGACTTCCTGGCTGCATCAAACTTCAACAGCAAAAACGGCTACTGGGTTCAAAAAACATAAATCTCACCATGCCAGTGGCAGTTGCCCTGCAAGTCACAGGAGTGGCACAGTGCAAAGTAAGCTTTTGTTTGTGAGTGGGACATAAAGTAGCGAGCATGCTTGTTGCACATGCAGTCCAACTTCCAAACCTTGAATAGATCGATCCTTAATTGTATCCAAAGCATTTAATATGCCTGTTGGTCACTTGCCTCGTCATCATCACCGTGGGGGTCCTCGTCTTGGCAGTTGGTCCACTTGCTGTCTAGGCACTGGCACCTGCACAGGGAGGGAGCAGTAATTTCAAAGCTTCCCATTAAGCAAGCAGCTGGACCTGGCTGGCGTAGACTGTTCCTTTCTTTTCTTTTCTTTCCAAAGCTATGGTGTGCGTGACAGGGCACAAGCATCAGGAGCAGCATTGCAATGACATCATCCGTCTGTTGCCCAGAGAGGGCTTTGATCTGGTGAAAATCTGTGTAAGATAAGCAGCAGCTCAGGTTTGCTGTTGGTTATATTGATCATTGCTGCGCCTCACGCACCACTTGTAAGTGCAGCCATAGCCAGTGCACTCGGCCCACTCCTCAGGCTTGTATGACTTGCCTGCAAGAAGGAAAACAGACGTGCTCCAGGTCACGTCCTTGTCTGTTGCACCACGTTGCATGCAGCAACAGACTCAAGCCTCAGGAGCACATGACTAAGCAGGCTGATGGTTTGCCAACAAAGGGAAAAATGCATGCGACTTCCTGGCTGCATCAAACTTCAACAGCAAAAACGGCTACTGGGTTCAAAAAACTCAAATCTCACCATGCCAGTGGCAGTTGCCCTGCAAGTCACAGGAGTGGCACAGTGCAAAGTAAGCTTTTGTTTGTGAGTGGGACATAAAGTAGCGAGCATGCTTGTTGCACATGCAGTCCAACTTCCAAACCTTGAATAAATCGTTTCTTAATTGTATCCAAAGCGTTTGATATGCCTGTTGGTCACTTGCCTCGTCATCATCACCGTGGGGGTCCTCGTCTTGGCAGTTGGTCCACTTGCTGTCTAGGCACTGGCACCTGCACAGGGAGGGAGCAGTAATTTCAAAGCTTCCCATTATGCACGCAGCTGGACCTGGCTTGCGTAGACTGTTCCTTTCTTTTCTTTTCTTTCCAAAGCTATGGTGTGCGTGACAGGGCACAAGCATCAGGAGCAGCATTGCAATGACATCATCCGTCTGTTGCCCAGAGAGGGCTTTGATCTGGTGAAAATCTGTGTAAGATAAGCAGCAGCTCAGGTTTGCTGTTGGTTATATTGATTATTGCTGTGCCTCACGCACCACTTGTAAGTGCAGCCATAGCCAGTGCACTCGGCCCACTCCTCAGGCTTGTATGACTTGCCTGCAAGAAGGAAAACAGTCGTGCTCCAGGTCGCGTTGTTGTTTGTTGCACCACGTTGCATGCAGCAACAGACTCAAGCCTCAGGAGCACATGATTGAGCAGGCTGATGGTTTGCCAACAAAGGGAAAAATGTATGTGATTTCCTGGCTGCATCAAACCTCAACAGCAAAAACGGCTACTGGGTTCAAAGAACTCAAATCTCACCATGCCAGTGGCAGTTGCCCTGCAAGTCACAGGAGTGGCACAGTGCAAAGTAAGCTTTTGTTTGTGAGTGGGACATAAAGTAGCGAGCATGCTTGTTGCACATGCAGTCCAACTTCCAAACCTTGAATAAATCGTTTCTTAATTGTATCCAAAGCGTTTGATATGCCTGTTGGTCACTTGCCTCGTCATCATCACCGTGGGGGTCCTCGTCTTGGCAGTTGGTCCACTTGCTGTCTAGGCACTGGCACCTGCACAGGGAGGGAGCAGTAATTTCAAAGCTTCCCATTATGCACGCAGCTGGACCTGGCTTGCGTAGACTGTTCCTTTCTTTTCTTTTCTTT
The DNA here is from genome assembly GCA_914767535.2 of Dunaliella primolecta. Taxonomy (NCBI): domain Eukaryota; kingdom Viridiplantae; phylum Chlorophyta; class Chlorophyceae; order Chlamydomonadales; family Dunaliellaceae; genus Dunaliella; species Dunaliella primolecta. The sequence continues at coordinate 2,437,194 of OU611751.1, read as the reverse complement.
CCAAAGCTATGGTGTGCGTGACAGGGCACAAGCATCAGGAGCAGCATTGCAATGACATCATCCGTCTGTTGCCCAGAGAGGGCTTTGATCTGGTGAAAATCTGTGTAAGATAAGCAGCAGCTCAGGTTTGCTGTTGGTTATATTGATTATTGCTGTGCCTCACGCACCACTTGTAAGTGCAGCCATAGCCAGTGCACTCGGCCCACTCCTCAGGCTTGTATGACTTGCCTGCAAGAAGGAAAACAGTCGTGCTCCAGGTCGCGTTGTTGTTTGTTGCACCACGTTGCATGCAGCAACAGACTCAAGCCTCAGGAGCACATGATTGAGCAGGATGATGGTTTGCCAACAAAGGGAAAAATGTATGTGATTTCCTGGCTGCATCAAACCTCAACAGCAAAAACGGCTACTGGGTTCAAAGAACTCAAATCTCACCATGCCAGTGGCAGTTGCCCTGCAAGTCACAGGAGTGGCACAGTGCAAAGTAAGCTTTTGTTTGTGAGTGGGACATAAAGTAGCGAGCATGCTTGTTGCACATGCAGTCCAACTTCCAAACCTTGAATAAATCGTTTCTTAATTGTATCCAAAGCGTTTGATATGCCTGTTGGTCACTTGCCTCGTCATCATCACCGTGGGGGTCCTCGTCTTGGCAGTTGGTCCACTTGCTGTCTAGGCACTGGCACCTGCACAGGGAGGGAGCAGTAATTTCAAAGCTTCCCATTATGCACGCAGCTGGACCTGGCTTGCGTAGACTGTTCCTTTCTTTTCTTTTCTTTCCAAAGCTATGGTGTGCGTGACAGGGCACAAGCATCAGGAGCAGCATTGCAATGACATCATCCGTCTGTTGCCCAGAGAGGGCTTTGATCTGGTGAAAATCTGTGTAAGATAAGCAGCAGCTCAGGTTTGCTGTTGGTTATATTGATTATTGCTGTGCCTCACGCACCACTTGTAAGTGCAGCCATAGCCAGTGCACTCGGCCCACTCCTCAGGCTTGTATGACTTGCCTGCAAGAAGGAAAACAGTCGTGCTCCAGGTCGCGTTGTTGTTTGTTGCACCACGTTGCATGCAGCAACAGACTCAAGCCTCAGGAGCACATGATTGAGCAGGCTGATGGTTTGCCAACAAAGGGAAAAATGTATGTGATTTCCTGGCTGCATCAAACCTCAACAGCAAAAACGGCTACTGGGTTCAAAGAACTCAAATCTCACCATGCCAGTGGCAGTTGCCCTGCAAGTCACAGGAGTGGCACAGTGCAAAGTAAGCTTTTGTTTGTGAGTGGGACATAAAGTAGCGAGCATGCTTGTTGCACATGCAGTCCAACTTCCAAACCTTGAATAAATTGTTTCTTAATTGTATCCAAAGCGTTTGATATGCCTGTTGGTCACTTGCCTCGTCATCATCACCGTGGGGGTCCTCGTCTTGGCAGTTGGTCCACTTGCTGTCTAGGCACTGGCACCTGCACAGGGAGGGAGCAGTAATTTCAAAGCTTCCCATTATGCACGCAGCTGGACCTGGCTTGCGTAGACTGTTCCTTTCTTTTCTTTTCTTTCCAAAGCTATGGTGTGCGTGACAGGGCACAAGCATCAGGAGCAGCATTGCAATGACATCATCCGTCTGTTGCCCAGAGAGGGCTTTGATCTGGTGAAAATCTGTGTAAGATAAGCAGCAGCTCAGGTTTGCTGTTGGTTATATTGATTATTGCTGTGCCTCACGCACCACTTGTAAGTGCAGCCATAGCCAGTGCACTCGGCCCACTCCTCAGGCTTGTATGACTTGCCTGCAAGAAGGAAAACAGTCGTGCTCCAGGTCGCGTTGTTGTTTGTTGCACCACGTTGCATGCAGCAACAGACTCAAGCCTCAGGAGCACATGATTGAGCAGGCTGATGGTTTGCCAACAAAGGGAAAAATGTATGTGATTTCCTGGCTGCATCAAACCTCAACAGCAAAAACGGCTACTGGGTTCAAAGAACTCAAATCTCACCATGCCAGTGGCAGTTGCCCTGCAAGTCACAGGAGTGGCACAGTGCAAAGTAAGCTTTTGTTTGTGAGTGGGACATAAAGTAGCGAGCATGCTTGTTGCACATGCAGTCCAACTTCCAAACCTTGAATAAATCGTTTCTTAATTGTATCCAAAGCGTTTGATATGCCTGTTGGTCACTTGCCTCGTCATCATCACCGTGGGGGTCCTCGTCTTGGCAGTCGGTCCACTTGCTGTCTAGGCACTGGCACCTGCACAGGGAGGGAGCAGTAATTTCAAAGCTTCCCATTATGCACGCAGCTGGACCTGGCTTGCGTAGACTGTTCCTTTCTTTTCTTTTCTTTCCAAAGCTATGGTGTGCGTGACAGGGCACAAGCATCAGGAGCAGCATTGCAATGACATCATCCGTCTGTTGCCCAGAGAGGGCTTTGATCTGGTGAAAATCTGTGTAAGATAAGCAGCAGCTCAGGTTTGCTGTTGGTTATATTGATTATTGCTGTGCCTCACGCACCACTTGTAAGTGCAGCCATAGCCAGTGCACTCGGCCCACTCCTCAGGCTTGTATGACTTGCCTGCAAGAAGGAAAACAGTCGTGCTCCAGGTCGCGTTGTTGTTTGTTGCACCACGTTGCATGCAGCAACAGACTCAAGCCTCAGGAGCACATGATTGAGCAGGCTGATGGTTTGCCAACAAAGGGAAAAATGTATGTGATTTCCTGGCTGCATCAAACCTCAACAGCAAAAACGGCTACTGGGTTCAAAGAACTCAAATCTCACCATGCCAGTGGCAGTTGCCCTGCATAGCAACAAAGTTGTGCAAAGGAACACCTTTGTTGCATCTGTGGATGTTGTTGGATGGAGGCATTGCTTTCATGCGCAAGCATTGCCGGCAGGAAGATGTGTTCTCTTTGCATGATCCCTTACAATCATCTTTCGTACTTTTCCTTGCTTTTGTCGCCAAAAGTTTCTAGGTACTTTGCCAGTGTAACGAATAGACCTTTTCCAGATCATAGCTACCAACTTTCACCAGACCTAATTCCAGACTCCGGGAAAGACCAGTACTTGTGTTGGCCTTGGGGATCCCGGACTCCACTTGCCCAGCGTGTTTACGCCTGTTTCCCTTGCCTGCCTGTTGTTAGAGCGCTCTAACGGCTAGCCAGGGAGTTCCCTCGTTGGTGCAAAATAAGCTCACCTTGTAGCTTGTGTAGCCATCATTGTACTTCAGCATACGCCCTGTATGTGTTGTGGTGTGCATCCATCCAAGACGTGAATCGTGCGTGACTCAAGATCTTCTAGTCGAGTCTAGAGGAGAGAGAGGGGAGAGACCTCTGTTCGTGTCTTCACCAAGTGTCTACCCTTTCCAGGATTTGAACAACTCACGATTGGAGGGAGGATCCTTCAATGGGGAGGCGATTGCGCATGTCGCCAAAAGGAAAGCCGCAATCAGAAGCAAGCGCATGTTGGGCGTCCGATTCTTCTGCTCAGTCGACTCCAATTGATTAAAAGTGAGAATTGTAGACCCACTGTGGAATTTCTACAGGTTCCATCGGCCCATCCTAGACTGATCAGAATGTTCGTGCTTCCGAGATGCCCTTAATCGTGCTCCAAAATGTTATTTATCAAAAAATCTGGTATTTAATAATTTTAACCATTGTCTTCGTTACTCTGTGTTCTGTTCTGGCTTGGTCCGGAGATCGTACATCTGACTCGGGAGTGCACACCGTTACAGAGGGTGAACTTCAAAAACGTTTTAATTAGGATGACTTCTAGGTGTATGAGATCTCAGAGTAACCCTGCCATGTACAAATTGGCATTGAATGCCAATATCATCACCAACTCGCCAACATGTCTCACTCTCCTCAGTTAATGCAGGGAGAGATTTACTGCTTTCTCTACTTCTCTTCTCATGTCTTTGTCACGGTGGAAAGCACTCAACGCTGTGGAGGAACACAAAAGAACGGCCACGGACCAAAGAGGAAAACAAGCTGCTTGCTCCGAGCATGGAGTCCATGTTATGACAGTGCTGGGACTTGACCAACAATGTGCCAATAAACGTGCTCGCAAACTGCATGCCCATTCTGTTATGTACGCCAACAAGCTTGTTACCACTAGGCATGCTATTGAAAACAACGATACTCCTCACAACCTGGTCCTGGAGCCGGATGCTTCCAGTATCCCTCCAGATCCCCATTAGCATTTTCTGTTTTGCAGCTTTGTGGTGGAGGGGATTCATGGCTCTGCTGAACCAATATGTCTCCTTTTCCTTAACCGATGTAAGGGGAGTTTCCTCCGCAAACGTGGTTTTTCTTTTTCTTTTCTTTCTATGACAGTGCTTGTACCTGCTGTCATCCATCATTTGGAATTACAAAGCCAAAATACAGGTCACTGGAACCACAGAAAGGCCTCTGGTGAGAAGCTTGCTCAAGCAAAAACAGTGGACTGTGCTAACAATGCCTTGTTTCCATAATTTGGACACCTTGGCAAGGTCCATTATGCCTCGATGCTCATGGAGGAGCGGGTCTCTCTTTACCAAAGCTGGTTTCTAAAATACGCAAATGCCTGAACTGTTGCTTGCACCTTGGAAGCAAGGTTCTGCACTTTTCGTCTGATAAGGCCCAGTCTTTCCGGAAATCTTGGTGCAATCATCGCAAAAAGAACCTGCTTGATTGACTCAACCTCGGAGTTATATGGTGTGCAGGGTAGCATTTTTTCTTATTGGACTCTTTTAGCTGCAAGTACAGAGCCTGGAGATGGTGCAAGCATGCTGAGCAGCTGCAACCATTAAACTGGAAAATGGGGTAAGTATCCAGGCAGCATTGAATTGCAGAAAGGTGGATTTCCAAGTCCTGGACCATAGGTAGGGCTCTGCTTAGGGTAAAAGTGCGTGGCACCTGGAAAATTGGGGAGTTTTTAAACCTATGCAGCTGCAGTGGAAACCTTGTGGCGCCTTGTGCTAAGGAATTCCTTAGAAAAGAAAAGAAAAACTACGTAGGCAGAGGAAACTCTCCCTACATCAATTAAGGAAAAGGAGACACATTGGCTCAGAAGAGCCGTGAGTCCCCTCCACCACGAAGCTACAAAAAGAAGACCCTAATGGGGATCTGGAGGGTTATTGGAAGCACCCGGCTCCATAACCTGGCTGCAAGAAGTATTCTTGTTTTCAATAGCACGCCTAGTGGTAACAAGCTTGTTGGCATACATGACAGAATGGGCATGAAATGAAGGAATTCCTTGCCCAGGTTTAAGTTGGATTTATGATGGTAACGTCGCCATGCGGCCTTTCCTCGTGCATGCGGCGTAACACTGACAATCAAAAAATTTCCTTTGTTTTCTCCTTTTTATCCCTGGAATCGATAGTATTAGGATTGTATCAGGGCGGCTTCGGTATTGGGCAAACAAGTCAGTACTATTGGGCAAATCCAGTCCGTACTGAATTTTTAGCAGAAAGAAGAAAAAGAAAAGCCATGTAGGCAGTGAAACACTCCCCACATCAGGTGAGGAAAGGGGACCATAATTTTTAGCACATATAAGGGCTTCTATCATACATTCAAGGAGTACTACACTGCCGCAGGCATTTGTGGCATTTGTAGGCAAAGGATCTTCTTGTGAATTGAAAGGTTCCTTGGGTGTAAAACGTACTACCACTTACTGGGCTGTTTTGAGATATGTGGGCACCAACCACTGCAGTATGATTGGTTCAGAGCTGTAGTCAAGCTGTATATACATAACAGCATGCTTGGTACGAATAGCGTTATTTTACGCCGTGTTGTGCAAGTCAATCTAAAGTTACAATCTAAGGATGACAAGTGCTGGACAACGCAGTTAATTCAAGCCCTCCAAGGTTTGCGTAGTGCTGGTATTTTTGAGCAGGCTACAAGATAAAGAAAAGAAACAGAATAGTCTATGCAGGCCGAACAGGGAGCACTCAGCACAAGCCACAGCCACTCCACCTACTTCCAAGGTCCGTCACCCTAGTCAGCTCCTTCCAAAACAGAGGCACATCCATCTCGTGGAGGTGAAATACTGTGAAGATACCAGGCCCAAGAACCAGCTGGAGGCCTCCAAGCAACAGCACCGCGACCTCTGTCGCGATCTTTCAAGGACCTCAGCTCAAGTCACCCTCCACACCATTTTGTTAGGTGTGGGCGGGGTCATCTACACCCCCCACACCCTGGAGCCTCTTAAAGAGCTTGGTCTTGACACTCATACAGCCACCAGGCTTGCTTTGAAGCTTCATGCCCATTCTGTCCAGTACGCTTAGAAACTTTCTAGCACCAGACGCGCTCTTGAGAAGACTCCTCTCAACTCTCGTCACCAAGATCAGGCACGGGCTACTGCTAGTAACCCTCCTGATCCCCATTAACTAATTTGTTTTGTTTCTCTTGGTGAAGGGGATACACGGTGCCTCGGCCCTAGGTATCCTCTTTTCCTTAATTAACGTGGGGAGTGTTTTCACAGCCTGCGTAGTTTATCTTTCTTTCTATGCAGGCCAAAGGCCGCGTGCATTAAGGGAAGGTCCCCTAACTGGCAAGCTAGAGGCCTCACCAGAAGGCCCTCTAAACTTTCACTAGATACAGCTAGCCTAGGAGAGAGCCAGAAACAGATCTAATGGGGATCTGGAGGGTTGCTCGCCATGCTCCTGGACGCCCTGACTCTCCTTCTCCTGTCCTCTGCCGCCGCGTGCCCAGCAACCCCCCCCCGAAGCCCTCGTGAAAACAAAGAGCGTGTCTAGTGTTAATGATAGTGGTTAATCTTTGAATAACATGGTCCCTGAGCTTGGATGCTAGTGATTTAGCTTTTTGTTTGGTAAGGCCCAGATTCATAAGGGGTGTGATTGTATACTCATTGTAAATGGTGCTAGCCACCCCAATTAAGATGATGTGCAGAGCCACTTTGTTATTCCTGTTTGGATTCCTTGAGCTGCGGGTTTTAAGTCTAGTTATGGCGTGAGAATGTTGAGTTGCTGCACGTTCGAGAGTGATGAAAGGATTCGTGCCAAGGCAGAATTTCAGTTCAACAAGGTGGATGTCCCTGTCCTGAAGAGCGATCTTGGAGGGATCAAGGTGAGCTTGTCTGCCTGGAATAGGGCGCACAAAGAGAGCATCAGGGCGGCTTTGGTGCCGGGAGAATGGAGACTCTATTCAGCCAAGAGAAAGGACATGAGCAACGACCCCTCACCCCAACAGAAGCAGTACCATGCATACTATGGGCCCATGATAATAGAGAAGTGGGCTCTGCCTATCTTCAAGAAAGCAGGCTTTCATCCAGCAAGCATCTGCACTGCTGCCCGCACTGACATTGAATGTGCATGCTGCCAAATTTGCAATTACCATTATGGCTATGAGTCTATTAACTCTGAGCCACCATACCCCGATATGTATGTTTGCGATGTGTGCGAACGTACCTACCACTGGAAATGCATGAGAGAACTTGGTTGCTATACTGATGAGCAAAGGCAAGAGGTCATTGCAGCTGAAGCCTGGGCCTGTCCCGCCTGTGCTAGCCTCAGCAACAAAGACAAAATTAACAGAGCATATAACTTATATGATATAAGTTTAAACAAGAACTGCTTGAGGTTTTTTGGTTACCATCATGGGAGCCAGAAGGATTAAAAACCAGCTGGCCCATATTCGACCAGCGCATACAAGGATTTGAATTTCAGTTAAGCAAACCCAACTTTCTCCTGTCCACACTGGACTCTGCCCTCTCCAACCTCGAGAGGCAAGGGTTCAATAAGTCTGATACAAATAGCACCTGGAGCCAAAAATTAGACATTGAACTCCGCAACAAAATCATCTTTGAGATACACCCTACCAATCCACAAAAAGACATCAAGCCCACAGGCACCTGTGAATTCTGGGTTCAGGAAATAGATCTTGTCAAACACAATTCTAACACATCCTCCAACAATTTCCCGACAGATGAAACACTTGAAAGCACCACACCATCTATCCCACCCACCCTCACCCTCCCTGAAATCTACAAATCGAGAGTGGCTTGTATCTATAACACAGATGGCAAATGTGTCGGGATGATAACCCCTAAACGCGGTTTGACGTCCTTTTCAAAGCATTCCACAGGTCCAAGGCAGAAGGTCTGCATAATGGCATCTGCCCCCCACCAGCAAGCTTTGCATCTGAGATACTGGGGCTCCTAGCCCACAAAAACGAATTGGAAGAAAAATACCAAAGCAAAAAGATTAAAGATTCCTCCTCACGAACCCTCCCACCTCACATTCATTCTGCTTTCCAAAATGGGCACATGTCACCCAAGAGAAAATGGCCTCTCCCCTGGACTTTAACGCTCACTACCATCACTACTGGAGCTCTGATCCCCGTGACATTTTATTTGGTGCCCACTACAATTCTCTCTCCTCCAGGTTTTCTGGGATGTCTATCTGTCACCCTAACTATGATGAGAAGGCCATGAAACTAGTGTCACGGCATGCTATCTACTCTGCCATCCTAAACACAGAGGCTACAGCCACCTTCATGCTTCTGCCAGCAAGTGTCAGGCATATGATAACCAACCCCTACTCAGAGCTCCTCAATGCTTACCCACACCTTTGCTATAAGCTTGGAACCATTCCAAAAAGCAGACTTATCTATGACAAACCCCAATCCTGGGCCAGTCAGGAAACTGTCCTCTCCCAGCATACCTGGGATTTACAAATTATTGCAGTCTGGAATACGGCTGCAAGTGTTCAATTGAATAGTCAGAACCATACCTGGCTTCAGGATCTAGCCGAAGCCATCCCAGAGGCCAAATGGATTATCAGTAACGTTAGCGACCACCCCATCCAGATTACAACTTGTATTCTATCTTGAAGACATCATGCAGATATATGATAGCGTAATGCTCGGGTTAAGGAAATGTGAAAAACTCCCCCTAGACATGAAACAGATTTCCAAGGGCCCCCAAAGATCTGCCTCAGACATTACCGTCAAAGCTCCTTGTCAGTCCCATCCCAACCTCCAGCTCAAAATTGCAGATCGGAGGTCTTGGGCCTATACAGACGGCAGTTGCCAGGTTCAGAACGGCAAGACAGTTATAGGGGCAGGTGTGTACCATCCTATGAGTGGCTCACAAAATCTAGTTGAACCTAATGGCGCTGGTATTACCAATACCATAGGAAGAGCTGAGCTGGCTGCCATTGCTGCTGCGCTCACTCATGATTACACACATATTGCCACAGATAGCCTCAGCTCACCTCACCAACTCAGAAAGCACATCTTGTACCCAGAGAAGCATAGACGTCACGTGCAAGGAGATGTTCTGAAGAAAATTTCAAACCTTGCCCGAGCCTCTCAAGATCACATCTTTTTCTACAAGGTCAAGTCTCATGCTGGAATAGCTGGGAATGAATGCGCAGATCAGGTTGCTTAATACCAGGCCTCCCTCAAAGATGGTAATCTGACTGATACTGGAATCCCTAGCGCTGGCCCAGGAGGAAATCCCTTCCACAATACAACTTGGCTGGCTCGGGAAGAGACAGATTCTAGGCCACCTCAATCCCAACCTTCCTCTCCTCGTCTGAGGTACCTCCCAGACCTTAAAAATGCTCTGAAATCCCATATGCATGTCAAGCACAAGCTGGGCTATGCTGATCGGAATACAGGCTACTACACCTATTACCAGAGCTTGCTGCCTCATGTAAACAAAAGCATCAGCAATGCCTTTTGGGATATGCCCAGTCTCTCAACTCAAACGAAACGCACTGTCTTCCAATACCGCACAGGCACCCTATACAACCAGAAATGCAGTCCGATATAAAAGTCTGAGATTGTGCACTTTAATTCAAAGGGCGATAATGTGCCAGTTTTCACGTTAAGTGGAGCTCGTTTGGCGTGTGCAGATTCTTTTAGATATGGAGGCATGCTGTTCACAAAACAACGCAACCCGCAAGCCACTGCTGAGTACATGTGTGCCCCTATCCTAGCTGGTTGTAGACGGATTAGGCAATTCGCATCTGAGCACCGCCTGACAGACAGGCCGCATACCATGCTCTGGCTGACTAAAGCATATGCTCTCCCTGCTAGCATGTATGCATGCCAGATTTGGGGCACTAGATTTATGAAAGAAGGAGCTGAAATGGATTGTCCTTTGCAAACTGTGCACCTGTGCTTTTTGAAGCGTATCCCTGGGGTAAAGCGCACCACTCCTAATTGGTCTGTATTGCGTGAGTGTGGGCATGAACCTTTACAGTTTTATTGGTTTCGGGCAGCAGTTAGGTTTTACAATGCTTTACTGTGCAGCAACAGCAATACACTCAGTAAGGTACTGCAAGCAGATGTTGAAATGAGCAGTCTTTCCCGTAAATGCTTGACCTCAGAATTTTTGGCTGCATGCACAGGCTTGGACAGGTGCAACGTGTTTACTCATTGTGTTCGGTAAGGGCAGCCTATAGTCATGAGGGAGTTTGTTGTTGATCTGAGAAAAAGGTTGCGAGGTGTGTGGAATGCCTTGGCAGAACATGGTGAACACACGAACAAATTAGCCAAGTATCATCACTGGATGGCACTTCCTTTGAAACCCTGTTCATCATGATGGCGCGCCCTTTTCTGTTCCCAGGTATTTGCATCTTGATTTGGGCAAGCGCGCTGTGAGAAACATAGCACGTTTTCGCTTACATGCTCATACTTTAAGAGTTGAGACATCACTTTGGCAGGAGCACACATCTGCTTGTGATAGGTGTGACCAAGGAGGACTCCAAGATGAAAAGCATGCCGTGTTCCTTTGTTCTTGCGCTTCTGTGTGTTCTCTTCGAAGGACTTATGCACAGTTATTTTCTGACTTCCCCTCTTCTCATAGAATTTTTCTGGATGATTCAGGTACTTTCTACTATTCTCAAGCTAGCTCTGAGGATGTTTTCCATTTCTTGCAGAAGCAAATTAATGAGACTTATCGTTTTATTTCCGATCGAATGGATATTTTTTGTGCAATTGGAACAGTTGAGCAGGCCGAGCAGCCAAACTACCTGGCTGAAGGTCAAACCCCATTGCAACTTGTAACTTGTAATCTTCCGGTGAGGGAGACTCACGGCTCTTTGAGCCAATGTGTCTCTCTTTCCTTAATTGATGTAGGGAGAGTTTTCTCTGCCTACGTAGCTTTTTCTTTTCTTTTCCTACATTGATCATCACACCATACAGGGCTCAAAGTTCCTTTATGCTTCCTAGCACCGTGCGTGATGCACAAAAGCACACTTGGCCAAGGATGTCATGCCAACAGCCCTATCACTTGCAGCCTAACGGTAAGCAAACGCATGCAAAAAGCAAGTTCAGTTGTCCATAAGCATCACCAAACTCAAAAGTTTGCATTGCTTACCAAACGCTCTGTAGAGCCTTTTCATGGTTCCGATGCAAAATATGTTAGTTATCACACAGGTCTGCCGTACACACAGGTTCCTTTTAGTTTCTGTATCCATGTTTCCTGTACTGTCACCCACTTGGAAGACCAAACTTAAGCCGCAGTGATCTGATGCAAAACTGTCCAACATCTCAAAGGCTTTTGCTGATTTATATGATTGAATAGAATGAACACCAATAGGCATTATGTCAGTCTTAGCTCCTGTGTTGAAGCCCTCAAGAGGTCAATGCTTTTTTAGATCAAGAATCGTACAAATTTTCAATTTTTTCGTCAGAAGTGGTTTCAATCTTTGATGCTTGATGAGAATGTTTCACCAGCAGCCAGTCAGCCAGATTCTTGGGCTCTAGGCCAACCCCTTTTAGCCCTTGTTAAAGTTCTCAGCAAAGGGAGATATGGCTCATCCCTTATTGATACGGATGTCTGCCGAATTGAGAGACTCCTGGAACAGGACATTGAAGCCCCTGAAAACATATCCTGAGCTATCCCTGACTGGTTTTCCCTAATGGTACTGGCTCCTCTGCCCGGAACCAAAGCCGCCCTGATGCTGTCTTTGTGCGCTACATCCCAGGCCGACCCTCACACATTGATCCTACTAAGATCCTTCCTCAAGACAGGGACATGCACCTTGTTTAAATTAAATTCTGCCTGACACCGACCCCTTACCCACTCCGGAAGCCGCAACTGCCCAGCATGCCAGCACTATACCAGGCTCAAAATTGCAGCTCAAGAAACGCAAACAGGAACAAGAACTTGAAGGTGACCTTGCTCATCACCTTAATTGTTGTGGTAGGCACTATCTAAAATATTTTCACCATCCAACCTCTTATTAACTTGGGACTAACCTGGCAAAAGCCAAGTCACTAGCATCCAAATTGAGCTGCTATGCCATCCAGAATAGATGGCTATCATTAACACCAGACATCTCTTCAGTTTCAAGGGGCTTCCTTGGGGGTGATTTGCTGGGCGTGTGGTGGTGAAGACCAGGAGAAGAAGAGTCTGGGAGCATCCAGGAGCATGGCCAACAGACCTCCAGATCCCCATTAGCCCTGTTTCTGGATTCCTCCAAGGTTAGCTATGTCTACTTTAGGTTTGAGGGCCCTTTGATTTTTATCAATCCTTGCTAGCTTTGATAAGATCCTTGCTAGTTAGGAAACCTTCCCTTAATGCACACGGCTTCTTGGCTGGCGTAGACTTTTCTTTTCTTTGATATCCTAAAACGATGTGCTTCATAGGTAAGGATATACAAAGTATTTTAATTCAGGCTTTGCTGATTCTCTTCATGCGGTGACAAGCTCCGGCAGCAAGAGTATGGGATTGGTACATCCAACTCTGTGCTTTGTATGCATATCTCTTTTTTGTACTAATGTGGGGCTTAAGAGCTTTTTGGAGATGGGAAGGCAAGTGAGTTTGGAGCGGGTGCAAGAGCTGTGGATGTGCCCGTAGCATGCTCCCTTTTTTTCTCCTTGGTAATTTGAATTAGAAGCCAACCAGAGCGGCCAGAACCGGACCGAGAATTTTCAAAACTTTAGATATCATCATAGCAACCTTGCTGAGAACCTTGCTTGTCAGGGAACTTTTCCTCGATGCACGCATGCAGCTGTATCTGGGCTGGCTCAGCCTGATCTCTTCTGTTCCTTTCTTTCAGCAACAACGTACAAAAGCCAAACGTCACACAACAGACGTTACAAGACGGAACGAATTGGACCTGGCTACTCTGCCAACCCATCAGCTCATACTTTTCAGGAGGTATCGGCTCTGTAGGGAGGATTCCGCTGTCATCAGCCTTGCCGCATTGCATTCAACACCTGCAACCACAGCAAAAACAGGACCGCACCGCACAGGTCAGGTCCAACGATGTTGCAACACATCAAGAAGGTGACATGCTGAGGGCACACGGCTGCAGGCAGGCAGTTGGGATGCCCTGTCAGGTAGAACATACAATAACTGGCACAACCGTGACCACATGGCGTGTCACTTCTTATCTGTGAAAATGACCAGGGTAGAGTGTGTAGAGCAGCAGACCAGCTCCACATGCAAATCCCTATATGAACTGTGCTACTTGGAGCATCAACACTGAGATTTCAACTGATGAATGCATGAGTCGTGTATAGCTTCAATTAGAGGAGTCCTAGAGGTGTTTGGAGTGTCTCATATCGTTTTGGAGGTAGCCTCCACAAAAAGGGAGTCCCCAACACCTCAATCGGATTATTGGTCAAGGCCTGCCATCCGGCAAATCTTTGGTGTCAATTGGACCGAAAATGGGTCTATGTACACAATGTTGATGCCACAGGGTGTTAGCCATGTCATGTCTGCAAAAGGCAAACCATATGCCACATTCCCGAGATAGCGTCAGCTCCAGGATGTGCCTTTGAAAACATTTGCCAGGAAAGTGTTGCGAGGGTGCCTGTGAGAGCTTGTCCCAAACTCTGCAACAAGGATGCCAAATCCTGTATGAATTCCTTGGAGTCAAGAAAAAGACAAGAACTACGTAGGCAGAGGAAACTCTCCCTACACCAAATAAGAAAAAGGAAACACATTGGCTGGAAGGAGCCGTGAGTCCCCTCCACTACAAAGCAGGGATTAAAAGACTTCAGTGGGGATGGAAAGCATATTGACGCCCTTCTTTTGATGTAGAAAGGGATACTGAAAGGAGCATTGAAATCCATCACAAGACGCATGAGGCATACCGTGCAGGGATGCGGTCTGCAAGCACACAGAGGAACACTGCCTAAACCCTCTGCCAACTCTGTTCCAAACGCATCACAAGACGCACGAGGCATACCGTGCAGGGATGCGGTCTGCAAGCACACATAGAAACACTGCCTCTAGCCTTACATAGAAACACTGCATCCTCTCTCTACTCCCATGATCCTATTCTGAACGCCGACTCCACTCCAAATGCATCACGAGACCCATGAGGGGGTTTGTATGTACGCTGATAATACAAAATGAATTATAATGCATCACGAGACCCATGAGGGGGTTTGTATGTACACTGACAATACAAAATGTATTATGATGCATCATCAGACCCATGAGGGGGTTTGTATGTACACTGATAATACAAAATGTAAAATGGTGCGCCATGAGACCCATGAGAGGTTTCATTCTTACACAGCGATAAACCTGCTACGTATGAATGCACGGCTCAGGCTCAAACTTTGGTATGTTGCTCCTGCCCTGAATGCGTTGTGAGATGCACAAGGGTAATAAACCCTTTGCACATGCACGCGGCCTTTTGGCTGGCATAGATGCTCTGTTCTTTTTCTTCTAGAAATGCTTTTGCACAGCGCAAGAGAGAAACGGGAGTTCAAAAATGGAGCCACAGCATCCAAACCTTGGTCAAAAAAAGAGGAGAAGAATGAAAAAGCAATAGGAACCCACCCTTTGCCAGTTGCACTTTTTGTCGATCCAGTCATTGCACTCAAACAGCCAGGCCTCGCCAGTACCAAGGGCAGAAACTTGCACACTGCGTGCGTGCGTGTGTGTGTGTGTGTGTGAGTGTGTGCACGTGTGCATATTGAATCTGAGCCAGGTGAGACCTATGTTATGCGTTGGTCCCCTGAGAGCGTTGCAGGGACTTGCAGGGTGTCTCAGGAAGTTAAATCAGGATGGCATCAATAAATGCAGGCCAGATATATGGACAGTGGTCAAGCCATGTGCAGCAAACCCCATCAAATGCACGTTCAGCTGCATTCAGCTGTACAGCCGTGAAGTGCGTATGAAGCCATGTGGAGCTTTCCAGCCTTGAAGTGCATATGTAAAGCCAATCGCAGCTGTGTAGCCATGCGCAGCCGTATAGCCATGAGATGCATGTAAAACCGTATGCAGCTGTACAGCCATGAAGTGCATATGAAGCCATGCGCAGCTGCATGGCCATTAGATGCATGTAAAACCGTATGCAACTGTACAGCCATGAAGTGCATATGAAGCTATGCGCAGCTGTATGGCCATCAGATGCATGTAAAACCGTATGCAACTGTACAGCCATGAGGTTCATGTGAAGCCATGTGCAGCTGTACAGCCATCAGATGCATGTGAAACCGTACGCAGCTGTAAAGCCATGAAGTGCATATGAAGCCATGTGCAGCTTTATAGCAATTAAATGCAAGCACTGTTTTACTATCAGGTGCTTGCTTGTGCTGCTGAATAAAGAACTGCTGCTGCCCCAACTGAGGTACCTTTTGCCTAACCATTTTGCAAAGCAAAGGGTTGCACATTCAAGGGTAAATGCTCCATCTAGGAGCGTCAGAAACACAGAGACGTAACCGAGTGCACCATGAACTGTACAAACAACTGTATTTGTTTTGTTTGTGCCCTGTGGACACAGCAGTTTGTACAATTAGACAATACCATCATGACTTACTTCCGCAAATGCCAAGTAGCGGACATCCCTTCCCCTGTGGTTCCAACCCGAATCTGCTGCAGGGGCCCCAAGTATGGCAGGCGCGGGTACCTGCAAACATTAGCAGAAAATACAGCTGCTTGTTGCTGGCACATCTGCTTGCGTGGGCCCCTGCAGTGGCCCAAGTTTGGCAGGCGTAAGTACCCACATACAAAAGCACTTTTTTGGCGTGGGTACCTGCAAAGGCCGCCATTATGGCAGGCATGAGTATGCCCAAACACATAGGCAGCAAACACACTCGCTGCTCAAGAATATTTGTTTGCGAGCGCTTGCAAAGGCCCTCAAGCATGGCAGGCATGCGTATCAGCAAACACAAGTGGCAAATCATTTAAAGCACCCGGGCGTTGAACAGTTTATGGCTGACGAGCTGCAACTCTTCAAGGTGCAGATATTTAGTGCTCTTTCCAGAAACAATAATGATTTTGTGATACAATCAATGAATGTGTGATGCTAGCAAGGACTGCGCAATGAATGTGTGCAATGGATGTGCGCAATGAGTGTGCGACATGCAATGTTCAGAAAACAGAGTGCGCAGTGATTGTGTTACGCCAGGAAGGAGTGCACTTGATGTTATCACAGATGAGCAAGCACTAACAACACGTCGCCAGGAAGCTTTCTTGTCTCTGCTTGTCTCTGCTTAAGATATTAATTGACCAGGAGGAACGCATGTCGTGAAGCAACCCGATGCACACGCCATACCACGCTACTGCATGTCGCTGTTCTGCTCTAAACATGATGCAATGCAACGCGATGCTATTCAAGGTGGTCACTGGACCTTCCTGTGGGATGTTCATGCAACAAGCCATTGAAGCTGTGAGCGTGATCAATGTGATTCAATGCACGGTGGTTTAGTCCTGTGAAATATCCATGCAACAAGCTGAAGGCTTTAAGCGTGATGCAATGCGGTGCAATGCAACTTGATCCAACCCTCTGGAATGTTCATGTCATAAGCCTTGACAGCTGTTAATCGCAATACCGCATTGGAAAAGGAACTGATTGCCAATGAGGCAGTGCGGCCATCAACGTTCATTGTAAATTCCAGGAAGGTTCCTAAGAATTGGGCCATTGCATTGCTCACATTCAAGAAATTCCAACAAGGCAGTGCGGTCACCAACGTACATTGCTCGTTTCATGAGGGCATCTATAATTTGAATCATTGCATCGACCACATTTTGAATGCAACGCGCCAACAAGGCAGTGTAGTCACTAGCGTTCATGGCTCGTTTTATAAAGGCTCCTAGGAACTGGATCAGCTTGCATTGTATCAATCACATTCAATACACAGCGTGGCAACGAGGCAGCGCGGACACCGGTGCTCATGGATCATTTCATAAAGGCTCCCAAGAACTGGATCAGCTTGCATTAATCACATTCAAAACACAGCGTGCCAACGAGGCAGTGCTGTCACCGGAAGTTGCAAAATGATCTGGCAATGACCCTGGATGTATTGGAGGCCGAGTGCAATGGAACTCACGGGCAACTCTTTAATAGGTCTGCAGTGGAATCACCGACAGTTGCAAAATGACCCCTCAATAACCGTGGATAATTTGAAATCAAGTGTAACGGAATCTTTGCCCATGAGGACTCATTGAAAGGTCTGCAGTACTGCATATACACCCCACTGGTTTCCATGAAACAATGCAGCATTGTTCCTGCACTCGATTTCAGCTGCAGACTCACACAAACGTGTCGCTGCTGCCTTTGCTGAATTGGCCTTGAAGTGACCTCACAAGCACAGTGCCTGCATGTGCCGAGGGAGGAAAGGGACATTACAAGACTGCATGTGCCTGCATATATCAAGGGGTTGAAGGAACCTCACAAGCACATTGTGTGCAAGCATGCATGCAAGCAAGACCATGTACAGGGATGGATGTAAGACTGGGCCTGTATGCATGTGTGCAAGCAAGATGCTGCACAGGAACAGATGTAAAATTGTGCCTGCATGCATGCATGCAAGCAAGACGCTGCGCAGGAACACACAACCCAAAGCGCTGCCATGCACAATCATCAAACCCTTCATAGCCAAGGTGCACCATACAAAGGGTTAAAAGCGAGAATGCATGAGCTGAACTTCAATAGGAAAGCATAGGGACGCGCGCACACACATACACACACACCTGAGGAGCCATTTTGGCCGACAAGCTCAAAGAAGACGGGCGCGCTGGTGCCTGACAGGCAGATGTTGGAGGTGTTGAAGGTGACCCTGTACCCGGGGGGCCCAGTAGTGCCTGGATTCAGGCCCTGCACGCACATTTGCAATTGCAATTAGAGAGGTGTCGAAGGTGACCCTGTACCACGGGGGTTCAATAGTGCCTGGATTCAGGCCTTGCACACGCATTTAATTGAACAATTTTTTGCGCTTGCATTCTTCCTCCACACTGGCTCAAGGCCCAACATGTGCTTTGCAAACACACAGCACATTTGATTCAATACTTATTCGTACACATTTTTGATTCAATTTGGCTTCAGGTCCTGCATGTGCATTTGCAGGAACGCGCATTTGGTACATTGAATCTGCGTCCGCTTTTTTCTCCACCGTGGCTTCCGGCCACGTGTGTGCGTTGCACATGTTCGCATTCATGTGTACTTATCACAGACGACATGCGTTCAATTGCATCACGTGTTTTTGCACCCTGTAGCACATCCTTGTGAAAGCCAGAGCACTGTTTGTAAAAGCATACACAGGCGGATACGCAGGTGCATGTGTTGGTCAGATGCAGAAATTAGGATTTCAGCCATTTACCTTCAAGAAAATCCAGCTAAAGGTGTGCCAAAAAGGTTTTGACCTCCTTCTCTCCTTTCTTTGAATATGCAGGATGTTGGCATTGTATATGGATGTTACAAATCTAAAGAGTGAAAAATGGTCCCAGGGTGGAGCTGTTTTGTGTGATCCGAGGCCAGGAGAGTGATCTGGAGTCCTATTTTTCAATTTTCATAATGTGTTGGTGGACAAGATATGTAAATAATGAAGGTTGGCAAGGTTGAATTTGAGAAAGAAAACCGGGGAAGATCATGTCCAGCGATATAGGAAGTTTGCCTGCCTCTGCTATTTTTCCCTTGCCAGCCTTGTCCTTACACCCACGCAAACATGACGTCATGCGCAAGGATGCATGCTCACTTGCACTTGCACATGGATACATGCACAGTTGCTCTACATCTGTACACTTGTGCATGCACACTTGCGCGAGGATATATGCACACACTGCACGGCATTCCTGCACTGCACTGCGCTTCACTGCATGGCATTCCTGCACTGCACTACGCTGCACTGCGCTGCACGGCATTCCTGCACTGCACTACACTGCACTACACTGCATGGTTTTCCTGCACTGTGCTGCACGGCATTCCTGCACTGCACTGCATTGCATGGCATTCTTGCACTGCATGGCAATCCTGCACTGCACTGCACTGCGCTGCATGGCATTCCTGCACTGCACTGCGCTGCACGGCATTCCTGCACTGCACTGCGCTGCGCTGCATGGCATTCTTGCACTGCACTGCACTGCGCTGCATTGCGTCACATTTCTGCATTGTGAAGCATGCCAGCAACAGCCCAAGTCACGGCCAGGATGGGAGCAAACCCCAACAGCACTCACCAGAGATGTACCGAACATGCTTTGTTGTTGCTGCTGCTGCTGCGGCTGCTCTTGCTGCTGCTGCTGCTGCTGCTGCTGTTGCTGCTGCTGCTGATGTAAACCTCGTAGCCTTGACGCATCTCCACCTCCATCTTCCCTACGCTCACCACCCCCCACACCAGCTCCGCTATCACCAGCACTCTTTTCTGTGGCGTCCAACGTCCGTTCCATCTGGCCATCCGCTTCACCCTTGCCCAACCACTGGTCGCAAGGGAAGAGAGCAGAGGCGTTGGTGCGCAGGTTACGCACGCGCACGTGTGCAAGGTGCCAGCCTACAGGCAAAAACGCGCGCGTTTGTGATGTGTTGCATGAGCACGTGTAGTGCGCCGGAAGCGCCAGGCCAAAAGGACCTGGCCAAAGCCGGTGGCTGGATGCCACTTGGGACCTTCCTATTCCTATATAGCGGAACAGGGGGACTTGCAACCCGTCTTAAAGGCTTCCTTCGCACTCCGCCTGCTACATTGTAGCATACGTAAAAAAAATGATGGGCATGGACAAGCACAAGCCAGACAACCAGAACGCCCAGCCAGCAGCTCCACGTGTGTGTGTGGGCAGAGACAAATTAACAGCAGGTCATACAACTGGTTGCAACTACCAAGTGATAGGCATTGTCACTTGGGCATTGACAAGCCAATGCTGAGCCGCATACATACTTGGGCTGGACCCTGAGTTGTCGTGCCCGATCTCAAGCTGCTGCATGAGTCCCACATCCGGGAGGTCCTTCACGATGTAAGTGCCGCTCCCGCCGCTGGAAATCAAGTTGGCGCACGCGCAACACATGCCGTTTATAAACACGTGCTGGAAATCATGTTGGTGCACACAACACACACCGTTTGTAATTCCTGCTGGTCTCTCTTATGTGTGTGTGTGTGTGTGTGTGTGTGTGTGTGTGTGTGTGTGTGTGTGTGTGTGTGTGTGTGTGTGTGCGCGCGCGCGCGCGCGTGTGCATGAAAAGAGGTGGCAGGCCTTGAATTCTAGCAGAACGGTGCATCAAAGGAGAGGCAGCACATGTACCAGCAGAAGGGCAAGGCACAACACAGGAAAGGCTGGCCTTGTATTGTATCAGAAGGGCATCAAAGGAAAGGCTGGCCTTGTATTGAAGCAGAAGGGTGTGTGTGTATATGTGCGTGTGACAAGATATGTGCCCTTCGCACTTTTTGCAGACTGCAGTTGCTATGTTCCAGGGCCTTTTTTTTGCCTTCCTGGAAGGAGACTGGCTTATTGCTTAGGCGCATCTGTTTCTGCAGTTTGTCATCTAGTCATCTTACTCAGATCTCTGTGCCTGCAGCTTATCATCTAGTCAGTCTAGGTAGCTAGGTGACGAGACATACAGTCAACCTGGTCAGTCTAGTCAGTGTTTGTGCCTGCAGTTTGTCACCAAGTCATCATACTTGGAAATGCATAACCTGAATTGACCCAGGAGTGTCATTCAGGTAAAGGGACTCTTTGTCTAAAGTCTCCCAATCCATCCCAATCCATTTCATATTTTGAGGTGCATCTGTGCATGGCATCTTCTGCCCATCCACTTCACTGCTTTGTCTTGTTCATAGCAGCTCCAAGGAACACATGCACAACTACCTAAAAAGCAAACAGAGTATCAGGGCTGCAACATTTGTCTAGCACATCTACAAAAGAGACCGTAGGCGCTATGTTAGAAAAATGGCACAGCCCCACAGGCATCTTGAAGTTGAGCATTGTCACCTAAATTTGCGATTAAAATTGCACGATTATTTAGCCCAAAGTAGCACAATATGATCATGTACATTATGAGTGCACACAACTTAAAAGGGTGCTCATAAACAGGACATGCTCAGGACCGATCTTTAATCAAAGCGTCAGCAGTTGTATTGTTTATACCTTGCCAGCCCAACATCTATGTCAGGAGGTTGGCATGTTCCACAGATAGTTGGCAGTGAGCCTTGTGGCGTGGTTCCAGGTGCAGCACCCTCTTGTGGTATGCTTTGTGGCAACGCGGTCCTCCCTGCAAGCATGGGTAGGCGTGTGGGCAAAGGGTGTGAGCATCGCGCCTTGGGGTGGGTGGTGCCTGGTGCAGGTCCCTCTTATGTTTGTGGTGTGCTTTGTGGCAAAGCGGTACTCCCTGCAAGCATAGGTAGGTATGTGGGCGAGGGGTGTGAGCATCGCGCCTTGGGATGGGTGGTGCCTGGTGCAGTTCCCTCTTGTGGTATGCTTTGGGGCATATGAGTCCTTTCTGCAGTCACTTTTAGGCCTGAGACAAGGGGTGTAAGAAGAAGGCCTTGAGATCTGGCTCCTGTTGCAGTGGCCCCTTGCGGTATGCCTTGGGGCAAAGTGGCATGGACAAAGAGAAAAGGAAATGAAATGAAAAGAACATCGGCCACCGCTTCAGGCAAGCGTTGATCTCGGTGTGTAGCCCTATCATGGAGCACACTGGAGGGTGGTTGCCTTGGAAAGGTAAGGGTTGCTGTACCTGCCTACAAGGTCAGCTGCCTTGGAATGGCAAGGGTTGCTGTACCTGCTTACAAGATGAGTTTCACGAAAACAAAAAAGGTGCCTATTACGAAACCAAACCAGCCCTGAAGAGGAATGTCAACTGTCAAAAACTTCCAAGAAGGACAGCTCTTACATAGGAGTAGGAATATCAACCGGCCGCCTTGGAAGGGCTCGTTCGGGTGGGCATGAAAGCACAGAGAGTGGGTAGCAAGTGATGAGCTGTGGCTATGCCAGCAGTTCCAAGATGCACTGCACTGCATTGCCTGTGCTTGCGCCAGTTGGGCACAGCACACACACACACACGACACTTTGCTGGAAGGAAAAAAAAACTACGTAGGCAGAGGAAACTCTCCCTACATCAATTAAGGAAAAGGAGACACATTGGCTCAAAAGAGCTGTGAGCCTCCTCCTCCACAAAGCTACAAAAAAGAAAAGCTAATGGGGATCTGGAGGGATACTGGAAGCACCCGGCTCCAAAACCTGGCTGTGAGAAGCATCATTTTCCATAGCACGTCTAGTGGTAACAAGCTTATGGGCATACTGAACCGAATGGGCATGGAGTTTTTGAGCAAGTTTATGGGCCCGTTGATGGTCCAGTCCAAGTTATTTAAACTGGTTCAAGGTATGATCAGTATAGCAGGTCCCACCAACACCCAGAAGGATAGCGTGGAGAGTCACAACTTTAGCACTACTGTAGCGTCACTAATGTATTACGACACTGATACATTACGAGGTACCAAAATAATTTCTTTAATTAATTTGCGAGTATTAAGGGTTTACGAGGACCCCAGAAATAATTCAATTTTTGCGAAATACTGCGTTTTTGTGTCTCTCTTGCACTGGCTCACTGTCTCTAATCACCCTCTCCCTTCATTGTTTCATCTGTGGTGTCTTCAGACACCTCCATCGGTTCACTCAGCCCTCCTATCCACGCCCCCTGCCCCTGCCCTCCTGGCTTTGTAGCAGCTGCGGCAAGCTTGTGCCCTTCACCTGCCTCTGGACCCCCCTGACCAAGAGCTGTGGCTAAGGGGTCCATCAACTCTTCCTGGGGTCAATCAACTGGTTTGACCTGCTTCCCCCATGCAAGCATGCTCCCAGTTGCCTCCTCCTGCAAGCTGAGCAGCTCCAAATCCTTCAGCTTCAGTACAGCCCATGTCAGAAAGGAATCCCCGCCCCATAGAAGCATGGGCTGCATAGTAGGGCCCAATGGATAGCTGAACATGAACCTGGAACCTTTACGAGGCCTTGAAAAAAGTAGTTTCTAAGGACACTTCATATTGCAAACGACCCCAATAACTATTTAATTAAATCGCAAAACTCCAGTGTCGCTACGGTAATGAGTTTGCTGTGGTCTGTACGCTGCCGCTGTGCCGCCTCCAACTGTTGTCAAGGCCTCGTGTCTTCTCAGTACTTAATTTCAATCAAGTGCACGTGCCGCTGGTTTACATCAAGTTGGTGGGGCTGTCTCACGCGGTTGGCTCGTGTGGTCCTCTGTGCTGAAGCTTAGCAAAGGATCGTGTCCCCAAGAACACATCCTAGCCTAAGTCTACAATCTTCCCCAATTGGATGAAGGAACTGAGGATCCCTAGGGCCGAGGGGTCTTTGGGCCCTTTACACCACAAAGGAAAATCCCTGAGGCCTCAGTGCAATGGGCTTCTTTCATGTAATCATTTGAAGCTTATATCCAAGATTACAACGCCAGACTATAGGACGCTCCATCCCTCACCTGTGGCCCCCTAAACCCAAGCAGATTGAAAAACACTCTGGCAGTGGCGCCAGCGCAGCGGGCTTTTCCGACGCTATCATGCAGAGCTCATAACCACAGATCTAAGAATTTCTTGGTTTCAAGGCGCTCCATCCCTCGCCTGTTGTCCCATTGAACCCAAGCAGATTGAAAAAACTCTGGCAGTGACACCAGCACAGTGGGCTTTTCTGATGCGATCATGCAGAGCTCATAATCACAGATCTAAGGATACATTTCTTGGTTACAAGGCACTCCATCCCTCACCTGTGGCCCCCTTGTACCCAAACAGATTGAAAAACACTCTGGCAGTGGTGCCGGCGTTGGGCTTGTCTGACGTGGTGACTTGGAGCTCATAGTCGCAGGGAGGCATGGCTCCTGGGCTGAGGGTCACAAATTCATTGGGCTGCAGGGGCCTACACGCATGCATGCAGCATCAAATAGTAGTCGCAGATTGGCACCACATGATAATTGCAGGATGGCATGGCTCCTGGGCTAGGATGAGAAATTCATTGGGCTGGAGGGGCCAGCGGGCATGCAGGCTATATGTGCTGTGCAGGTCAAGCCTTACACAACATTTGCATGCCACTTGTACAAGCAGTGGTTGTAAGGTGGCATGACTCTCAGGCTGAGAGTCACAAACTTGTTGGGATGGAGGTAACATGCATGCAGATAGTCTTGCACATTTTTGCAAAAGGGATGCAGGAGGAGGAACCAACAAGGGCTGCAAGCAGGCAGCAACGGCTCCCACGTTGTGCACCATACAGTGAAGTTGTGGTCACACGTTGTAGCAGAAACACAGCATAATGTAGCATTTACATCAAAAATGGAGTCCAGGTTGTGCACCACACAGGATGTCACTGCCACTGGCAAGTATTCGTGGGGGCATCACACACACACATCGCATGCTAATTGGATGTTTTGATGCAGGTGTGTTGGCAATGTAAGGCGTCGGGTTAAAAGCTTGAAAAGATTCACAGCTGATCACTGTGCCACTGAGGGCCACCATTCATCATCCAAATTGAACATTACGTCACTGTTTCGTTCAGGTCAAAGATTGCACAGTCACTTCTGAAAGTCTGTTTGGGTTCATAACAAAAGGGGGAGGCGGTTGGGGCTGTCTGCCTTTCTTGATGCAGAGGGCACTGAGCATGCCGGCTTTCCATGATGTCCATAATTGATGATCTTTCATGATGCAGAGGGCACTGGGTATGCCGGCTTTCCATGGCGTCCATGATTGATGACTTTCCATAATGCAGAGGGCGCTGAGTGTGCAAGAAGAGCAGGGGGAAACCAAGAAACTAGCCACATCAGACATTGATTCAAGTTTCCAAATGGTCCAGTGTCACTTCAACACACGTGTCTTGATCACGTCCTTTGGACTTGTCTGTCCATCAAGTTTTTTTTTGTCGACCAGCGTATCACATGAACAAATGCAGGTCCCCAGGTTTCGAGAATGCATCCTACCAGACCTGGATGGCATGGCCTTTCCTTATAGGCACTCACTTGTTAATCTCAAACCTTGCACTGGCCCCGGTCGTCGTGTTGGTGACAAACACTTCCCTCACGTCCCATGAGTTTGGCCCTGTGTGGCCAAGTTCCAGCTCTGAAATGCTGCCAGTATCGAGCAACTGCAAAGAGAATGTGAATGAGTGTGGCCACATCAAGAGGGCAGAGTTGAAGCCATGCATTATGAAAAGGACACAGCTATGCTGCCAATGCCAAGCAGCTGCACAGGGAAGCTTTTCTCTGATGAAAGCACACAGATGTATGAAAGCATGCGAAAAATGTATCTGCAAGGTGCAGCTGAGGGCTGCCAATGCTGATGGTGTCAAGCCCTGACTGTTGTGGCTGCTGTGCCTTGATCCTTCCTATCAAGAGCACTTGGAGTGCCAAGGTAGTATTGGTTTTCAGTGACCCACCTGTTGCAGCTAGCAAGCTTCACTAAGGTGCCCCAACTGTTGCGCCTGGTGTGCCTCAATCCTCCCTGGCAAGACCCTTCGCACTACTAATAAGAACGTGCAGCAGTTTCCTGGTGACCCACCCACCTGCTGCAAAAGGTAGGCCTTGATCCTCCCTGGCAAAACTCCTTGCATTAATAAGAACGTGCAGCAGTTTTCTGGTGACCCACCCACCTGCTGCAAAAGGTAGGCCTTGATCCTCCCTGGCAAAACTCCTTGCATTAATAAGAACGTGCAGCAGTTTTCTGGTGACCCACCCACCTGCTGCAAAAGGTAGGCCTTGATCCTCCCTGGCAAAACTCCTTGCATTAATAAGAACGTGCAGCAGTTTTCTGGTGACCCACCCACCTGCTGCAAAAGGTAGGCCTCAATCCTCCCTGGCAAAACTCCTTGCATTTATTAGAACGCGCAGTTTTCTGGTGACCCACCCACCTGCTGCAAAAGGTATGCCTCGATCCTTCCTGGACAGAACCCTTGTGGTGGCATACCCAACACCTGTCGTCCTGCATGGCAGCAGTAGGCAGGGCAAAAGAGCATGGGTGTCCTGTGTGGCAGCATACCCAATCACTGGCGTCCTGCATGGCAGCAGTAGGCAGGGCAAGAGAGCATGGGTGTCCTGTGTGGCAGCATACCCAATCACTGGCGTCGTGCACGGCAGCAGTAGGCAGGACAAGAGAGCATGGGTGTCCTGTGTGGCAGCATACCCAATCACTGTCGTCCTGCATGGCAGCAGTAGGCAGGGCAAGAGAGCATGGGTGTCCTGTGTGGCAGCATACCCAATCACTGTCGTCCTGCATGGCAGCAGTAGGCAGGGCAAGAGAGCATGGGTGTCCTGTGTGGCAGCATACCCAATCACTGGCGTCCTGCATGGCAGCAGTAGGCAGGGCAAGAGAGCGTGGGTGTCCTGTGTGGCAACATATATAGCACCTGGCATTTTGCGTGGCAGTAGGCAGGGCTAGAGAGCGTGGGTGTCCTGTGTGGCAGCATATCTAGCACCTGGCGTTTTGCGTGGCAGTAGGCAGGGCAAGAGAGCGTGGGTGTCCTGTGTGGCAGCATATCTAGCACCTGGCGTTTTGCGTGGCAGTAGGCAGGGCAAGAGAGCGTGGGTGTCCTGTGTGGCAGCATATCTAGCACCTGGCGTCCTGCGGGGCAGCAGTAGGCAGGGCTAGAGAGAGTGGGTGTCCTGTGTGGCAGCATATCTAGCACCTGGCATTTTGCGTGGCAGTAGGCAGGGCTAGAGAGCAAGTCGTGCTTGTTAGGCCATCCTAAAAGCAACCTGGCAAGAACCCATACGGCGGCATTTCCAACACCTGGCATCCTGTGTGGTAGTATGCAGGGCTAGAGAGCGTGAGTGACAAAGAAGCAAGTCATGCTTGGTAGTCCTACAAGGAGTGACAAGGCATCATGAAAAGGAACTGAATCAGCATGAGCTATCAAGGTGTCAGCAGGACCGCACCTGTCTTCCTATTTTTTTCAGAGCCACACATGGAAGCCTTATGCCAGGTGTCTGTAAGGTCGCACCTGACAAGAAACTGAACGAGCATGAGCTAGTGAGGTGTCAGCTAGGCCGCACCTGTCTTCCCTTCAGAGCCACGCACGTCAACCATCACTGTGCCGCTGCTTAGGTGTCCATTGGCGCCGCTGCCTGTGGTCAGCTCCACCCTGCAAAGCACATGGTGTGCACAAGCAAAGCATACACATACATATTCATCCTTGCCTGTGATCAGGCTCCGTAGCCAAGATCGCAGCCAAGCACTCTGTGTGCAAACAAAGCACATGCAAGTGGAAGCTATATATCTTTACTCTGTCGCAGCCTTTGGTCAGATCAGTGGTCAAGATCGCTGCAAGCACTCTGTGCGCAAGCAGAGCACATGCAATGTGGGCGCATTTTTGTTCTGTTGCAGCCTTTGGTCAGATCAGTGGTCAAGATCGCTGCAAGCACTCTGTGCGCAAGCAGAGCACATGCAGTGTGGGCGCATTTTTGTTCTGTTGCTGCCTGAGGTCAGATCAGTGGTCAAGATCGCAGCAAGCACTCTGTGCGCAAGCAGAGCACATGCACAGTGTGGGAGCATTTTTGTTCTGTTGCTGCCTGAGGTCAGATCAGTGATCTAGACCTCACCAACTGCATAACATGCAAGCAGATTGCAAGCACAGCGCATGCATGGGATGCACAAGCACATGGTGCACGTGCTTTCGTTCCCCTCTTGTTCCCTGTTGCCAATACTTCCCGCTGCCGGGCATGCAAGATATCCAATTTCCAGATCAAGTGCACAATTAATACACTCAAATCAGGAATTGATACACATAAAGGTGTCTGGCGTGCTTTTTGCTTGGAGGTCTGCGGGTCCTGCAAATCTCGGAAACATCACGACTCAGCATTCAGCTGTAAGCCTCATTTGCTGCATCTTCCCGGGATCTGACGTATACTTTGTCACTTTTATCCAATAGAGAAATCATCCGCAGTCGGTGTACCCACCTGTGATTTTCCCCTTACTGGTCCCTGTAGGTCCGTACTGGTTTGTTGGCCTCCAGCCCTTTGCTAGCATCCAATTAATAAATCACCAGGAGTTGATCTACTCACTTGTAATCCGACTTGCCACCCTTCGTGGGAGCCCTGTAGGTCAGAACTGGCCTCTTGGCCTTCAGCCCTTTGGTAGCATCCAGCCAGCACTGGAACTGGAACAAGTACTGCTCCCCTGCAAAATAGTACAACAGAAATGCACACCAAACAAGTTCTGCCCCCCAGCAAATTGGTGGCAAAGCCACACAGTGACAGCAGCTAAGCAACAAAACAATTACATGCACCCTCGCATTTGCACGCATCAACATTCACGCGCACAAGCTTGCACGGAAGTGGGGAGTGAAGGCTACCAAGCGTGTACAAGGCGCCCCTCACACACTTCTCATGAGCAACATAATTGTCTAGGTACCCCTCATACGCTTCTAATGAGCAACATAATTGTCTAGGTACTCCTCACACGCTTCTAATGAGCAACATACTTGTCCAATAGATTGCCTGTAAGTTGGGTTGGCCAAACCGTATCATTACAAAATATAACAACATGTTGCACGAATACATTCTCCTGAGCACTGGATGTGCACCAAGTACAGAGCAGATATATGGGTTTGGCCAACCCTACACGAAAGACAAGAAGCCACAATATCGCATATACTCTGCACAATCATCACGTAGACACACTACAGAGGCCACAGCTCAGCTTAAGAGTTCCTTTGACATTGAAATCCAAGGCATGCCTGCTCAAAGGTTTAAAACTAAAACACTACAAGCACGAGTGAATTCACTACAATCCTTTAAAATTGTATCCAACGCATGCCTGCTTCAAGGTTCACTACAAGCACGACAAGGGACTCACTACAGTTGCTGCAAATGAAACACATAGCATAAACTGTTCCATATTGCAGATAAGCGGCATACACTGCTCCATCTAAGATACACCCGCCATTACAAAGCCCACAGCCCAGTCTTGTATTGGCCTGCAATCTCCTTATCTCCCGTCCCTAATTTTTTGACATAAACTTATGGTTGAGATAAGGGCACGTCTGCATCTTACACCCATGCCTGCATTTCATGCCCATCTCAAACCCATGCCTGCACCTTTTGTATCTAACTGCCACAATGATACCCACTCCTTTCAAGCAATGGTCCCTTAATTAGTCAACTTTTGCACAAGTGCCACTTCAACATCTCCAACCAGGTACTCATGGCCCGTCCTGCTCTACATGCTCCAAGGATTCCATCGTTGCGCAACACAGCAAGTTGTGGCGTTGCTTGTTGGCAAATGCATCGTAAAACTTAAGAAATTGCCCAGGGCCACCATTCTTGCATCTAGCTCTGTTTCTGCCCTATTCCTAGGCTTGCTGCGTCTAGTTTTGCTCGAGGGCCCTTTGGTGAGGCCCTTTCTAGCTGGTGAGGCCCTTGCTAATGAGGGAGCCTTTCCTTAATGCACGCAGCTCTCAGGTTGGCGTTTCTTTTCTTTTCTTTTTGTTGCACCTATGATGTCCAACACTGCTTGTTCCAAAAAATCATCCTTATACAAGCTCAATAACAACCCAATAACATAATTGAGTGTTCAAAGCCTGAAACTTCCAGACTGTTAAGAGACGCTTCCATTTCTATACCCACCTGTGGCCACGTTGTCCAGCACCGCACGCTCCACGTACCAGCTGCTACCTAAGCCCTTGTTATTGTGCCCCAGGGTCATGGATTGGATTCGCCCCAAGTCTGGGGTGCCAAACGAGAACTTGTCATGGCAACCACGCTCAAAGGCACTCTGCAATGGTAAGACGGAGGTATGTACTGGGTAGGATTAACCCGGCCCAAACTTTGGGGCGCCAAACGAGAGAGGTGGACTAGGCAGCGGCGCTCAAATACACACTGCAGCAGTTCTGTGCAAAGGATGTGCACTTGAAATTTGATCGTGCACAAATGTAGCGCTCTTGCACTGTGAAAGAATGTGTCGAACATGGGGCACAAAGAAAGCAACATGACTTGCGCCAAGATGCAGACCAGCGCCATTCTAGGCACTAAACACTAAGTTATCACACCAGTCTGCTGGCACTGTCCAATCAATTCCTAAAGCAATAGACAGACAAAACCGTCTGCTGGCAGTCCAATTAATTCTTCAAGTAATGAACAGGCAAAATGATCTGCTGGCACTGTCCAAGTAATCTGGATGATTGCAGGCACCGTCCAATCAAAAGCGGATTTGATGTATGGAACCAGCTCTGGGACACTCTGCACGCAAGGTTGAGCATCCACTTGTAGAGCCTTCTGCTAGTGGGCAAGGAAGCAGTGCAGATCATGGCGCAAGAGGGCTTGGACCTCTTAGCACTTGATGTCGGATACTGTTTTTCCAGGCATGTGCACAAAACCTACAGTCCACCTTGATTACACACAGCTGGTGTGGTCCATAGGAGCGGCATAGTGATCCCCACTTCCAAAGTCCAAAAGGCAGGAACCAGCACAGCAGCACAGCTCCATGGCGTGCACCAGGTTCTGACTACAGGGTTCATGAGCGCGTGATACAAACAGCAGGACAGCGCACCTTCATGGTGTGCAGCCAATAATGTTGTCCTGGGGGGTTATAGGGATGAGACACAGTAGGTCAGCGCACCTTCATGGCGTACAGCTGGTGTGATCCATAGGAGCCATAAGCGCGTGACAGATACAGCAGGACAGCACACCTTCATGGCATGCAGCTGGTGTGGTCCATAGGAGCCACAAGCGTGTGACAGATACAGCAGGACAGCACACCTTCATGGCATGCAGCTGGTGTGGTCCATAGGAACCGCGCTCCCCTGCGATCTCCACGACAACGTCTGCATCGGTGCCTGCTCCAGGTAGATCACCTGCACGTGTAATTGTGTTTGCATCTGTGCATGCATGCGTGCGTGCGAGCACACATGTGTGTACAAGCATGTGAGGGTCTCCAGGAAGGGTTTTCTACATTGGAGCTTGTGTCGTGCAATGCAGTTTGCAAATGGTACATCTAATCAGTGGGTTGGGAGTGACATGGATCAGATGATGAGCCCAAGGATGAGAGAGGTTTGCCTGCACCTCAACAAGCTTGCAGGTACTTGAAATGGCAACAAATGCCAGTAGTGATTGTGAAGTCTATAACAAAAAGTTAAAGAAAACAGCAAATGGAGTTACCAGCAACGGTGGTTAGCTTCCATTGCACACCCTGTCAAATCAGTTTCCAAAGCTTGGGTCAATCAAAACAGTGTTACCAGTGACGATGGTCAGCTTCCACTGTGTGCCCCCGATGAAGCCCTGCAGTGGCAGGAGCTCCACCTCCAGCAATCCGTCTTCCTTCCCCTTGTCTAGCCACCTAACCAACCAAAAAAGCAGAGCAGTTGATTGTGCACGAGGCAAAAACATGCCATGAGGTCAATCTGCATGCCCTGATGGAGAAAGATGGTACAATGATGCTGATGGATGCTGATGATGGTGACAGATGCCACGAGATTATCCTGCATGCCCATGGAGGAAGATAGTACAATGATGATGATGATGATGATGATGATTAAAAACTGCTACGATGAGATCATTCTGCATGCCCTGATGGAGGAAGATGGTATGATGATGATGATGATCAAAAGCACCATGAGACCATTCTGCATGCCCTGATGGAGAAAGTGTCTACCCCAAGACACCTTGCATGCACAGACATTGCCTCATGCATACAATAAATGGCAGTTGAAAACCACCGCTGCGCTGCAAGTATGCAACCAGAGCTTCAGAAGAAGATTCAAGGGGTGTCCATCCTTCCCGCAGATGGACACCGTTGCTAGCAGTCTGTTTGGGCAAGTTTGGAGCTAGAGCCATTCATGGGCGGCACAGCAGCCTTGCGGCCGTGTGGATAGCATTTGGGTGCTTGCATTTTGGCAGCTTCCTCTGCCCACCCACGACTCAAGAGCCCAATGTCAATCTCTTTAGCATGCTAGTAACCAAACATGCATGGTACCTTTTCACAAGCACAATCAATGTTGGCAAGGAAGCCGGCCATGAAGTGGCAGCCCATTCAGCCAGGGCTATAAGCTCTCTTGCAATTTCAATTATTCTTTTGGAAAGGATGTAAGTCTTCTGGTACTTCCTTTGCCACTTACAAAGAAGAATGATGCAAGCTGCAAACAAAAGGCCAAGGAAAAGAGGCAGCGGTTGACTTCTATGGTCAGTGCTGCTGCCCACACCTCTTTTCCTGTGCAGATGCATCACAGCGCAGATGCATCACAGCGCAGGTGCATCACAATGCAGATGCACCACAGTGCAGGTGCATCACAGTGCAGATGCACCACAGTGCAGGTGCATCACAGTGCAGGTGCATCACAGTGCAGGTGCATCACAATGCAGATGCACCACAGTGCAGGTGCATCACAGTGCAGGTGCATCACAATGCAGATGCACCACAGTGCAGGTGCATCACAGTGCAGTACGAGCCTTTGCCCACCCATACAACCAAGAAACCATGCAACCCATATAAAACACATAATAATTCTGTAACTTACAGTATAAGCCCACAAAGCAAACAAACAAACAAATGAAGCCCGATCGTTCTGTACCTCTGATGAGTTCTTTGCCCTTTTATGCCATTTACCTGTTGGCCTCAAAGGTCAGGCTCTCTCCTGCGGTCACATTCTCTACGATGACCTTAGCCAGCTGCCAGCCTGCTCCAAACCCGCTACCATCATGGCCGATAACAATCTTGGACATTGGGCTTACATTGTTGGCCTCAAACTTGAACACATCTGTCTGCCCCCGCTCAAAATCGTTCCTGCAATGAAAACAAACATTTCCAACCACATTCGCCTGCCCCCACTCAAAGTCGTTCCTGCAATGAAAAAAGTGCTTCAAAACGTGCTTGCTTGTATGAGCATGTATTAATAGCAATTCATGGCACCTGAGACTGTGCAATGTAAAGCATGCAATCTGAAAGGCCTAGATTGTCATGAAAAATTGAAATGAAGAAAGACAGGTGGACATTGAACACAATCAAGAGCTTGTAACACTGCCAAAACATGGAAGAATTGCTTTTTTAAAGTCAAAGTGCAGGCTGCACGATTTTATGCTGGATGCCCCATAATCAACCTTATATCAAGATGTCAACGGCATTAAGACTGGGCCAAAATAAAGAACAGACTTTATGCCAGAACATGCTGTCTGTACCTGCCAGCTTCATCCAGGAAAAAAGGAAATAAAATAGCATGATGTATGTACCTGCCAGGTTCATCCAGAGTGATGTTTCCAGTCTGCCCTTTGTCCCCGAAGATGTTGATGTACACGTTAGCATCAGTTCCTGCAGAGTGAGTCACCAAGAGCGATGCCCATGAACCCCAAAAGCAACTCACGTCACCAGGATACATCGGAGTATAGGAGTATAATCAACATGCACAACGAGTGAACGATTTGCATCAGGGGCTGGTGAGGCTCTCATTATCAGCGCCAGCGCTGAGACTGTGAAGTCTTGCCATAATGCACACTAGCCCACTGTTGCCCAGCATCAAACCTATAACTCTTACACCAGGGCAACCCGCTGTTGAGCTGCTCGAGCAAAGCAAGGGCTGCTGCCCAACGCTGCAGGCTGTCAGAGTCTCCTTCTGCCCTCGTTTGATGAAGGGAGCGTTTTCACAGCTCACACAGTTTCTCCTTTTCCGTTTCCCTTCCCTTTCAACTGCTACAGGCAGTCAAGGTCTCCTTTTCCTCAAACAAGTAAGGGAGTGATTTCAATTCCTTCATATCACTCCATCGTTTTTGCCCCTTCAATAGCTTCAGGCACACAAGGGCT
The DNA here is from genome assembly GCA_914767535.2 of Dunaliella primolecta. NCBI lineage: Eukaryota > Viridiplantae > Chlorophyta > Chlorophyceae > Chlamydomonadales > Dunaliellaceae > Dunaliella > Dunaliella primolecta. The sequence goes on along the minus strand of OU611751.1, from coordinate 2,403,337 downwards.
TTTGAGCCAATGCGCCTTCTTTTAAAGGGCAGGGAGAGATACCTCTGCCCACGTAGTTTTCTTCTTTTTTTTTTTCTCTAATTGCGCACAAACGCTGTTTGAAGCAAAGCCATGTGCACTGTACATGAATGGGCACCTCTATACATTCCTCTGTATAATCCTTCATATATTCAGCATGGGCACCTCTTTACACTCCTCTATACAAAGATTCCTGTAGAGTTCCAGATCTGGCAACAGCCTTCAACCTTCGCTACCAGGATGCCATAAACTTTATATCCAGGGGGCACTTTAAGCAAAGCAGTGTGCACTGCGCTTGCATGGGCACCCCAATCTCTATAAATAACTCTTGTAGACCCCCAGCCAGGCACCAGCCTTCAACTTCACCTAGCAGGATGCCATCTAGCTTATATTCATAACACATGAAGGTGTCGCCTCTGGCCACACCTGCTGACCATTTTGTTTTGAACTTCAGGCTGTTAAATGCAGCGCACAATGTGCCATGATGACATTCGTCTTTGCCCTTTTGATTCTAGCGCACACTGTGCCCAAACTGGCACACCTTGGCTTACCTGCCCCAAAGTCATTCCCAGTGATACAGGTGACTCGGTACTTGGCCTTGAAGCTCTGAGGGTTCTGCAGGTGCAACAAGGAGAAGGTGCTCTGGCGCAACGTGCTTGAAAAAAGGGCTTACATCCAGCACGGGCGGCAAAATAGAAGGCTCCCATAACAGTTGGAACACTAGTCCCGGTATAGGATCCACCCCGATGGGCCTCCGTACATGTTTGTATTTGGTGACACAAGGCATATGTACTTGTTTGTGTTTGGTGATGCAAGGCATACAGACATGTTTGCATTTGGTGACACAAGGCATATTTGTGCTGATGAGTCTGTGGAGCAGAAAATGCACAGATGCATTGGTGGCCTTGCAGGACTCAAGGCATTCAGACTCGTGCTCCTTTTCTTGTGAAATGCGAGGATTGTGAAATGTCAGGCAAAATGCAGGTCGTGATAAAGCCCACAGGTGGAGCAGAGGTCGCGAAAAATTTTCAAGGGTATCCAGTATACCCGATTTGTAGTGTGGCAGAGACAGGCAGAAACTGTTCTGCATAAGTGCTATCAAATCCTAAGCTAAATCCCCCTGCACATGAGCAACTATGTATGTGCCAATGCGCAACCCTTGTGAAAGATGTATAGCCGTATGGTAAACAGGGCAACAGGGGTCACCTTTTCAGCCAAAAACAAAGTGACAACTTCCTTAGCTGCAAGTAAGCGGACTTTGTTTCCAGGGGCGCTGTGGCTTGCTTATATGATGATTCCCTGTTGTTTTGTTTGCATTGCTTCCTGCACAAGCGAATCGCACCTGGAGGGTGGCGGTCAGCAGCCTTCGGGTTTGGCCATCTCCCTGCCTTGTATCTAGCCACTGGAAGCACGGGAAGTACCACACCTGCAGCAAACAGGCAGCCATAAAAGACAGGCCTGAGAATTGCCCAGGACCTGCTTGACAAGACAGACAGGAACATTGACAAGACAGACAGGATGGCTCATTAAAACAGATATGGACGAAGTGGGCCTGTATGGCAAGGCAAACGGGATCATTGGAGGACGGGCCTTAGGATGGATACATAGGAAGGTTGACTTAACGATTGGCCGGGTGGTATCGCCCTGAGCACCTACAGGCATTATCCCTTACTGAGGTCCTTAGACATTTTACAGCCTGATGGGTTTAGTTCGGCCTTCATCATCCTTTACATCAAACCTGCAGGCCACCATCACGCTTCACATCATCCCTTGGCCTCTTGTTGCCTAACTGCTTAAAGAGGTCGGGCCTGGTCCTTGTCAGAGGGGATAAGCAAAGAAAGACGATAGGAGTGGTACATACAAAGTCAGCAAAAACAGCACTACCTGCGAGCTCTATGCCTTTGGTGGAGGCCTGGCGCCTGCAGCATGATGCTGGACGCTATGGCGCTTCATCATGACCTCAGACAAAAAGCATCTCAGCACCACATGCAAGCCGCAAGATTTGGGCACAGGTCTGAGGCCTGCTGCATGATGCTGGATTTGATGACGAAGCTTCATCATGGCCTGGGGCAAAATAATGTCGTTACTTGTGCACAAGCAGAAAGCATACATTTGGGCACGCCTGCATGGCATTTTCCTGTGTCAGCTCACCCTGTTCATGGCAGAGGACCGGACTTCAATGTAGTTCAAGTTCCAGCCAGCGCTGCGCCCACTGTTGTCATGCCATACATCCAGCTTGCTCAGATCACCTACAGCACATGGGGGGATGTTGGATCTCGCATTCTGAAGCTTGAAGGCAAGAGAGGAAAAGCTTTGGACGCGTGTAAGGGCATGCAAGCTGCCAGCAAATGGGCACAGGCAGCTCAATATGACACCAGAGAGCAAGCACTGGCGGATCAGCATGTTGGTGGCTAGATAATTCAGTCGTCAGACTGTGGGCACAAGCAACCCAGCATGACACAGGTTTTACAGATTAAGCCATCAGCCAAAAAGTGTGACTGCTGGGCAGCACGACACCAGAGAGCAAGCACTGGCGGATCAGCATGTTAGTGGCAAAACCATTCAGTCGTCAGACTGTGGGCAAAAGCAGCTCAGCATGACACCAGAGGACAAGCACAGGCGGACCAGTAAGATGTCCAGACGTTTTTGTCATCAGACAGCAGGCACAGGCGACTCCAAAACACAGAGCATGAGCAATGGCGGATCAGCATGTTGGTGGCAAGATAATTTAATCATCAGACTGTGGGCACATGCGCTTAAAAACTCAGAGCGTGAGCACAGGTGGAGCACAGCAAGATGGGCAGATGTATTAGTCATCAGACAGCAGGCACAGGCGGCACCAAAACACATCAGAGCTTGAGCACAGTTGGCTCAACGTCATGCACTTGAGAGCGCTGTCAATGCTCACCCAGATCAACCATGCTGAGCTGGAAGGTGTCTGCCTTGCCAGGCGCAAAGAGGTCTCCGCTTCCCTGCAGTGGCATAACATTGAGCATGCAATTTGGAATCCTGCAGTGGCACTACAGGAAAAAATAAAGAAAATACCAGATCACATAGATTGGGCTCTTGCAGTGGCATTGCAGTAACATAACATTGAAAACATTAGAGCTCGCACAGGTACACCTGCAGAGGTCCTGCATTCGCATATAGTAAAAGATATCAGTGAACACTTTTGTAGGTTAGGGACTTTTGTAGGGACTTTTGAAGTATTTGTACTGGCGCACCTGGTGGCGTATCAAATGTTAGGAAGCCTGGCAAGTGTCGAGTAAAGCCCTGCTCCCGCATGCGTCATTCTCCCATTTCCCACCCCAAAGCAACAGCCAGCAGCCAAGCACACCTGAGTCATATCCAGAACTCCTTGCATTTAACTGTAATTTACAGTGTAAGTGCGTGCTCCCTCATTCACCCTCGTTCTCTCTCTTACATGGCAACGAGCTAGCTTGCTAGTTAGGAAGCCTTCCCTATATGCACGCAGCTGGATCTGGCTTGCATAGGCTTTCCTTTTTCTTTTTTACTTTGCATAAGGCAATCCAGATAGAACCATTTGCATTCTGTTGGAAGTGCATGCTCCCTCATACATGATGCAAGCCAGCCCAGACGACCCTTACCGTGAGCTGGCGAGGCCCGCTTTCTCCTTCTGTGCCAACGATGTTGACGCTCACGTTAGCATCGGTGCCGGCGCCTGGTACATCCGCTGTGTACACGACTAGCGTGTATGTTGTCTGCAGTTCAGACACGTTTCAAAGGTCTTGATGAGTGTGCACACAAGTATTGGCGCATCCGCTGTGTGCACAAATAGAAATATAAAGCTTCTGCAATTCACAAGCAATTCAAAGGTCTTGGTGAACGTGTGTATAAATATAGGCGCTTCTGCTGCCTGCATGTATGTTGTCTCAATGAGCATGTATGTTGCCTGCAGTTTCAAGAGCAATTCAAAGGTCTTGGTGATGCACACAGGCATTCTAGCATATGCGCCTCCTTTCCCTTAATGGTGACGTAAGGAGTGTTGAATCTACCTGCGCATTTCTTTTTCTGGCATCGCTGCCGTGTGCACAACCAGCATGCACATGGTCTGCAGCTCACAAGCAAGTCGTCTTGGAAAAAGGCGAGCAAGGCATTGGTGAATTTCTGCACAGATTGTGGCTTAAACATGGTGCTGCACCGCCCTCAAGATGAGCAAAAAGACTCCAGAATTAGCCTCTTAGCAGCTCCATTGGCAGACACTGGCAACTCATTTTCATCGTGGGCGCACACAGCACGTTTCAGCGCATGAGGGTGACTCATCAACTGAGCTTCTCCACCCAGATTAGCTGCAAAAATAGCGCTCACATGCGTTGAAGTCCAACCTCATATGTACAACATGCGAAGAATCCATAGCACCAATTTTCATTGGTTGGCAATGCAAATGACAACACTTATACATATATAAAGCCCAGGCACCTACCAGAGCAGTCCGAGGGTCAAACGTAAAAGCTTTGAGCTCTTTGGCCAGGCCATGCGCTACATCTAACCATTGCCCACAGTGGCACCAGTACTTGATGTCCGGGCGAGCACTGCACATCACAAAACCGTGGAAGAAACACAGAAAGAGTACATTGCTGTGTCCTTCCAATGTGCATTACAATTGCAGTCTTGTGGAGGATTTACAGGAAATGGTGCGTTGCTGTGTGTTCAACTTCTGCCTATAGAGGCACCAGTGGTGCTTGATGCCTGTGGGCGTGCACCGCATGTTCACAGTTGGCGCTGGATCAGGTTAGATCGACATTTATGGAAGCAAGTACGTGTGCCATGTGATACAAGCAAGACCATGGATAGTCGGTCGCAGCACTGGACTTGTTTTTCTTCTATTCCTTGAGGCAAGCGCTGCACAGGTACACACCTGGATGGGTTTCAAAGCAAGCAGTTTTTGTTGGCATGACTGCACATATCAATCAAACGGTCATTGCTGAAAAGCAGCAGCTAGCTGATGGAAGAGGACTAAACCAGCAAAGGCATGGAAATGTGTTTCTATCCAATGCTTTTGTGTGCATGATGCATGAAACAAATGGCCATACATGTTGAGATAGGCAACAATGCCCAGTATCTGCACCAACACTGTACAGTTGCATGCCCTCCTAGTGGAGATCTGTATGCTCCAATGGCAAGGCAATATAAGTGGAATGGTGGATTCCTGTCAGATAATACGTAGTCAAGGAACGGTGGCTCCAGACATTTTTTGCCTTGTTGTCAACAATGCGCGCTGGGCCCTACCATTCTAGAACAGAGCGCTTTGTGCCACCAACATTGCAAGTGCCAGAAAACAGCACACCACAAGAAGCGTAAGGCACAGTGGCGACATGACGCGTGAAATATTTACACAAATTTACACGATGTAGTATGAAGAGGCCACGCGGCATCAAGAACATCCTTCACACAAGGCAGCCTCAACATTCACTGTGGCTCTGGCAGCCAGAAAGACAACCTAAACGCATGTGCACTGGCATCCAACACTACTCTCATGCACATGCCGTGGCAATTCGCGCATATGCACTGGCTGTCAACACACACAACGGCTCTCATGCACATATGCAGTGGCGGTCAATACAACAAATCTCACGCATGTGCAGCTGCAGGTAACTGACAACCGCCAAAAATATGCATTGGCAGTCAACACAACCCTGGTGCAGCGGCAGGCAACACAACAACCCTTTCGCATGTATGCAGAGTGGTTAATACGACAGCCCTCACGCATGTGTGCAGTGGCAGGCAACACACATGGAACGCTGTCATACTGTTTGCATACAAGCTTACATGTTTACACAGTTTGTTTCTCATTCCCTTGTTCAAGCTAAAGTGCGTCAACGATCCACATTCATGAACAAGCAGCGCTTACCTTGCCACAATTGTCATGTAGTCCAAGTGCCAAGATGGCTTAGGGCCATCGTTGTTGTGCCACACCTGTAGTGTGCAGGGCAGCAGCAGCAGCAGCAGCAGATGCATGTGTGCAAATTAGCACAACATTGAAGTTTGAGGGCATCGTTGTTGTGGCACACCTGCAGCATGCAGGGCAGCAGCAGCAGCAGCAGCAGCAACAGATGCTGCAAACAAGCCCTACATTGACAGCTTGAGGGCATCATTGTTGCCACACCTGTAGCACGCAGAGTAGCAGGAGAAAACAACGACAAGCGTTTCTGCATGCGCTCGAAATGGCTTCCAGCTGACGTTGTTGAAACACGCCTGATTCACATGCAAGACCCTGCAATTCCCTGCTTCACCATAATGGAGCGCGGAATCAATTTGGAAGTGAGCGAGTAAGCATCCCATTGCACCTTTTTTCTCAATTCAATCCTTGCCCAAAACACCATATCATGTGTTCCACAGCTCAGACAGAAGCTCAGACCCACAACAAGAGATACGGGTAGGGTTAGCCGATTCTACAAAGTTATGCTGCATGCTTCAGCCATTTTTGCAGGGAAAAAGTGATGCATTTGTCGTGTGTGAATGGATTAGAATTGGTCAACCCCAGACATGGGTCCAGGAAGGAGAAAGGCTCTTTGCAGCTGGTCTCAGCATGCTAGTTGCTTGCACATGAGCCCTAAAAGGGGTCCACCAACATTTTTATCATAGATCGCCGGTGAGTCTCAAACTGCTTGCCTTTTTCAATGCACAAAAAGCTTGACAAAGCCCAAGGCAGGGGCCGATTTCACATCACATCAGGCACCCAACTAAATCTTGCGCAAGCGAAATGTCAAAAGCATCCCCACCTAGGTAATAATAATAATTCTTCACCTTGACACGCTGCAGTGGCCCCACATCCTCAGCTCGTATTAAAAAGCTGTCCCGCTGGCCTGCCTCCATGTTGTCCTTGGGGTTGTCCAGCCGCAGGTTCCTGGTTTCACCTGGATTTGGCAGGAAAAAGGATTGCTTAGTCAAGAGGCTGTCCTGCTGGCCTGCCTCCGTGTTGTATCTGGGGTTTTCCATACATAAATTTCTAGTTTCACCCATGGTTGAAAAACACGTATGTTCACTCCCTGCACCCAGAGGTGTACATCATAATCAATGTTGTACTTGCTGTGCACTTTTGAGATCATGCAATAACGGAAAATAGACATTACACGGTTGTGCTACATGGGCTCACAAGAGATCATGCACTTGACAGAAGATAAACAATGCATAGTCGTGCTACATGATGTCAGAGGAGACCATGTAATAAACACAACTAGAAATTTCACGGCCATGCTACATGCTGTCTGATGAGAACGCAAGGAAAAATTTAGGAAACAATGCCTACACAGCACTCAAAGGGAGAGCAAGACTGGAGTAATTGAACAGCCTTGGAAAGTGTGCTTGCAAAGCAGGGTTCATGATACAGTGTCAAACAAAATGCCTACACGGCACTCAAAGGGAGAGCAAGACTGGAGCGAGAACACAGTAACAGACAGCACACAGCATCTCAAACAAACATTTCAGGCAAATCAGAGGTCCTGCACTTCTTGGTTACACTTGTGCGGTTGTTCTCATCCTCTTAACAGGCTGACAGGGGTACCATAAAGCTGCAAAATGCAATATGTCTGCATCACCACTGTCCTTTGAATTACAAGCTTCGAATAGGGTAAGCTTGAAGCCTTGTGCTCAAGCAAGCAAAGGGACCATCAGATGTGGCAACGTGCATCAATCCACACACACCTTGCTGGCCAATCAGCTTGCAGTACACGGTGCAGTCGGTGCCGGCGCCTCGGATGTTACTGCAGGAAAAGGCAGCGAGGCTTTTATGCACACAGACAAAGGGATCCGCAGATGCATCAAAAGGGATCATTGAGCTGTTGGGCTCAATCAAGAGTTCAGTAGTCTAAGCCAGTGCAGCATGCGAACATGCAATTTCAGAATTGAGTTCAGAATCGAAGCTGCTTTTTGTGGGAAGATAGCCTGGTTCTTTGAGGCCTGTTCTCCTCCTCAACTGATGTAGGAGGCCTCCTGACTGCCTACTTTACTTCCTTTTTTTCCTTCCCCGGTGGCCACATGCGCACCTGGTAAACACCTCGATGCTAAACATGTGATCCTCGCGTTGGGTGCCTGCAAGAAGCAAGCAATGAGCACAAACAATAGACATGATCAAATGATCGATGGGCATGTTTGGTGTGTAGGAAGGTACGGCACCTGCTACTGCTCACACCATCTTCAAAACCCTTGTACCCTTTTGACTGCCGGTAAGGGTTTGCAAAGCGTTTCTGGAGTGGGAAAAGGCGTAGGACCTGCTCCTAAACACACCATGTTGAGCAATGTACCCTCTCGACCGCTGGGGGGCGATAAAGCTAAGTGCAGCTAGATATGGCAGCGTTTCCAAGCTGCTACAACTGCATTGGAGCTGTTCATTTAAAAAGAGCAGGCAAACACTTCAAGCGTGTCTGCATCGCTGCTCTTAGTCATCTGCATCGCTGCTCCTAGTCATCTGCATTGCTGCTCCGAGTGATCTGCATCGCTGCTCCTAGTCATCTGCATCGCTGCTCCTAGTCATCTGCATCGCTGCTCCTAGTCATCTGCATCGCTGCTCCTAGTCATCTGCATCACTGCCCCTCTCCTATTGCATTGCTGCTCCATCCTAGTTGTCTGCATTGCTGCTCCTATTATGGCCACCTGCATTGCTACTCCTTTCCATCCTAGTTGTCTGCATTGCTGATCCTGGCATTTACACCCTCACTCACCCACGGGGTACAGGTCCCTCTCGATCTGGAAGTCATCATGCTCAGTGCTGAACCAGCAGTTGGCATTGAAGCGAGTGCTGCAATGCAAGGGTATTTTCAAGGCACACCTGGGTTGATACGTGGCTCTCTGAACCATAGCAATGATATGAGGGTTGATGTTCTTGATGAGGAGATCACTCAAAGAATGTTTGGAGCAAGGCCTTATTCCTTGTATGCATCACACAGCACAATCAAGCACAAGTAAATGGGGCAGCACAACCAGGCACAGGTGAATGGGGCAGCGCAACCAGGCACAAGTGCATAAGGCAGCACAACCAGGCATAAGTGAATGGGACAGGTTCTAAAATAAGAGCATATGAGTTGAGCCTGGTATTGACCAGCAAAGCACATGCCATAAGCAAGAGCAGGTCATGCGGGTCATGCAGGCCATAAGCAACAGCGGGCAACTTCTCCTGCAAGGCCATACGCCATGATTTGGGATTTGGTATGGACCAGGAAAGCAAATATTATAAGCAAAAGTGGGTCACATTTGCCTGCAAGGACATAAGCCATGACATGGACCGGGTGCAGACCAGGGAAGCACACACGGCAAAACGCCAGAATGAGCAGTGGGTGAAATAAGCCTGCAAGGCCACAAGCCATGGACCTGGAGAACCCATTTTTCATGGAACTTTAAACCCTTTGCGTGTGGAGCATGATGCATCATGTATCAGATATTCCACACAAACTCAAGCTTGGATTTGCAAAAAGCATTTGACAGGGTTTTCAACCTGCTTGCGCTGAATTTCATAGCGGGGAGGAACAACAGCGCCCAGCCCTCACATTCATGACGTACCACAGGGGGTGCACCAGTGTCTTTCTTCTGTCCTTCGGTGTCTTTCTACAACTCTATGCGCTGAATTGCTTAGCGTGCAAGGCTGCTTGGCCCTCACATTCATGACGTACCACACGGGGTGCACCAGTGCCTTTTTTCTGTCTTCCAGTGTCTATCTACACCACCTCTATGCACTGAATTGCTAAGCGTGCAAGGCTGCTTGGATTATGCTCTGCTTGCCTTACTGCTTGCTCAGAGGCGCAGAGGTGACCAGCTTGTGTATCACATGTACTTGTGCATCAGATGTGCAAACATACAGGTTGAACACCCTTTCAAATGCGTTTTGCAAATCCGAGCTTGGGCATCACATGTACTTGTGCACCAGATGTGCAAACATGCGACCCAAGTCGAGGTGCGCTTCAGTACGGCATGACCTGCAAGACCACTCTAGGCTGCTTCATCTGCAAGTCTCCTTAAGACTGCTACATTTGCAAGACTGCTTTTGCAGATCATGATCTGCAAGGCTCCATCACGTCACTCACTGGCTCCAGCTGGACTTGTTTGCAAGCACCACAAAAGACTTGGTCCCATCACTTTGCCAAGCTAGTAAACACAGCCAGGTCTAGTCACTCGCCGGCGCCCAATGGCCTAATTCACCATATTCACATGAGCCAGGCCTCATCACTCAGATATCATCCAAGGTATAACCACTCACTGGCTCCTATTGGTCTTTTTCAACACATCCACGTGAGCCAGGTCTCCTCCCTCAGCCAACGCCTCGTCATTCACCTGCTCCTATTGGTCTTGTTCACCACCTCCACATAAGCCATCATGCCACTCATCATTGGCTGACGGGCCCAGCTTCTCAGCCAGGTCTGATTGCCAGTCCACTCACTGGCTTTGATTACCACATTCATGGAAGCCAGGCACCACCATCCAGCAAATCCTAGTCACTCACCAGCTCCCGGTGGACTTGTTCACCACCTCTACGTAAGCCAGATGCCAAGGAGCACCGATGCCGCCTGAGTTGTCATGGCCGATGCGGATTTTTGTCAGGGGGTCCACATCCAAGGCTGTCAGCTGCAGGACAAGTATGGCAAGGCGAGAAAGGATTGAATTGTCGTGGCCAATGCAGATCTTTGTTATGGGGTCCACAACCAAGGTTGTCAGCTGCAGGACAAGCATGACAAGGCGTGACAGCATTGAGTTTTTGTGGCTGATGCAGGACTTTGACAGGGGTTCCACATTCAAGGCTGTCAGCTGCAGGTACGCCTGACAAGACATGACAATATTGAGTTTCCATGCCTGAAACGGATTTTGTCAG
>OU611751.1:2107500-2390000 GCA_914767535.2 Dunaliella primolecta | reverse complement strand
CGCATAGTGTGAAGCGACCACCTCAAGGACAAGGATTCTGAAGATCAGATTAGCCAACAGGTGAACTTCAAGGCATGAAGCAATTGCACGGAGTCATGGTAAATGAGCAATGCTCTTGGGGGTTTGGATGAATAGGCTTCTGGGAATTATGAGACACTGGAAGCGCAAAACACAAAGTCAGCACGCACCAGTATGTGGTCTTCGTGGCATTGTCCACAACTGTCATAGACTCCAGGAACCAATTGGGTGAGATGCCAGTGTTGTCATGGCCTACCACCAGCTCCTTCAAAAAGCCCAGATCCCTACATGCCACAGTGAAGGTATCCTCCTGCATGCAGCGTGTGTGTGTGTGTGTGTGTATGTGTGTGTGTGTTTGTGTGTGTGTGTGTATGTGCGCGCGCACGTGTGGCTTAATGCCAGCTCCTCCAGATAGGCCAGATCCCTAAACGCCGCAGTGAAGGTATCCTCCTGCATCCTGCGTGTGTGTGTGTGTGTGTGTGTGTGAATGGATAAGGCCTCATGCAAGTAATGGCGACAACTGTACACATTCATCTGTGCTGCCACGTTGAGCATCTAAAACATACAAGCCGTATTGAGATTTTCAAATTGAATCATCCAGCTCTATGGCTGCGTACGCATTCCAAGGACATGCAAGCAAGAACCCTGTGATGCTTAATTGTAAAGGTAAGACTACAAACACGGTGTTCAATGGTCAAGCTAAGACTTCAAACATGATGCAGTAGAAATCACTTGACAGAGGAGCATGGGCGAACAAAGCTTGATACATTTCAGCCAAAAATGCTTTTAAGCTGGGTAACACCGCACATGCGCGCCCGCGTGCACACACACACATGTGTGTGTGCTTGTACAACACATGCAAGGCATGCCAACGGCAAGATGTAAGGACATCAATCCAGGCCAAAATAAACACCAGAGGGGGCCCTAATACCCACAGATGTAACTATTTAATGCCTCTTGCACATATGCATTTTGGCAATGCTACATCAAACGCTCTATATATCGCACTTTGCCGTTCTGGAATGGGCTGGTGCTGGCGTTGCGCAGCCACTGGCGGCCGCTGCTACCAGAAGCGCCCTTAATGTCCACGTACACATTGGCGTCTGTGGAGGCGCTCGCGCTGGCACCAGTTTTTGTGGTGACTGTATAGGTTCTGCGCATGCCGCGTGGGTCCTGCGGCAGTGGGATGCAGACATATGACAATGTTGAAAGTAATGTTTTTGAGACACAGACATATGACAATGTTGGAAGTCATGTTTTTTGACACGCAGACACATGAGAAAAGAAACGTTGGCAGATGACAAATTAAAGGAAATGTTCACACACAGACGGATGACCATTTAAAATGAAATGCGCATGAAAGGAAAGCCAGGGTATGAGCAACAGTACAGGAATAGGAAGATAAAGCAAAGGAGCTGCACAATTTATAAAAAGTGAGAAACGCACCACCTAAATTGGAATGGAATCAGATGATGCAGGACGATGGAGTGAGTTACAGGTAAGGAGTAACAGCCTAGAGGAAGAGTTGGAGTATGCTGCATGGGCCAATGCAAGCACCACCAAGCCATAGCAAATTTGATGTTCAACCAGCAGTTGCACTGGTACTGTTGTAGTTTGTTGTACTGTACATAAATGTAATCATTCCGCACCTTCAAAAAAAAAATCTATGAATCCCACCTTGAACCCGCACCCCCCTCAATATTCATTTTTTTGGTTTCACGTGTAATCCTGCAGGGGCAATCATCCTCTTTGCCCTAAACTTATTATTTCGAAGTAAAATTGCATGTACAAGCTGCCTGCAGCAATGTAGCTACCCTGCTGCTAAACTGCTGCACTGCTCCTGCATTTGGAGGTGTTTGTAAGACACACGATCTCATAATCTTCAGAAGCTTTAGATTCCGTCTAAAAGCGCACGAAATCCAGCTGCAAACCCTGCTCCCTTGCAATAATGCACTTCAAAGGATTTTTCTTCTAAAATGCTTGAGGTCCAGCTGCACACACTGCTCCTACATTCCACAACCTGCACACAAATATCTTCTACATTAATAAAAAAAGCTGCATTCTCTCGCTCCCATCTGCGCCATTGCTCAATCGCAGCATTGATGTAGGGAGAGCCTCCCCTGCCTACGTAATTTTTCTTTCTTTTAGCAGCTTGGACTAAACTATGCCTTCTTCTGCTGCTGCTGCTGCTCCTCCTCCTACTACTACGGGGGGATTCAGGAAGCTTCCCATTCCCAGCTGTTGACGCCCCTCCGCCGCTTTGGGGCCCTCATTTCTGCTCAGCGGAAAATCCTAAAAATAATACTTTCCACCATCACTTTCTTTCCCACATGCTCAAAAACAATCATTTTCCATTGTCATAACACACCCCTCAAAAACATTATTTTTGCAGGATAATGCATCTTATGTACGGTATTCCTTCAATTCCTGCTGCACCTCCTGCCCTTTGGATCCCAATCATGATGAACGCACCGTTTCACTTGGATCCAGGACGACCTCCAGGCCACTTTTGCTGTCCAACCAGCGGTCGCAATCAAAATATAGCTTCTGCATGGCAGCAAACAGAAGCCTTTTTTGAACCATACAATATAACTCAAGATGGAATAACTTGAAAAGCAAGGTGCTCACCAGGTGCATGCACAATGACAACATGCACAATGAGGTGCTCACCAGATGCATGCACAATGACAACATGCACAATGAGGTGCACACCAGGTGCATGCACATTGACAACATGCACAATGAGGTGCTCATCAGGTGCATGCACAATGACAACATGCACAATGAGGTGCTCACCAGGTGCATGCACAGTGACAACATGCACAATGAACGAGCAAATCTACATGTTGTGTCAGGATGCATGCTCGTGCTAGCATGAGACTACACACATGACAATACAGCATCTTTACACGCTAACCTTGGCTGCCAGAGGGCCAACGACTTCAAATATGCATGCTGATACTGGTGACACACATTCATGAGACAATCAAACATGCATGCATTTGCACTTGCACATGCACCCAAAGAGCAAACAAGTCAAAACCAATTTAGCCCCCAGGAAATGGACAAGCTCACAGCTGAAAGTTGAAAGATTGCTGGCATCGCTTTGAATGCCCACATGATACACACATAAAATTACACACTCACATTTATACACACGCACGCACGCACGCAAACACACCTTTCCAGATGGGTCCAGGATTTCAACTTGCTCAAGGTGCCAGGCATCCTTCAAGCCCCCACACTCATCGTGGCCAATGACCAGCTCAACCAGGGGGCCCAGATCCTTTGGCGCTTGAACCTGCAGCTCACAAAAAAGCAATGGCATCACTCAAAAAAGAAATGCATCCGTGCTGCTAATTCAGATTTATGTCATGGTTGCCAAATTGGAAAATAACATTTCCCACCTTGGAATGGAGCTGTAGTGATGAGTAGACGCCATTCCAAGAAACTCCAATCACATGAGCCATGAGGCCTTTACGCATTGACTTGAAATTGCTGGTGCACAGCTCTGTGTACTAGGCAATGAAGACAGATTGTATTCAGGCCCTCTCCAGACCAACCTTCACTTATTCAACAGGCACATACTTTTTTGAAACCTGTTTACTGGGTGTATTTGTAATAAAATGCAAGCTCAAGGTGTTGCATCTATGGATCTATCTATCTGTCTATGTAAGCATCTCTCTCTATCTTCCTACATCCCTATCTCTATTTTTTTAAAAAAGGAATTCATAAACATGTAAACCATCAACTGCAAAGAGTTTTGCATCTACCGTGAATTTGTCCTCTTGGCCACGCTCAAAGCTGTCGATGCTGTCATTGCGGAGAGGGAGTTTGCCAGTGGAGCCCATGATGCCTCTGATTTCGACATACACATTCGCGTCCGTGCCAGCGTTTTGGAGGTTGGATGTGTGCGTGATCAACTGCAAGTGCGCATTTTCACGACATTAAAAGGTTTTGTTAAATACGATTTGCTTTTTTGCAAGATCACTGTTCTACTCTAAATCAAGTTGACCTTGTCAGGTCTGAGGATTGGTCCAAATTCACTCATCATATGACAGGCAAATTATGTTTTACAGGCCTTTTCAAAGCAATGAAGATGCTACTTGTAATATGAAGCTCATCTAACTAGAGGATAGCAAGCAGCGATCGACAGCCGCGCAATTTCCTCAACCATACTCCACCTCGTATGTGCGCCTGTCTGCAAATGGATCTTTTAGCTGCCCTGGTATCTCCACCTGCAGCATTGCAAAAGCGTCGTTTGCATTTTTGAACTGGTGCAAATGCGGTTGTGTATTTTTGACATAAATGCAAGAAAGCTGCGAGAAGCAAGGATTTTGGACATTATGTACAAATTCATAGAAAAGACATTCAATATCCTGTGCTTGGAAGCTGTTATAAGTTGTATGTGTGGGTATCATCGAAGTACGTTGGGTGGAGGGTTCACCCCCCCCAGGAAACCCACAGGACACCCCCTCCTGAAGTCTTTATGAGACATTTCTGCAGAACCATTAACAGGAAATCAAATTCATAAACTTAAGCCCTGCCGGCAAGCCCTAAACCCTAATCTTTTTGAAGGTTGAACCAATAGAGTCATTGTGCATGACTAGAACTTAGTGCCACAAGCGCATGGGCGAGAAGTGCGGGGGACAGGGGCAGCAAAGGTGCAGCAAACCAGTTTAAACTTTCAGGATAGTGATGATGTAAAATGGTAATTGCGTGGTTAATTTAGGATGGCAGTTTGTGGATTTGTAGGTCATTTGTAAACGCGCCTGGCAAGGAAGGTATGTCTTAAATCTCCAGGTGCCAAGTGAAACCTCCTTCAAAGAGGTTGCTCGGCAACCAACAAAAATATTTTACAGATACCCAAAGGGTCATCCACATGGCAGCCTCCTTTCAAAATGCAGGGGTACGCATTATTCTCCCACGATGATGAGGAAGACGTCCTTGTGTGTGGCGAGAAATAAAAGCGGCACACACACACACACACACACACACACACACACACACACACACACACACACACACCTACCTTCAGCTGCGTGCCTGGTCCGAGCCAATTGCCATAGGGGAAGAACAGCTTCTGCTTGTCAGGGCCCTGTGTGATCAAACAGATGAATATTAAAAGTAAATATAAAAACGTCAACCAAAAAATCCTGCCTATTGGGGCCATGTGTAATGGAAGAGATGACCAGAAAATGTAAATAAGTTGTGGTGAAAGTTGGTAGAAAAACCCTACTTGCAGGGAAAGCGCTTGATGACAAAACCAGAAATACCAGAGAGAGCAAAAGCACGTTACCCCTTGTGCTTGCTTGAAAATCCCTGCTTGCAGGACATGCGTTCTATGACAAAATTAAAGGTGCCAGAAAGAGCAAGCAGGTCATCCCTTGTGCTTGCGGGCACCATGCATGATTGATGATGAAGAAGTGTGCAATGCAGGAGAGTGGAGGCACAAACATATCTTCAGAAGCCAAACAGTGTGAGCAGCTTTGGACAAAAACATGATGTGTGCACCCTTCCTTTTCTATTCTGAGCACTCTGTGAAAACTTGGCCCCCAAGTGCAAAGACAGTGCAAGCAAGGATACCACCAGCTCAACTGACCTCTGGCTGTCATCAGAAATCCTGCCGATTAAGGCATCTCCAAGAGCATATGCAAAGTGGAAGCATCTACCCTGTACAGTATTGCTCTGTGATGTAGAATGCCCCTTTGGCATTCCATTCCAGAGCGCAAGCAACTTGCAAGAATCTGCATTGTATATTTCCTTTGCCGAGATGCATCCACTAGAGCTCTTGTGAACTTAGTAATACTCGTTGATGCAACCAAAAAATTTGAAGTAACATTGGTGATGTGACAGAGGGGGTCAACTGGCTTATATTGCCAGATATGCTCATTCTTGTGTCCCTTTCTTAAACTGACCGCACCACCCATTTTTTTAAGGTGGCAACAGCTTCCCCCTGGGACGAGTTTTCATTCCCCAAAACATGTTGTTGTAACCTCCATATGCTATACTAATATCCTGTATTCGAAACAAGGATCAGGTCTAAAACAACCATTTTAGCACCCATTCTGCTGGATTTCCTCACAGGGGCATGGCTGAACTTGTGTGCCTCACCAACAACCAGACTGTTTCAATGATCCTTTTTGCAGAAATGCTAATCATTGCAGAGGGGGCTATCTGAACAAATCCCCAAATATGCCCTTTTTTTTGCATTCAAAGTGCGCTCACTCACAGCCACTTCATTTGATTAGGACAATTTTAGCTCTAAAGTGTAGCTGGCGTAACAAACTACTAAAGCATATGCTCAGATTTGTGTAAGTCACCCTGTCTGCTTAGATAGACTGACATAAAGCTCACATGGACACATAAACCCTAATCCTATGCTTTTTATTGGGGAATGGCTGAAATCGCCATAAAACACGAGCCACTGAGTCTTTTCACTCCATATTATTTTGCAACGATATTCTTTTGTTACAAGGGCTCCAAATAACTCATCATCACCCGAGTGGTGCAGTGGGTTGTCAGATGTGGAGATGTGGAGTGTTGGTGATGAAAAATAGGGATCACGCCGCGGCTAATTTGGCATGCTTCCTGTAAATGGCACCTCTGGAACTCTAGTGCTACAGAAAGCTACCAAAGGAACTTGAAAAGTGTCTGTTACGGGACACACATGCAGGGAGCATGCAAAAAACACCTGATTGGGGGCCTCAGATAACCCCCTCTGTAATCATTGAATGACTTTATTCTGATGCAAGACCGCAGGTCACCAAAAATCACCCATTTTGGTGCAGATTGAGGTCCGAAATGGAGATTTAGGGGTAAAAAAGCAGGGTTCACGTCGAGGCCACAGAAGCATGCGTATTCCAACTGGCACCTTTTCCTAAGCTCTATTGCTACCAGGAGCATTTTATGTTGGGTACTACACCTATGCAGTGTGCATGTAAAAAGCACTCACCTCATCTGGCGCTTCACACAACTTTCTCTGGTATTTCGACAACAGGATCACAAACACGATATTTATGGAGCAGAAGCTTTGCTTGCATCCTTCGCGGATATTTTTTGATGACACTCCAATTGCTTGCCCCTACATCTTGTCTTGATGAAACAGAAGCTCCCACTGCATGCTCCATAGCGACCCACCTCAATGACCACTTTCTCCAGGTGCCAGTTGGGCTTGGAGCTCATGCCATTGCTCTCAAGGATGATGGATCTCACGAGGCCGATTTCCCGGCAGTGCACGCGGAACTCATCGGTCTGCAACTCACAACATCCAATTCAAAGGCACAGACGTTGTACTGCAACTGTCATTGTAAATGTAACAGGCTTGCATGGGACCTCTCGCCCGCTCATACCCAGTGCCTGCGTCTTGCACGCGCCATTGGGCCAGTTGAGGCCACTGTCACTGATACTTTTTAAACACGCATGAGAGTCAACACAATGTACTAATGGCAAACAATAGACACTCACCTCGGGGAAAGAAAGCAACATTTAACACACACACACCTGGCCACGCTCAAAGAGGTCCCTCTGCCCCAAGGGATCCACCAGAGGCTTGCGGCTGCTGGTGCACACATCGCCCACAATCTCCATCAGTATATCAGCATCCGTCCCTGTTCATAAGCAATGCAGCAGCAAAGATAAACATGAGCTTGCAACCAAGGGCTTGAGCCTGTATGTTTGAAACAAGGCAACCGTAACCAAAAATGCTTCTAACTGGTGCCATGCAAACAGCAAAGGAAGCCAAGGCATTTTTAGCTGCCACACATGATGCTTGACCCAAATCGATAAGTGGAGGCAGCTTGGTACACATGATGTTTGACCCAATTCCAAAAGTTAAGGCAGATTGGTGCAGGAAAGAGTACCCCAGCGTGTAAAAGCTATAGCATGCCCATGCTTACAAGGCTTCAGGTAAAGTTTGGGAAGGTGGGCCAATGGGCCCAAGTCCTTGTAACAAGGTATTTGTTTGCATTGTAAAAAGAATCAACCAAGTGTCAAGGGCACGACATGTGCAAGGAGCAGATCAAGGGCTTACCTGCGTTCTTGACGTCGCTGGTGTGCACCTGCATGCACACCAGGGGAGCAAAATGATGCAGTTTAAGCAGCAAAAGGAAATGCTGCCGCATGTACAAGATAAGGAAGGATAAAGCGCTTGTCAGATTCAAAATCAAAGAGGTCTACAGAAAGTATTAAAAAACCAGGCTCAGTTGGATCTCAGCCATGTGAGTAAAAACGTTGATTTCAGCTTCCACAGGCAGGCTTCTTTTGCCTCTGCATTAACACATATGATGTCATCCTTACAACGAAACTAGGATCAATAGAACCTCGACCACGCCAATGACCAAACAAAAGAATTATATGGAAGCCTTTCATCATACTAAGTCAAAAATGTGATGATGTTTCTATCAAAAGTCCTTCGCAGACATCGTGACATGAGTCGTCACAACTGCCCACACCGGGCATGCCAGCTTGCAACTACCCAGACAGCGGTTTCTGCTGTGTCACTGTGCAGACCTGTGCACTTATCGGACCTGATCTTTGCACTTACCCAGACAGTGAATTCCACTTTGCCACCGCGTGGATCTTTGTCAGTTGGAGTCATGGTCAGCTCAGGTCGCAGCTGCAAAAATAAAACACACCGTTCCAGGCTGCATAGTAGGTGACTGCATAAGGAATGCCTGGAAGCTATCAGATTATGCAAATCAGCATGAGAAATGACCCAAATAGTGATCAAACTTGTAGACAGATGGGCATTGGAACAGAAGTGATTGGAGGACAGTCGGCAGGCGTGGTCAAGGCAAACGTCATCAGCATGAACAGCACATACAGCATGAGCGCATACATATGCTGCTATCTTGCAGTCCGCCTAAGTGGGCAGCGTTGGCATCAGTTAAGAGGTAATACCCCTTAGCAATAGCACCCTAGGCTCTATGAATGATGCCACCTTGTGCTGCATACTGCCACACAGTCAAATGGCTTCGGCATCCCATGCACAAAGCCAGCCCAACAACCAGCGCCAGACCAAGATGAACAGCGTACCGGAGAAGGGCCAATCCAGCCGTCTGGACCAGCCACAAAGAAAGCAGGTGGTGCTTTGAGGGCGTCTGGAACCTGCTGCTTTTGACCCTTCCATGTCTGCTCCCCTGGCTCTACCACTGCCCAGTCAGGGCACCAACTGGGTTTCTCAGACTTCCCATCCGTGCGCAGTGACAGCGACCGAATGGCCCCGAGCTCGGGCAGGTTCAGCGTGAACACATCCTCCTGTGTTTCCAGGGCGACAGGGAAGTGAGCTGACGTTGTGCCACAGTGGAGTGTCAATCTTCTTAGACTATGTTTACAGCACAAATACAAACGGCACACTTGAGTTCAGCGAGGTGTGGAATGAAGGCCTTGCCTCCAAGATGACGGGCGTTCCTTGCTTGCCCTCAAAGAGGCAGGCCAGGCTTTTTGGGGTGAAAAAGAGGCAGCTTTTGCTTCAGCAAGATGGCAGGTCCTGGTTCAAGCAACGAGGCAGGATTAGGCAAGGTGGCAGGTTCTGTCATCAGCTAGAAGGAAAGCTTTGTCTGAAGCCATTGGAAGAGCTGGCTGTGAATATTTCACATTGAAATCCACTCGGGCACATGCAAAGGTGCTGTGGATGGCAGATGTCCAATGCACAACACGTAACAGAGTATAGCACACAGACAGTGCCTCGGACAAAATACACCCAATGCCTTGGATGGCAGGTGCCCAATGCACAGCACACGAAAGTGTCAAACAGCACGCAATGTTGCGCAACATATAACAGCCTACAACACACAAAACGTTGATGCACATGGCAGGGGACAACGTTAAAACTTACTTCGGATTTCGGCAGCCTTTACCCACATGCTCAAAGGTGCCACTGATAGCAAACTGCACTTTTGTGGTACGCCCCTGCTGAGCCTACCTGGCCTTGCACAAGGCGACATGGTTGGCAAGCTGCACTTTACGGTGCTGACGCATACCTGGCCTCGCTCAGAGGCGCCATGTTGGAAGCTGCACTTCAGGGCACTCCCCATGGTACTGACGCCTACCTGGCCTCGCTCGGAGGCTCCATTGTTTGGCAAGCTGCACTTTACGGCACTCCCCTGCTGACGCCTACCTGGCCTCGCTCAAAGGTGTCATGGTTTGCAAGCAGCGGCTGCCATCCTGAGTCAGACTTGGTGCCAACAATGCGGGCAAAGATGGAGGAGTCCGTGCCAGCGCCCTTCACATCTGCCGTCAGCAGCCGCAAATTGTAGGGCACCTGCATTAAAGGCAGGCACATGCGTGTGCGTGGATTCCTATGGGTTATGGGTTGGGCACGTGAGTCAAGCAGATAGCTGCAAAGGTAGGGCACCTGCATTGCAGAAAAGTTCAGGATGTGCTCAGATGGGACAACAGTGTCAAGCAGATTCATGCAGATGAGATGCGTCTTGCCAACTGCATCTTGGAGGGATTTGCATTTGGAGGCCAACACACCTCTTTGCTCTCCCTCCCCCGGGTGCCATCTCCAAGGGCAACCATACCAATGCAACTGCATCTCGGAGGGATTTGCACCTGAAGGCGAACACGCCTCTTCGCCCTCCCTCGTCTGAGGTGATCTCTGAGGGCAACTACACCCAACTGCATCTTGGAGGGGTTTTGCACCCGGAGGCCAACACACCTCTTTGCTCTCCCTCCTCTGGTGCCACCTCTGAAGGCAACCACACCATCGCAAATGCATCTTGGGGGGCACTTGGAAGCAAAACTTTACCTCTGACCTCTCCCTCTTTTGGGGTCACCTTTGAGGGCACCCAATGTAACTGAGTAGTTGAGGGCACCTGGAAGCAACTTCATCTCTGACCTCTCCCTCTTTTGGGGTCATCTTTGAGGGCAGCCACGCCATCGCAAATGCATTTTGGAGGGCACCTGGAAGCAAAACTTTACCTCTGACCTCTTCCTCTTTTGGGGTCATCTTTAAGGGCACCCAATGCAACTGCGAATTTGAGGGCACCTCGAGGTCAGTGCATTGCTTACCTGTCCCTCCTCTGGGGTCATCTTTGAGGCCTTCAGTGTTTTGGTCAAGCCAGAGTCCTCACTGAACCAGGAGCCGCAGGGGAAGAACACTGCATTCTCCCCATCAATGTCTGGCGGACCGCCCTTTGACACCTGCAGGGCAAAAGATGGATTGCACACACCGTGTGTGAGCCAAACCAAGGGTTCCATGATGAACAACATGAGCGAAAATGGATTGCATACATCATAAGTAAAGCAAACCAAGCACTACAGGAAAAGAACAAGGCACTTCACCCTTCAAAGTGAGATGATCGGCAGTCCAAAACCTGCAGCAGCACACAAGCCGAATGTTAGTCAAGGCACGTCATAACTGCAGAGGGGCCAAACATTCTTGGCACTGATCCAAATTAGAAGCGTGGTTTAAAAGGCATGCCTCCAAGGAGCAAGGCATGATACTGACAGGGGATTGACAAGCAATCTGTGGCAAATTAAGCATCCACGTTACATACACAGGGCAAGGATGCAGCATGCGCACTTGCATTGTACACAAACATCATGAGCTCCTGTTTGCCCATCCAAAAATACACACCAAGAGTGGGCTTGGGAACAGGCTGCATGACCAGAGACCCAAGATCATCACCTTGCTAGAGCCATCAGCATGAATGCCACGCCACGATGCGGTGCCACACCACCTATGCCACACAACGAATCCCACACCGCTTATGCCACACCATGAATGCCACACCACGAATGCAATACCACCTATGCCACACCACCTATGCCTCACCACCTATGCTATACCACCTATGCCACACCACGAATGCCACACCACGAATGCCACACCACACGACAGCTTGGGCATCATGCCATACACATCAAGCACTAGATCAATGCCCTGCTGGAATTCAGCACAACCAACATCACATGCACACAGTATAAAGCCTCACCGCTATGCAGTTGATCTGGGGCCTCGTGCTCTTGCCGTCAAGCAAAAGCACCAACACGTGCACATATGCAAGTACAAAGCCTCGACCCAATGCAGTTGAGTTGCCACTCGGGCCTCATGGCACTGCCACCATGCTCCACGTAAATGCCCTGCCGCATGCCACCAAAACTAACACATACACACATGCAACCAGTGCAAAGCCTCACCACTATGCGGTTGAGGTGCCACTTGGGCCTTATGCCGCTGCCATCATGCTGCACATTGATGCTCTGCAGGATGCCCACATCAGGCACCCTGCCCAGCACGAAGGAGTCCTTGGAGCCCCTGCCAAAGGCGTTGGGGGTGTCCAACTGATAGGGCCCCAAAGTCCCCTGTGAGCGCACAAGCAAACACACTCGTTTGTGTGTGTGTGTGTGTGTGTGTGTGTGTGTGTGTGTGTGTGTGTGTGTGTGTGTGTGTGTGTGTGTGTGTGTGTGTGTGTGTGTGTGCGTGTGTGTGCGTGTGTGTGTGTGTGTGTGTGTGTGTGTGTGTGTGTGTGTGTGCTCGCGTGTGTGGTGTGTGTGCTCGCGTGTGTGGTGTGTGTGCTCATGTGTGTGTGTGTGTGCTTGTGTATGTGTGTGTACTTGTGTATGTGTGTGTTTGCACGTCCGTGTGTGAAATGAAATGCAGCAGAATGCACGTGTCCAAAAAATGTGACTTGTAACTCGAGCGAGTACAGATACAACCGCGCAAAGCCAAAAATACACACGTTAATCAATACACTGCTCACGAGTGCATGATCATTCCTAGGGGGGGGGGTGTAGACCATGAGTTGGGGCACCTCATTCAAATGTTCATTTATAACTCATTGAGCTGATCTCAATGATTACCAAGCTGAATCAAGACCCAAGCATTCACACAAAACTGATCGCATTGATTTTGGGAGCTGATAAGAAAAATGGGAACAGTCCCCAGTACAAACTGTGCCCGAGCATTCACACAAGAGCATAACACGACATACGTACACACACCTCGGATCCAGTAAGCTTGATCGACACACTGCCATCTGTTCCTGCCCCCTTGCTGCAAGCAATGAGAAAGGTGTACATGTTTTACTTGTGGGTTCAGATAACATTTAAAAGGTTGTTTGAAGGCTACCCAAAGACGAAGATTTCATAAGACCAGCCATTGTACATCCAGCTCAAATATTGGTGCACTGCGTGAATACAGCTACAAGCATGTTGTGAGCCACAACAACTCCATGACCTGTGATGATGATGAACTGAGCAGCATCCTATTTTAAGACATAAGATAACCTGCAAGCTTTGCTGGCTCAGGTGAGGTCCGGCAGGGCGACGCTGCAAGTGCTGCCCTACTCCAATGGGGAGCTACTTGTGCTGCTGCTCCTCGATGGCAAACATCCAAGTCCACGCAAATGCCTTGACCAGCTGCAAAGACGTGGCCGCCTGCAATGCTGCAGTTTCCAAGGACCAGCACACCCACTCACAGGGTAGATGTGTGGATGTCCATGTGGTAGCTGGTGATCTCGGGTACTGCTCCGCCTGCTGCAAGCTCGACAGTGGGATGATGCTTGGGGTCCTGTGCGCCAGAAATTTGTGAGGGTGTGTCTACGCATTTGAGAATCAGTGAAAAACTTGCACGCAGGCTTTTATCTTTGCTTGCGCGTCTTAAACAATTTACGCAGTAGCAGCAACTTCCTCCTGTGTCTGGCCTTGAACCTGCTATGAGAGGGGAACAACGAGCAGCTTGCACAATCTGAGATTACCTATGTAATCATGTCTGTGGTTATTACCGATTCTCGATAAACAAACCAGAAAATAGGATCTGCTTTGGGATGCCTGATCTAACAGCAAAAGCTGGTGCTCAGGGCACACCCTGGCAAAGCAGCTTCAGATACCTTGTACCAATGGAATCGAGGACAACGAACCTATGCCGCCTGTGCATGCATTTTGAAATCAACAAGATCCATGCCAGAACAAAGCTTCCAAGTTGCTTTTGCTGAATCTCGCGATGTCACCAGAGGGCTTCAGGCTGCTTGCTAAGACTCATGATGCCACCAAAGGGCTTCAGGCTGCTTGCTAAGACTCATGATGCCACCAAAGGGCTTCAAGATGCTTGCTAAGACTCATGATGCCACCAAAGGGCTGCAAGCTGCTTGCTTTAACTCATGATGCCACCAAAGGGCTGCAAGCTGCTTGCTAAGACTCATGATGTCACCAGAGGGCTTCAGGCTGCTTGCTAAAACACATGATGCCACCAAAGGTGCACATAATTTATGTGACATAAACATGTCCCCCATCATCATGCTCACAGGTGCATGCAACACCGTGCATGAGCGTCCACTATGGCAGCCTCATCAAATACCTTGGACTCGATCCACTTATTGCACATGAATGTGGTGGTGCTGCCGTCTTTGGAGCACGACACCACAGCCTTGAACAGGTGCCACTCGGGTTGGGCCCCAGTGTTGTCGTGCCGGATGAGCATCTTGCTAAGCTTGCCCAGGTACTTGATGCTGCGTCCACAAAAACACAAGTTTGGAGCAGCAAAGCACGTTAGAAAGGAGGAAGGCACAGAGCAGAGAGGCGCAACAGACAGCGACAAACACAAACAGTGTGCTTGTCAAACACCAAACAGTGTGTTTGTCAAACATCCTGGTCACGCGCACCTCATTCCATATAAAACGCAATGATCATGCCCAGGCTGGCCATATGCTTACGACTCTTAATAAAAGGACCAGAAAGGAGCAGAGCACGAGCAAAACACGAGTGGAGCATGAAACAAATAGGCATCAAGTACAACATGGACTGCCAGCTTGATTGGAAACCAATGTGGCCAAATCCAACCCCTGCTTGGAGTCTGGCCAGCTTTTCTTGCTCACCCTGTAAAGACAAACTCGTCCACTGTGCCCCTCTCAAAATCCCCCTGGGATGTCACCATTTCTTGCTCACCCTTAAACAGCAAACTTGCCCACTGTGCCCCCCTCGAAATGCCCCTTGCATGTCACCATTTCTTGCTCACCCTTTAAACACGAACTTGTCCATGGTGCCCCTTTCAAAAGCCTCCTTGGACGCCACCACCCGCTGCCAGTCACTCTGGCCCTTGTCTCCAAACAGCTGGAAGCTCACATTTGCGTCAGTCCCTGATCCACGCTCAGTTGAGGTGTGGAACTCCACCTACGCAAAAATGACCAAGGCCACAAGAAAGGAAGTGTGTTTTGCCTGTGCCAGCGCTATCTGACAAAGCATGCATTGCACAGGATGGGAACACAAGCAAGGAGATTGAGAAGGCATCTTCCATCACAGCTCTCTGCCCATTTCCATTCCCATCCTTCATGCCTTACTGTATCAGGAACCCTCCTTGATCTAGGCTGAGGACACGCGTATGCTGGGGTTGCCCCTTCTAGCAGTGCCTCGTCTCTTGCAATTTCAATGTCCCAATTCTACAGAAATTAAAGCATGCATAGAACACAACGCTGCGACACTGCTAATATTTCTAGGTAAAACCTATGCAAAACTGCAACAGCACAGACCTTGCACTTGGTCATATGGTTGCAAACACCTTGGCGCTCACATGTCATATGCTTGCTTCCAGTGCAGGGGCCACCCTTGGTGGCTACCAGTGCAAGGGCCTCCCTTGAAGGCACTCATTTGTTATACAATTGCCAGGATCTTCCATGTTGGCAATCCGTGCGCTCTCCAGCTGGGCGCCTGCCTCAGGGTCCAGCCATACAGTGCAATTCTACCTTGCGCTTGACTGATACTCAGCCATATGCTTGTGAGGTGCTTCCTTGCCTTCCCCCGCTGGACGCCTGCCCAACGGCCCAGTCAAATATTGCAATGCCACCCTGCACTCACCTTGTACTCAGCCATGTGTTTGCGAGGGTCTTCCTTGCTGGCAAGCAGCGTCCTCTCAAGCTGGCCACCTGCCTCGGGGCCCGTCCCAAACCACTTGTTGCAAGGGAAGTAGAAAGTGCTGCCCTTGGTGTCCTCGGATTCAATGCTGACCTGTGTTGGAACATGCATGTAGGCGTCCACATGTGTGCATACATTCCCGCACTGCAATGTGCAAGCATTCTTTAAGCACAGCTGTTGCCTCATGTTTGACCTCAGCTAGCTGCACGTTTAGCCTGGCGGACAGTGATTGGCAGCATTCCTTTTTGAGCTCACGACCCGCTATAAGAGTCTTTTGCGCACACAACTGCAGAAACCACTGCAAAATGTCCTTTTCAAATGATTCCTGAAGGCACACACCAATGCATCATGTTTATTTATCCAAAGCAAAGAGGACAGCATAGCGTGCATGCTGCTGTGTTACCTCAGCCATATGCATGCGCCAGTCCGGGCCTTGGCCTTTGCTAACAACAAACACTAGATGACCTTTGTGGTGGTGCCAAATATTCACAAGAATGTTTTTGCTGGCTTACCTCGGCCATCTCCATGCACCAATCTGGGCCCTGGCCATGGTTGTTGTGCCCAATGGTCATGGACTGCACCTCACCCACATCTGGCAGGAGCAGCCTGCAATTGTTAGTTGGAGCAACAAAATTAGGGCAGGCATGCTTGGTTGCTTGGTTGGCAGGAGCAGCCTGCAATTGTTATTTGGGGCAAACCAAGTACAGGCAGGCATGCTTGTACTTTTGCAATTATTGGGCAGCCACTTGTTGCACTGTGAATCAGAAGCAGGGAGCATGCAGGCAAGCAGGGGTATGTGTCCACTGGTGTTGTCAATGATGCTAACAACCAAAGGGTCGCAAGGGGTGTGATGGAGAGGGTGTGCAATGCAGGACAGATGCAGAGGCTTTCATTTTTGTTCTCTCAATGTGTGTACAGGTAACAAAATTGTTTGCAAGCGCAACTACAATTGTATACAAGTGCAAATACAAGTGCTAAACCCTAAAACCCTAGTGCATACAACCATACCAATCACAGACAAATCAGCGTGGCGTGTTTTGCAAACCGGCTTCACCAAACAGAGTGCATTTTGCTCTTGTTATAAAGGGAAGGAAGCCCAGCAGCAAACCAGTCAAAAATGTTGCACCCCCGGAAGTCATTCTGGTTTCACACTAGTCAAAGCGTGTGTTGAAGGTTGATGGAAGGCACTGTCTCATTAGGGTAGGCTCGGTAGCAGGGCAACAAAGCCTACCTTCATGACACAGTGATGCCACGCTGTGCAGTATGGTACCTCTATCTAAAGTGCAGTTTGCTTTTAAAACAACAATGAACAAAAGCAGCCAAGCCCACCTGAACGAGTCGGTGATGCCTCGCTCAAAGTTCTCAGGCTGAGACGGAAGGGAAGTCACAGGGGTAGACCCCTTCTTGCCATGCAGGGAAACAAACACATCTGCATGTGCAAAGACACGACAATGCACTATATATAAGAAATGCCTGACAGCACATTGCAACTAGAAAAGCGATAAAACGCCTGACAGCGCATTGCAATCAAAACAGTGAATTAAATTGATTTTGAGCGGTATGAATTTTGTTCAGGAGCCATACTTAATGGTGCACACTATGCATAGCAAAAAACATCAGCAAGCACACCAGCATGGCAATTTGCATTAGCACGGCAAGCACGCCAGCATAGCGAGGAACCCTTGCAATCACACCAGCATGGCAATTACATTAGCGTAACAAGCACACCAGCATAGCAAGGAGCATCATCAGCAAGCACTCCAGCATGGCAATTTAAATCAGCGTGGCAAGAACGCCAGCATAGCGAGGAACCCTTGCAAGCACTCCAGCATGGCAATTTACATTAGCATGGAAGGTACGCAAGCATAGCAAGGAACCCTTGCAAGCACTCCCGCATGGCAATGAAAACTAGCATGGCAAGCACGCCAGCATAGCAAGGAGCATCCTCAACAAGCACTACAGTATGGCAACCAAAATCAGCATGGCAAGCACGCCGGCATAGCAAGGGCATAGCAAGGGACAACACTCCAAGCTCCCCAGTGCCATTTTCCCATTGGCTATTTGCCATCCCATCCAGATTCCCATCGGTAATTTCCATTTGGCCACTGGCTTTCCAATTGGCATTCCCCCACTGACGTTCCTGTCAGTTTTCCCCCATCGGCGCTTCAAGTTCGCATTAGCATCCTCATTGATGATTCCCAACGGGCTAAAGACATCACCCTGAGCTCCTCATTGGCACTCATCATCCAGACCATCCTTCCACGAATGACTAAAGAGGATCCCCAAAAATGCACAAAAAACATGCAATCCCCACCTGCATCCATGGATGCCCCCTGCACAATAAACATGCTGCGATATGCGCAAAACACGTGCACAATAAACATAATGCAATGCACACACACACACACATTATGAGCATTGCCGACCTGCATCCTTGAATGGCTCCTGGACATTAAACATGCTGCAACACATGCAAAACACACGCACAATACATACAACAACAACATACGCACACAACATACACGTGCGCTGCTCACCTGCATCCGTGGATGCCCCCCGCACATCAGCAGTGGTGATCTTGAAGTTGTAGGCAACCAGAGATCCTGCATCTGCACATACTGGCAGCGTGCGCTCTATGCGCTGATCCCCCATGCGCGCATCGAACCACTGCCTGCGGGTTTGCAACAGAATGACGGACGAGCACGATTGTAAAGGGAGTAGGGCGGTGAAACACACATCAAAGCACTGCATGCAATGCCACAACAGCATGACGCACATACAGGATAATGGGTGCAGTTGGGCAGTGAAACACACATCCAAGCACTGCACGTATTGCCACAACAGATTGGCACGCAAGCACAGGTGGGGGTGGAGGAGAGCAGTGAAAGATGCGTCGAACCACCGCCAGCAATGCCACATCAGAATGATGCACAAACGCAGTTGAAGGTGGAGTAGGGCAGTGAGACACGCATCAAAATACTGCCTGCAATTTTGTAATGTAATGGTGCATGAGCACTGATATAGCTGGAGAAGGGCGATGCAACAGTCCCAAGCAACCACAGCACTGCAAGAACTCAATGCAGTTCAGGGAGGTGATTCAAGAGGGCCAGCAGTGAAGGGCAGCCTGCATGTGCTGGAATTGGAAGAAGGGAACAAAGGGAAAAGGAAATACGTTGGCAGAAAGAATTATCCTTACATCAATTAAGGAAAAGGGAATACAATACTTAGTGTGCTGGAACCGAACCCATGCCTGCTGGTATGGTAGCCATGGGAGCATGATCACCTTGTTGGTAACAATCTGCATAAACAATAAGAAGGGCGCCAATATGTATGCCTTTCCCTGGATTAGACCCTTATTGCAAGGCTCAATATGTATGAATTACGGATGGCTTGGGACAAGGACATCCACCAACAAAAACATACATGCACGGGGAACACAAATTTCAACACAGCCTTGGTGTTGATGACAACACAACTCTCTGATCAATCTCGGTGCGTGTGGCATGAATTTCTGCACAGTCTGGGTGTTGATGACGATGCACACAAGAACACACCGGCATGGGAACACAAATTTCTGCTCGGTCTTGGTGTTGGTGATGACAGCATGGTCCAGGTGCCAAGAAGGGCTGCTGCTGCTGCCATCGTGGCCGATCGTGATCTCCAGCAGCTCTCCCAGCTCCTCATCATCGACCTCAAACTCATTTGTCACCCCCCTGTTTGTGTGTGTCAATGTATGTGTGTGTTAGTGCCCAAGTCTGTGCGCTTGTGCATGCACTTGAGCGTGCACATGTGTTTGTTTGTATGTGTGTGTGCGCGCGTGCATGTGTATGTGGGTGTGTATTTGCGCGTGCAAGTGTGTGATTTTGTATGTGTTGGTAACATGCAGTATGCTCATTCAAAAGTTCAAAGTTCTAGGATTGCATGAAAAGGGTCATTAACAGGTAGACAAATGTTTGAAGGCATGGATTTCCATATTGTCCTTGGAACAAAGAATCTCACTTGATGCATGATAACACACTCATGGAAAAGACATGCAATGTCACATCGCAAAAACCAAACATCTTCAGTTCGTCTTCCTGCTGCTGAAAACAATCTGAAGAATGGAACCCTCTTATATTCCATCTCTCACTCCTCTCCCCCCCACCTCCCCGTTCCATTACTTTCAAGACCAACCTCTCAAAATCGTTAGGTCCTGAGGAGAGGATGTGACGTTTGCCATCCCCCAGCGTGCCATGCATGATGAGGTGCACATTGGCGTCCGTTGAGGCGCCACGGATGTCTGATGTGTGGGTCTGGACCTGAATGCACAGTTCATGGATAGGAGCAACGGCTGGAGGTTCGACAACAACCAACTTACTGAGATAAGGGCAGGGGAACTCGATGTGTTGGCCTGGACTTGAATGCACATCAGGAGCGGCAGCCGGAGGGTTGCATACACACAAAGAACCTGCTATGATAGAGGTGGGAGATACTGGATGCATGGATCCTGACCAGAATGCACCGTTCACGGATAGGAGCGACAGCCAGAGGACTGACTGCAACCACTTGAGTTAGATTAAAGGTGGGAGGACTCGATGTGTTGGCCTTGACTTGAATGCACATCGGGAGCGGCAACCGGGAGGTTGCATGCACACAAAAACCTGCTATGATAAAGGTGGGGGATGCTGGATGCGTGTGTCTAGACGTGGGCCTTGCACCATCAGTCTCACTTTCAGGAAAGCAACCACCAATGCAGAGCTTTGCAGCAACCAAGTCCCATTCTTGGAGGTGGAAAGAATACTCAATATTGGGAATGCAAAGAGCACCTGAGGGGCAGCAGAGTGGCATGAGGCACAACAGCATTGAAATTCAGGCACAGCAGCATTTGTGCCATCAGCATCAACGAACCCGGACGACCTGGAGTCACATCACATTTGTCACATGCTCAAGATCATGTAAATGCTGATGGGATGCGGCAAGTGCTGTGCATCAGAGGAGACAAATTTGGAAGAGCCACATCACATTTGCTACGTGCTGTGGACATCCAGAGTGGTAGTTCGAACCATGCTAGGCAGTGGTGCTCAGCATCCGAGTAATTTTCCAACAAAGTTGGACCGAACAGCACGTCCACTGAAAACTTTGAGTGTAGGGCCTCTCCAGGTTCAGCTGCACCTGATGTCACACACGCGCACACACTCACGCACACACATACACACACGCACACACACACACACACACACACACACACACACACACACACACACACACGAAAGCGTTGCCACACCTTGTATGTGTGCACGGGGCTCTGGTGGCCGGCGAACAGCGTGCGGCTGATGCGGCAGTCATCCACCTCTGTGCTCAGCCACCTGTGGCAGGGGAATGCCACCCAGGGCCCCCAAACCCCCTCCAGCATCCACTCCCTGTTGTCCCCCTCCACAGCCCCCCCTCCATCGCCACCTGCAGGAACTTCTGCGCCCACACCTCCAGCATCCAGACTGTTACGAATGCCACCGCCCACACCACCAACACCACCACTCCTGCCGAGGGCACCTGATGGTGGTGGCCCTGATGGCATGTTTGCCGTGCCCAGGGCCCCCATCAGATCACGGCTACGGCGCATCATCACGCCACCAGCATCAGCACTGCTGCGCAAGCCGCTGCGGCCGCCTGCACCCCGTGGGCCAGCCCTGCAAGGGCACAGAGCGTTTGCTAACAAAAAGCGTGAAGGTGCATTGACTGCATGCCAAGCTGCTTGGTCGTGCTGCCTGCATCACCAAGGCGAATTGACTGCATGCCAAGCTGCTTGGTCGTGCTGCCTGCATCACCAAGGCGAATTGACTGCATGCCAAGCTGCTTGGTCGTGCTGCCTGCATCACCAAGGCGAATTGACTGCATGCCAAGCTACTTGGTCGTGCTGCCTGCATCACCAAGGGGAATTGACTGCATGCCAAGCTGCTTGGTCGTGCTGCTTGCATCACCGAGGCGAACTGACTGCATGCCAAGCTGCTTGGTCGTGCTGCTTGCATCACCAAGGCGAATTGACTGCATGCCAAGCTGCTTGGTCGTGCTGCTTGCATCACCAAGGCGAATTGACTGCATGCCAAGCTGCTTGGTCGTGCTGCCTGCATCACCAAGGCGAATTGACTGCATGCCAAGCTGCTTGGTCGTGCTGCCTGCATCACCAAGGGGAATTGACTGCATGCCAAGCTGCTTGGTCGTGCTGCTTGCATCACCGAGGCGAACTGACTGCATGCCAAGCTGCTTGGTCGTGCTGCTTGCATCACCAAGGCGAATTGACTGCATGCCAAGCTGCTTGGTCGTGCTGCCTGCATCACCAAGGCGAATTGACTGCATGCCAAGCTGCTTGGTCGTGCTGCCTGCATCACCAAGGCGAATTGACTGCATGCCAAGCTGCTTGGTCGTGCTGCCTGCATCACCAAGGCGAATTGACTGCATGCCAAGCTACTTGGTCGTGCTGCCTGCATCACCAAGGGGAATTGACTGCATGCCAAGCTGCTTGGTCGTGCTGCTTGCATCACCGAGGCGAACTGACTGCATGCCAAGCTGCTTGGTCGTGCTGCTTGCATCACCAAGGCGAATTGACTGCATGCCAAGCTGCTTGGTCGTGCTGCTTGCATCACCAAGGCGAATTGACTGCATGCCAAGCTGCTTGGTCGTGCTGCCTGCATCACCAAGGCGAATTGACTGCATGCCAAGCTGCTTGGTCGTGCTGCCTGCATCACCAAGGGGAATTGACTGCATGCCAAGCTGCTTGGTCGTGCTGCTTGCATCACCGAGGCGAACTGACTGCATGCCAAGCTGCTTGGTCGTGCTGCTTGCATCACCAAGGCGAATTGACTGCATGCCAAGCTGCTTGGTCGTGCTGCCTGCATCACCAAGGCGAATTGACTGCATGCCAAGCTGCTTGGTCGTGCTGCTTGCATCACCAAGGCGAATTGACTGCATGCCAAGCTGCTTGGTCGTGCTGCCTGCATCACCAAGGCGAATTGACTGCATGCCAAGCTGCTTGGTCGTGCTGCTTGCATCACCAAGGCGAATTGACTGCATGCCAAGCTGCTTGGTCGTGCTGCCTGCATCACCGAGGCGAATTGACTGCATGCCAAGCTGCTTGGTCACGCTGCTTGCATCACCATCTGCTGCACAAGCTGCCGCAAATGCCCTTGAATACCCACAACCACAAATTGCTGCCTGCATCACCAGCTGCTGCACAAGCTGCCGCAAATGCCCTTGAATACCCGCAACCACAAATTGCTGCCTGCATCACCAGCTGCTGCACAAGCTGCCGCAAATGCCCTTGAATACCCAACCACAAATTGCTGCCTGCATCACCAGCCGCTGCACAAGCTGCCGCAAATGCCCTTGAATACCCACAACCACAAATTGCTGCCTGCATCACCAGCTGCTGCACAAGCTGCCGCAAATGCTCTTGAATACCCACAAACACAAATTGCTGCCTGCATCACCAGCTGCTGCACAAGCTGCCGCAAATGCCCTTGAATACCCACAAACACAAATTGCTGCCTGCATCATCAGCTGCTGCACAAGCTGCCGCAAATGCCCTTGAATACCCACAACCACAAATTGCTGCCTGCATCACCAGCTGCTGCACAAGCTGCCGCAAATGCTCTTGAATACCCACAAACACAAATTGCTGCCTGCATCACCAGCTGCTGCACAAGCTGCCGCAAATGCCCTTGAATACCCACAAACACAAATTGCTGCCTGCATCATCAGCTGCTGCACAAGCTGCCGCAAATGCCCTTGAATACCCACAAACACAAATTGCTGCCTGCATCACCAGCTGCTGCACAAGCTGCCGCAAATGCCCTTGAATACCCACAAACACAAATTGCTGCCTGCATCACCAGCTGCTGCACAAGCCGCCGCAAATGCCATTGAATGCTCACAACCACAAATTGCTGCCTGCATCACCAGCTGCTGCACAAGCTGCCGCAAATGCCATTGAATGCTCACAACCGCAAATGCTGCCTACATCACCAGCCGCTGCACAAGCTGCCACAAAAGCCTTTAATTACCCACAACCACAAATGCGACCACAAATACCCAAAAACTGCACAAGCTGCGGCAGAAGCCCTTAGCAGAGAATGCCCTTAAACACCCTCAGTCGCAGATGCTCTCACACAAGGCCATACAGCATGCGCCACTCAGATCATCAGTGTCAATCAGATCTGGGGCACTTCAGTGGCTTAATACATGTGCGGCCATGCACCAGGAAGGCAAGGCAGCCCCACACACTTCTGCATGCCCCATGAGGGGCAAACTTGCACGCATACATCATATGCATGCATAAAGATGCTCTCACCTGCCCACATCTAAGCTGCTGCGCACAGCGCTGCGTGGCCGAGGCGGACGGTGCAAGTCCGCAGCACCCACGATGCTGCTGTGCCTGAGGCCAGCAGCACCTCCCATCACACCACCACGCCCGCCTCCACGCCCCTTAACATTCACCTTGCGCACGCCGCCAGCAGCGCCAGGGGCGGAGAGGGGGCGGGTGCGTTTGGCTTGGAAGTAAGGAGACCGTGGGCTACCTGCAAAAGTGAGCCATGTGCATGGCACTTTTGAGACAGCCAGTTCAGAGCCAGCGTGTACTGGTGCTGATGCCAGAGGGTGCGCTGATGCTGATGACGGAGTGTGCGGCTGATGACAGACCGACAGAAATTATAGGAAAGAATACACGTAACAAGTGCACCACGGGGTACACGCAATAGTTGCATCACGGGGTCATAGAACTAAACAACTGGGGGATGCAGGAATGAATGGCAGGCTGCCTGCAATGATTTCTCTGGGAAGGCAAGCCCTGCAGATTTATATTGCTGAAACATGTATATATAATATACATATAAATGCAGATGTTGAGAATGGGCAGGGAGCTGATTATCAAGAGCAGCAGTCAGTAGCTGCTGTAGAAAGCGCAGAGCTGTAGAATCCACTTTCACAAATGGAACTCCACATTATTAAGTGCTAAGGGTATGACAAGAAAAGCATGAAACAAGTGGCCCTTTCGTCTCATGGTTTCGTCTCATGTTGGGTGAACAAACTGTAAAGCTCAAACCACATTCTCCAGAGGCTGCCTGTGTCAATCATCGGTATGACCAGTCCCCTATCATGCGAGATCAACGTCCCCTATCATGCGAGATCAACGTCCTCTTTCATGCAAGATCAACGTCCCCTTTCATGCGAGATCAACAACCCCTATCATGCGAGATCAACAACCCCTATCATGCGAGATCAACGTCCCCTTTCATGCAAGATCAACATCTCCTTTCATGCAAGATCAACATCTCCTTTCAAGCGAGATCAACGTCCCCTATCATACAAGATCAACGTCCCCTATCATACGAAATCAACGTCCCCTATCATGCGAGATCAACGTCCCCTATCATGCGAGGTCAACGTCCCCTTTCATGCGAGATCAACAACCCCTATCATGCGAGATCAACGTCCCCTTTCATGCGAGATCAACATCTCCTTTCAAGCGAGATCAACGTCCCCTATCATGCAAGATCAACGTCCCCTATCATACAAAACCAACGAACCCTATCATGCGAGATCAACGTCCCCTATCATGCGAGGTCAACGTCCCTTATCATGCGAGGTCAAAGTCACGCAACAACCGGTTGGCCATTCGTTGAGCCAGTATAAGGATGAAACTTGCAGGCTAAACAACAACTTCTTGTTTGACCATGATTCAGCAGGGACTGTAAATCATCGTGACACCTTGAATCAGCTGAGCAAGTCAGGACACAAGCAATCCATGCCTCCTTAGCTCAGCCTCCTCAGCTTAGACTAAATCCATAAACATGCGTCAAAATCCAACGTCTGAGCCTGCCTGTGTGAAGCAGTAATAAAATGCACCAAGCACAGCATATCACCCACCACCTCAAATACATGCCAACAGGAGCTCAGAACCTAAATGAGTTTACAAACACCAAAGGGTGGCTGACGATTATGAACAGGCTTAAAACCACCATTCTATTCATCAAGCAAGCGTGACATGGATTGTTCAGCTTACAGCGAACGGATGTGGGCCCAGGGGGGGCTTGTCCCAGCTTCTTCCGAATGCGCACATACTCCACGTGCCAGTCAGGGTGGCGTCCCGTGTTGTCATGCCAGATCTGTGGCCAAGCATTCACGAAAGGTGCGCTTCTCGCATGTTGCGTTGCCAGCACAAGGTGCACTTCCTGCTGTGTTGCTTGGGTTTGTTGCAGTGCTCAAGTGTTCAGGCACTTGAATCCCCCCGAGTCATCCATCACTGGGTGCATGAGCATTCAAGCGTCGATCAGGTGGCACACACCCTACTTCCCTATTTTTCCTCCTCCCTTCCTGTGTGGTGCAAGTCAGATGGGCTCCCATGCGCGTGCCAGAGCCACAGAGCATTCGTCCATCCATCATTTCATGGCATGGAACTAGAGCATTCGTCCATTCATCATCATTACATGGCATGAAGCTAGCACATCTGACCATTCATCAACTCCTGGCATGGAGCTAGAACACTTGTCCATCCATGTGTGATGAACTTGCCTTGATAACTCGCGGAAGCCCCACATCTTTGGCAGTCACCTGCAGGTAGGAACAGGCACTGTGCTCAGCCTCCTTTGCGTCAGGTGGCACCTCCAGCAACAGCACAATGCAATTTGCTCAGCCTCCTATGTGTCGGGTGCCACCTCCAGCAAAAGCACAATGCAATTTGCCCAGCCTCCTTTGCGTCAGGTGCCACCTCCAGCAAAAGCAGGCATTGTGGTCAGCCTCCTTTGTGTCAGGTGGCAATTCCAAAAAAAGAACAATGCATGATGCACAGCCTCCATGCTTTGCTTCTTTTTGCGTGGCTAGAACTGAGAGCGTTGATGCCAGGAGCTCATGCAGCCAGCAAAAAGAGCTAATGTGTGTTGCGTTTTGAGAGTGTCTGTATAGCCTGTTCATAAGAACAGTAGAGGGACGGGTGTCCAGAGCTTAAAGTGCACTTATAGCTGGCCATGTAAAAGCCTTTTTCTAAGAATGCATCTGGGAAAAGCACTTAAGCATGAAAAGATGCAATGAGGAGGGGACACATTAATGCCTTCAATCTCCATGCCACCACTCATGGCGTTCGTAAAAGAGACCATGGTGAGACCTCCATTAAAAAAAAGCAATTTTAAATGCACACCAGGCTTTGCCTTCATATTCTTTGTCATCACCAAAGCAAACCATAGAGACCATCCTCTTTGCCACCACCAAAGCAATATACCATATAGCCTTATACCAATATACCATACAGAAATGTGCCCATCAAACATCAAGCACACATCACCCTGCAAACAGAAGGGGGCCCACCAAGAAAATGTCCAGCGCATTGCGTCCAAAGCTGGGGTGGTGGGAGTCAGGTATAGCCAGGCGGATGGGGCCTGATGTGGAGTCATCATAGGGTCCCATCATCTCTACGCTCACGCGTGCATCTGTGGAGGCCCCCTGTAAAAACAAATTGAGAAGGATACATTAACCAAACTTGCACATGGGGCCTGCAGTGGAGTCATAATTGGGCCCCATCATCTCTATGCTCACGCGCACGTATCTGTGGAGGCCCCTTGTGAAAACAGAGATAAAGAAGAGACTACATTGATAAAAATAGCATATGGGGCATGCAGTTGAGTCATCATAGGGTCCCATCATCTCTATGCTCAAGAGTGCATCTGTGGAGGGCCCCTGCAGTAAAGATAAGTGTACATCATGACGATGGCCAAAACTGGCGCCGCGCATGGCCCTACAGCAGTTTGTCCAGCGTCCGATTTTCAGAGTCTTTGAGAGAAATTGATGTTCTGCCCACAGCGGCCCTACTGCACTTTCCTCCTCTACGGCCCCTACTTGTAGCATTCAAAGGGAGAGGAGAAAATAGAAAATGACAATATGGAACCCAAAAATCTCCACACTCATTGCCTGCTTGCAGGGGTTACGGAGGACGTGTGTCTCATCTTCGTGCACAAAACAAACATGAAAGCGAACGCTATGCAGTCAAAAACTCCCTGAAAGTGTTGACCGACACAAGCACATGACTTGCATAGAATGTGTGCCTCACCTTCATGCCCCCAGTTTTCACCTCCACCTCATACACTGCATTGCTGTTCAGCTTCTGCTCCAGCATTTTGTTGCGCGCCTTCTCCTCCAGCCACTGGCTGCGGGTAAAGGTAAAAAATGGGGAGGGAAATGTGGACAAATTTGTGGAGACATTATTTTCCTCAAGCCACTGGCGGCAGGTAAGATAAAAGTGTGGGCAAAATGAAAACAAAATTTGACATCAATACTGCACAGGATCCTCTATGGCCACTGGCTGCAGGTGTAGATGGATTTGTGATCAAGAGCTGGAGTGATCATGGGTTTGAGAAAAACAAAAAATAGGAGATGAAGATGTTGAAAGCTGGGGTGGTGCATTGCAGCCATGGAAACTGCAGCCCAGCCCTCTTTGACACGCCTTTTCCTTGAAGCCCAATTGTGCACATAGAAAAGAAGTGTACAAGGCACATCATTCACAGAAAAACCAGCAAGAGTGAAATAATGCTGCGATGCTGCAATGAGAGGGATCACAAAATGCTACGTTCCGGGTCACATGCTCAGGCATCATGCTTGCGCTTGCACCTAAATGTATCTCTGTCGTTTGAAAAGTTCACCCAACCTCCACGCCTGCTCTCAGGCTGCTCTCAATATGCACCCCAGAGGGACTTGACTTGGCCACTTTGAGGGGTCCTGTCCAGAAAAATGTGTGAGCCTCCCTGGCCTTGCCCCTCTCAATCCTTTTCATGCAGTCATGTTCTGTGATTATAGAGGCACAATTATGAACAGAAATTCCAAGGAAATCGGCTCAGCATATGCGCTAATATCCTCAAAAGAAAGGGGCAATCTGGTGAAAAATGAGACACTTCCAACCTCATAATGTGAAATCGACCCTAAGGTGTGTGTGGGAGGGATAAAGGAGGCATCCATGCAAGAATGGGGTCAATTGGTGGTATGGCTGAGTCAGGGTGGGCAATACCGCCTTAAGGGTAGGTACATATATGAGCTTTGACCTCTGTTCTCACTCAGGGGGCACTTCCCGGGAGCTTTTTAACACCATAACACCTCCTCTATCATACTGTCATAAGTAGGCCTAATTTCAAAATCTGGGGTCTCTATTCCGAGCTTGGATTTCTAGCCAACTGTGATCTAGCATAGACCGACATCACACATGAGTGCCAAGACCAAAAGCAGTGCTAATGACACAGTTTCCGGCGCACTTCAAGTCATCATGGCACCATTGGGCGGCGCAAAGCTCTAGCAGATCAAAATTGAACACGTATGTTGTGACTTTGTGCATGCCCCCGCTACAATGTAAAATGATTGCTCTCACACGCACAACCATCGTCTCACAGGTCCACCAAATGCGACGCTTGCTCTCACATTCGCAACCATCAATATTACCATATTGCTTGCAATCATAGATGGCAAGGTTTGAACTTGGTTTCTTCCTGCATGCGTTTCCATTGGCATAAATTGGCGTAAGAGTTCACCCACCTCCAAGCCTCGTTTTGCATTTGCTCCACATTGTTCTCATCCTTTGCCTCCAGAAGGCTCTTGCGCAGGGCCTCATTTGCGGCCATCAGGCGAGAGGTCTCGTGCACCTGGTCCCATGCAGATGTGAGTCAGCCGCGTCTAAATAAACAGCCTGCTGTATGAAATGTGCCCAGGGCCTCATTTGCGGCCATCAGGCAAGAGGTCTCATGCACCTGGTCCCATGCAAACGTGATTCAGCCGCATCTATATGAACAGGATGCCAATCTGACTCGTGCCAAGGGCCTCCTTGGCTACTGTCAGGCAGAATGTTCCACGCACCTGCATACTTGTGCTTTTCACACAGGTGTGAAAGCAAGGCAGCAGCAACTCTTAGCTTCCAATCTGCTATTTGTCTCCTCGGCCTGCACTAACCAAGAGGCTTTGCACCCTCAAGAGCAAAAGAATGACTTGGCACGTTCTAATGAGCGCTGCTGCTTGTTGTGGAAAACGAATTAGCACATCCCTTGTGGGCTTCGTTGCATGAAGAAAAGAAAGACCAAGTAGTGGACTGTGACCACGACGCACCCCTTTTGAATTGAATATTTCCATTACGCAGCCATTACGCAACCTTTTTGGCAGTTTAGCAGGTTTAATTTTTGCTTTCCGCACCCCCATTGCGCAATCTTCCTATCAACCAAGCCCTTCTTTCCCCTTTGGGTACCCCAATTACGCACTCCACGAGCAGCAATTTCACTCTGCACACTCCACATTACGCACCATTCTTCATGCACCTCAAGAAGCACCTCTGCAAAGAATGTCAATGGAACAGATGCACATGCATGCCCGTTCCACATCACACAGTCAGCCATGAAGCCATTCATTTCCTGGCAAAAGAATCCATTCAAGTAACTTATCATGCTGCTCCTCTTGCTTCCTTTTCTGCTCTTTCGCATCCTCAGACTGCTTCACAATGCCATCTTTGCCACGTTTCTCCTCCTCACCCTTGTCCCTCTTCCTCTCGCCCGCACCTATCTCTTTACGTGCTTATCCATCAGAATTTCAAATTATTTTCACCATTACGCACCCATTACGCACCCCATCTCGACCATTTATTTTCACCATTGCGCACCCAATACGCACCCCTCCAAAATCATTATTAAAGCATTACGCACTGCTAAAAAAACTTTAAATATTGCGTAATGATCAAGGTCCACTACGGTACTCAGTGGAACGCTCCTATGCCAATTGGGGGAAAGGACCCATTGCCTGTAGCTAGGCATCAGGTTTTGTGTGAATGAAGCCTCACTTACAGCAATGTACAGCTCTTCTTTTTCTTTTCTTTTTCTCCTTCTTTAATGTATATTTGCCCTTGAAATATGAACGGTGCCTGATCTCAAATTGCCCTAAGGCTAAGCATTTGGCTACTGTCTGCAGAGGGCAGGGGCAGCCAACTAGCAACTTAAGTGTGCAACGGAGGTTGGAAAGGGTTCAGATGTACAGAGATGCACTATAGTGCCATGCCAAAAGAAATAATTGTGTGCCTTGAAACGGTCAATTAAAATGTTCCATCTTACACCTGCCAGGTGCGCACCAATTGCAGGACATCAAATGCGGCAAAATTTAGACACAGATGCATGGGGTTGAGGGCGGCATGGGCACAATATAAGCTCACATTGGAACGTAAGGGTCGCCTGCCTGGACTGCAACCAGAACAATAGCCTGCTTTATCCCTACACACACACGCACACGCGCGCACACACACAAATACACACATACAAAACGCACACACGCACACACACACACACATACACACACAGGCAAACACACACACATGCGCACGCACACACACACACACACACAGGCAAACACACACACATGCGCACGCACACACACACACACACACACACAAACACACACACACACACACACACACACACACACACACACACACACACGCAAACACGAGCACACTGCATCATCCCTTTGCCCACCTGATCTTTGGTGTCTGTGCCGCGAAGTGTGTGCTTGAAGCAATGCACCCAGGCCTCATGGATAGCACGCACCCAGGCACGCGCCTGTGGAGCAGTTCCACAAATCACACACAGATATTCAAGGATCTATCCGCCTGGATGAATCATTGACAAACAGACCCCATTTTAACCTCATCCATAGCATCCTGAACATTGGTACGGGATTCGAGTGTAAAACTGCCTCCCCTGATGGAGCCACCTCCTTGGTTGCAGCAGGAGTGGATGGCCTGTCTGAGGTGCAGCTAAGCCCACACGGGGCTAGAGGTTGGGGTGCATGTGCAGACCCTGTTGTCAACCTACTCCAGTACAGGCCCATTTTGCCAACTACAATGTGCCCCATTGCTCTTTTCCTGTGAGGCCTGCGGCACAAAGCTCTCCATGGACACCCATCAAGCACCAGCGACCAAATGCATCCAGGCAGTCTTTTATGCACAAAAGTGGCCTGTACTGGTGTAGATGCACGACAAGACCTGCACACGCTGATCCAGTAGTGAAGCTACTTCAGTGCAGGCCATTGTTGCGCAAGCCAGCTTGATGGCAACAAAAGGTCAGAAAAGAGGTCAGGATACTTTGGGCGGCAGCGCTGCCATTGCACATCGTTACATGTTGATGGCAATGGGATGTCAGCCTTTATTGTGTTTGACCAGGGCAGCCATTGGTGGGCGCTTGAGGAGATATTGTAACATGGATCACAGCTGCAGAAAGGGTTTGTGGCTTCTTGCGTGATGGACACGAGGGACATGCGCAGTGTGCAAAGGTGGCCTATTCCATAAATATTATCATATATTACAAACGCCATATACAGATCCTATTTCCCTGCAAAAAAAATGAAAATATAAAGCATATTCACATGTACATATATACACACATACATACACAGAATTGGCCGACCATAGTGGTGTGACAGGCAGGCAGGTTCGCTCACATGTCACGGCTAATGCACTTGATGGAGTGCATGGTGCTCCACCCCCTCATGTGGGTGGACCTGCTGTTCTGGTCCGCATATTTTAGTGACTTGAACTTGCATGCAGTCATGGATCAAAGGCATGATGCAGCGTTTCCACAGCATGCTGAGCAGCAAGAAGCCTTTGATCCCTTGCAGCTTTTTGTGGCACTTTTTGTGGCACTGCAGTGCACGCTGCAGGCAAACGGACAATGGACAATCCTGCTCCAGGCATCTAGCAGGTCAGTCTGAAACTGTGCTCCAGGCATCTGGCAGGTCAATCTGAATTTGTGCTCCAGGCATCTGGCCAATCAATCTGAATGAGAATGGCTGGATACCAGTCCTCATTGCAGATGGCGTGAAAATCAAAAAAGGATGCACATATGCTAGAATTTTAGCACCAACTATGCTTCTGCATGGATGAGAGGGAAGTGCCTTCGTCAATGCCGGCAGCCATCATCGTTACCTTCTTCACCCCTTCTTTTGTTTTGGTGCAAAGGGGCCTGAGTAGGACTTAACAGCTGCCACTAGTGCACTCAATACATCTGGTGTCTTTGCTGCAAGGAAGATGGAGTGGGATCCAGACACAAGCCCAACACTGTGCTGGACGTCTTAGCTGCCATTCCTGTACTCACCTCATCCGGTGTCTCTGCTGCAAAGAAGATGGAGTGGGATCCAGACACAAGCCCAAACACTGTATTGGGCTCAAGCTTGACCCCCAAATGAGCCATCACCCTGCAGAGTGGACAGGTGCTAACAATCAGGCCAATGATAGTGCCAAACGAGCCATCAAGCAAGCCATCACCCTAACAGAAAAGAAAAGTCTACGCAAGCCAAAGGCCGCGTGCACTAAGGAAAGGTCCCTTAACTAGCAGGCTAGCAAGGGCCTCACCCTGCAGAGCGGACACACGCTTCACAGTGAAACCAATAATTCCAATGATTCCAAGTGAGTCACGAGCCTGAAGAGAGGATGCATGCTTGACGATGAAACCAACCATAAATTTCCAAGTGAGTCACGAGCCTGAAGAGAGGATGCATGCTTGACGATGAAACCAACCATAAATTTCCAAGTGAGTCACGAGCCTGCAGAGA
This sequence comes from Dunaliella primolecta, assembly GCA_914767535.2. Classification (NCBI taxonomy): domain Eukaryota; kingdom Viridiplantae; phylum Chlorophyta; class Chlorophyceae; order Chlamydomonadales; family Dunaliellaceae; genus Dunaliella; species Dunaliella primolecta. The sequence goes on along the minus strand of OU611751.1, from coordinate 2,356,544 downwards.
GGATGCAATGCATGTCTGACGATGAAGCAAACCATGACACCAAATGAGCCATGAGCCAGCAGGGTGGACAAACTTAGAAAGGAGCCACATACCGGACATGCCCTTAATAATGGACCCCGTTGAACGGAGCCATTTGTAGAACCTCCGAGCCTAATTTCCAAAAATAAAAGGTACCTTCAGAACTGGCTTCAGAAAAGTAAAGCCAACCATAGAGCCTCCAAGCCATGGGTGAAGGCCAGGGGACCTTGAGAACCGGAAGGGCAGCAGACAGCAGCAAAAGAACTCCCTTGCCTTCATCCTTGCTCACAGCTGATAGGCACCAATACTTCCGAGAAGTCCCATACTTACAAGAGAGTGCAACGCAGCTGCAAGTTGACCAGGACAGCTGTATTTGCTCCTAGAAGACGAGTTCTCTGATACATGCCCACCACTTCAGCCACTTTGCAACACAGTCGACACCACAAAAACCTACACAGCTGAGATCACAAACAGGCTTTTAATGGAAAGCATTTATTGAGGCTATATCCCTGTAAACACACACACCGTGTGTCCACCATGGAAGCCCCTATGTCTGGAGATGTCATCATCGTGGCATCAGCATAGCGACGCCTGTGTGTAAGAGTGAATGAGAAAATCTGAGTAAGCAAGTGGATCAGTGAAAGAAAGAGACGTGGAGAGTGTGTATGCGTGCACACATATGCACACATGTGTTAGTGCATGTCAGATGTGTGTGCAAATGTCTGGGAACACGTGTCGTCGTCAAACAAGTTGCTGGTCAGTTTGCATGCATAGCTGGCCAAACCAAGTGGAGGGGACACGAGCACTACTGGAGATAACTGCACAATGGGCACAGTGCACACAAAAGGCAGTGACTAGCCCTCAATACACTGATCAAATTGCCTGTGAGGCAGTGGCCGCACAGGGACGCGCTCTATAAAGATCCATCCATGAGCTCAAATGCACCTTTGAGATGCACCTGTGAATACGGCACCTATGATGCAGCGGCCGCACAGGGACGCGCTCTATAAAGATCCATCCATGAGCTCAAATGCACCTATGAGATGCACCTGTGAATACGGCACCTAAGATGCAGCGGCCGCACAGGGACACGGCCGATGGAGGTGCATTTAAGAAAACCGTACTGATGCACACTACACCTATGAGATGTACCTAAGAGCGCCGTACCTAAGAGGCAGCGGCCGCACAGGGACGCGGCCGATGGAGGTGCATTTAAGAAAACCGTACTGATGCACACTACACCTATGAGATGTACCTAAGAGCACCGTACCTATGAGGCAGCGGCCACGCCGGGACACGGCCGAAGGAGATGCACCTGTGAATACCCTACTGATGCGCACTGTACCTATGAGATGTACCTATGAGCGCCGTACCTATGAGGCAGCGGCCGCACGGGAACTCGGTCAATGGAGATGTACCGGACGCGCGTTGCAGGGTGCTCCGGATCTGACTGGTAGTACATGCGGTCATCTTGCAGGTAGCACTGCGTAAGAGCGCAGTATATGCCTGAAATGTCTTAACATTTCCCTGATAGGTGCCAAGAGTGAATGCTGTGCGTATGGTAGCTGAAGCACGAATGCCCTAGAGTACGTGTTGCGACATGAAACAAACATTGCAGCAGAAGCATGGATGGAAGAAAAAGAAAGAAAAACCACGTAGGCAGAGGAAACTCACACTGCATAAATTAAGGAAAAGGAGACATATTGGCTCCAAAGCCTTGAGTCCCTTGTACCAAATGAAGCATGTGGATGCCCAAGAGTACATGCTGTGACATGAAGCAAACATTGCAGCAAAGCAGGCATGGATGAAAGAAAAAGAAAAGAGAAACGACGTAGGCAGATGAAACTTTCACTACATAAATTAAGGACAAGGAGACACATTGGCTCAAAATAGCCGTGAGTCCCCTCAACCGCATGAAGCATGTGGATTCCCAAGAGTGCATGTTGTGACACAAAACAAACATTGCAGGAGAAGCATGGATGGCTGCCTGCCAGATGGACAACCCAGGCTTGCAGTCTTGAGGGCATCTAGAGCAAGATTACTTCCTAACTTCCGTTCCCTGTTCCCCCAACTGGGCGTACTCTTAACCATGACACCAATACACCAAACTGCATAATTCCTGAAGACCAATAAATGGGCACTCAATGACCGAGCTCACCTCAAGTCCAATAAATGTGCACTCAATGACTGTGCTCGCCTGATCCTGGCGACTACAGCATACACCACAAGTCCTGAGGACTACAGCATACACCATGAATTCTGAGGACTTCAGTATACACCACGAGTCCTGAGGACTACAGCACACACCATGAGTCCTGAGGACTACAGCATACACCATGAATCCTGAGGACTTCAGCATACACCACGAGTCCTGAGGACTACAGCACACACCATGAGTCCTGAAGACTACAGCACAAACCACGAGTCCTGAGGACTACAGCATACACCATGAGTCCTGACGACTACAGCATACACCATGAGTCCTGAGGACTTCAGCATACACCACGAGTCCTGAGGACTACAGCATACTCCATGAGTCCTGAGGACTACAGCATACTCCATGAGTCCTGAGGACTACAGGGTGCACCACAAAATGAGCCCCAGGCTTTCTTCCTAGCAGACGCAGATCACGCGCCACACTCTCTCCTGAGCCGTGGTACACACTTGCATGAGCACCCACCAACGCACTTTCACAGACCCCTCCCAAGCACCTCCTGATATACTCCTGATATACACCCTGCACATGCGCCATTGCGCCAAGCTACTCTTAAGTTCATGAGAGCGGCATCATACTCAAAGGCAATTGCTTGCAAACCTTGTTTTCATACGTGATGACCATACAAAGTCATGCTCTAGGTTGAGGAGTCACTCTTGCCGAGCTTTTCTTCGAGACATCATGACCACACCAAACAATCTCTGCCTCCTTTTGCACCAGCAGCAGCCACAGCCAGATCATACTTCTTGGCATCCAGGAACCAGCTCATACTTCCCAACACCTGGAAACTCACACAGCACATTTGCAGAAATTTCACCTTAGGAGCCCTGCCCACCAGGTGCCAACGAATCCAGCTCAAATTTCATCAAAAACGCAGTACGTTCAACGTACCCAGTATTTCCGCCAGGCCGTGTCTTGAGGCGTCTTGCCCACCAGCTTGTGCAGCCACCCTGCGTGGCGCACCCCACTCTTGAAAGTGTTCACCAGGGCTGCCGTCTCTGCGGCCGACAGCAGGCCAGGCCGGGGGGGCGGCTTGCCTGAAGCACCCATAATGTCCTGTGCGTGTTCGCGCGCGTGCGTGCGTACGTGTGTGTATGTGTGTGCGTGCGTGCGTGTATGTGTGTATGCGTGTGTGTGTGTGCGTGTGTGTGTCCCATGATGTCCTGTCGTGAGGACAAAAGTTGAAGTGGTGTGCAGCCACAGAAGTTGAAGTGAGCATAGTGCCATGTTCAAGGCATGAGGAAGTAGGCATCAGCATGGCTGATGTTTTGTGTGAATCAAGGGGGAGGGGAGGTTGAATAGTGTCTAGTGGGGGAGGATGCATGATGCCCTGTGGTAAGCAAGGGCACCGTGCATCCTCCATATAAAAAGGCTCGAGGATGTGGGCATCAGCATTATTAGCGTCTTCTTTAAAGCAGGGAGCAAAAGTCTCAGTGATGTCCAGTGGGAGGAGGATGCATGATGCCCTGTTGAAAGCAAGGGGAAGTGGGCGTCAGCGTGACTGGTGTCCCTGGTGCAACTGATGCCTTGTCATGTGAAGGTGTTCCAGCTTAAAGGATGGCATGTGAAGGTTTGCAAATACCGTAGACCCAGGAAAAAGTGCAGCCTGGCGTTTGCAGTGCTCACTTTTTATCGAGTCAGGCAACTCCAATAAAGTCGACACAAGGAGTCAAAAAAGCCCTCCATGTTTCATTTAAGCCTTGCTATAGGCTGGGCTGAAATGTATCATTATTCACACGCCCGGTCTGGCTGCATGCATTGAGGAAAGGTCCCCTAACTAGCTCTCAGAGATCACTCAAAGAGCTGAGAGAGTCTACATTGTGGCTGCCGGCCCTTTTATAAATCTGCAAATCTCTCATGAAGCTGATACAGCAAGGACTTCCATAACCTGGCCATCCAGTCCATGGCCAAGGATGTGCACACTTGTGCATCAATGTGCACGCCTCTGAGCACGTTGCAATGGGCTTCCTCATCAAAATCCAACGAAAGCACCATGTACCTGAGGTAGGGGCAAACTCGCCACCAGGATGTTTTTTGAGTTTGTCCACACACCGCCGCCGTCAGGACGAGATTTGCGCTTGATGGGGCTCTCAGATAACCCGGGGCCTTTCCCGTTGCTGCCCCTACATGCAAGAAGACGCAAGAGGAAGCATTAAAATGGAGCAGAAAAAAGGAATCGATCTTATACAATTATTACGTAAGGAAGGCATTTGACAGCGCCTGTGGCATGCTAAAGTCATGCACAAATGCAGCAATCAGGGATGCTCGCCCAGTTTTCTGTTGTCCAGCCACCTGTTAGTTGTACATGTAATGGTCTTGAGCCACGGCATTTGGTAGCACGTATGAGTAAGCATGACAAGAACACCATCCCCTACGGGTCCTTACCTTATTAATACCTATTAGCCCACTGTCTGCGGCAGTGGGGTTCTCCCTATTGTAAACATTGAAATTATTGTAACTTACGAGAACCTACTGGCCCCACAGACTGCATCTTGCAAACACGCAAGCAATCAAGTCGACATGCACCACCTTGACAGGGGGGGCCCAAAAAGGGCCCGCCCCACAACAGCTTCATGGTTCCTCAGTTCCACCATGCAGCTTGGTTTTAGCATGGTTATAATGTACAAAGCCAAGGATTCAGCCAATGTCCCCCCCCCTCAAGATGGGCATAAAATATGCAGTTCATCCAACATGCGACACATCCACTAGGGCCAAAAGCAACTTGTTGAACACGTCCGTAGAGCACGTGGACACGTGCTGAGCCTAGAGCAGGCAAGAAAGAAGAGATAGCGGGCATATCATAGGACACCACATAAAAGCGGGTTGAAGCAAATTAGGAGATACCACTCCTTTAAAGTAATATAATTGGATTCAGAGCACAAAAGAGCTGCTTGTGGGCATCAAAAGAAAAGGTACAGAGAAGGCTATGCCAGCCCCCCAAACAGGCCACGAGCATTAAGGAAAGGCCCCCAAAGCTACTTGTGGGCACCATCATCAGCTTTCAAGCCTCTCATTCCTGCAAAGCTTTATTTGCAGAGTATGCTGACAGCTTCTTGCTGGTCCCATGCAAGGGGAATTGCAACCTTCTGGAACTGAAGCCGAAAAGGTGTTTGGAACTGATAGGAAGGCCAAGCTCCACACTCTTTTCTGCCAAAGATTGTCACCTTGGCGCTGGAAACTCCCTGGTCGGCTGCCTGCCCTGCTCCCAGGCCTGCTCCCGTCTCCCTTTGTAATTGAAGCTAACCAGGCCTCCCTCCCTTATGTAGGTCTCCCTTTGTAATCTAATCTGATGTAGATCATGTAATCTAATCTAATCTAACCAGGCCTGCTCCTGTCTCCCTTTGTAATCTAATCCGATGTAGATTATGTACTCTAATTAAATTCAACCAGGCCTGCTCCTATCAAGCTCAACCCGAGAAGGGTTTCTCATTGATCCCATGAAATTGAGATTCAATTTGGACCACAAAAATTTGGAGCTCACCTGCTGGGGCTCCCTGGTCGGCTCCCCGCCCTACTCCCAGGCCTGGTCCCAGGTTTGCTTCTGCTGCCCGGCCTGTCTGATGCACCACGCACATCCCCAAAAGTCCCCCTGACACAACGTGAATACAAGACTCATTAGTTACGTGCAAGCCCACATCTGAACAATCCAAGAGAAAGTCCAATCACAAGAACTGTTCCTGCTGCCCTGCGAGTTCGATGCATTGCATGCATTCCCAGAAGTCCCATGAGACAATGTAAATACACAAGACACATCAATTACGTGCAAGCCCAAGTCTGAACAGACAATACTGGGTCTGCTCTGCTACCCAGCATGTCTGATGCATCACGCTCATTCCCAGAAGTCCAAATGGAAATAAAGGCAATCCAATCACGAGGTCTGTTTCTGCTGCCCTGCGCGTCTGATGCACTGCACGTATTCCCAGGAGTCCCCCTGAGCACCATGCCAGCTCACATGTGAACCATGAGCTATGTGCAAGCCTGAGTCAGAACAGAGAAATGCAAGAGAAGGATAGCTAAGACAAAATTTAAGCACGGGTTGCTGCACTAGGTTTTGGAGCTTGCCCATGGGCACGGGCACTGTGACGATAATGCTGTGGCGTGAACCATACTATTCATCACCAAATCTTGCCCTGAGATCACCTGCTGCACCAAGTAAAATTTGTTCTCTAGCTTGAAGACATGTTACTAACTAGCTATGATGCTGCAAAAGAAATGCAGTAAGTAAAACCTGTGGTTGATTATATGTATGGTTACAGGCGATTGCTCAAGAAACATCAGCACAAGGGGTGCCGAACATGGGCAGCAACAACAACCCCGACCTTAACTCGATTTCTGGCATTAAAAGTTGTTTTGTATCATAAGTGCTTTGGAAGTAAATTGCGGCTTGGACTGGATATTACCTCTGGCTATGTTTTAGAGGGCCAGAAAGCTTGTAGCCTATGCCAAGAATGAGGGCTGGGCACCGACCCAGCCCCACAAAATCCTTTTCAAGGGCCCAGAAGCATTGAGCTCTAGTCATGTGATATCAATACGACTTGCACGAAAAAGAACAATTTAAAATATAAGTTGATCTGACACCTCCAGAAAAAAACCAAACTTGTTTGGCAAGGTAAACACAACTTGTCCCTGTCCTGTCCATGTCCCAACAACTCTACCAAGCTGATTCTGTGTATTTGAGATGGATGAGATGGATGGGATGGATGAGATGGATGAACATTACAACATAAATGCGTAAAGACAGGCATTGGCCTGTAGCGCTATAAAGACCCTATATAACGCTGAATCCCGACCTTTAGGAGCGGCATTGGTAAACAGCGCTGTTATGATGTAATGCTATATAGCGCTGCAAACTGTGATGTGTAGCGCTATATGGTGATCCTTATAAGTGAGTCTTCCCTTCAGCTTCCTTTGGGATCAGGCCACGAGCATGCCATGTTAAGCACTTGAAGCTCATAACTAAATGCACAGCTATTTCAGCTCAAAAAAGGAGATGCATTCCCTCAGTCTGGCAATGTTGCAGCATGTGCACAACCAACATTGTATTATCTTGCTCAAGGGCTACAGCCATGTGACCTGGACTTGTTGATCATGACAAAAGTTACCCCCTGGTGGTGTTTGCGCGCAAATCAATCTATCCATACCCATCGAAAGTAAACATGTCCAGGTGAAGCAGATGGGCATATGCCTGGGGGAAAAAAAGATGAAGGCTAAGACGTTCATCAGATGCATGCAGATTACACAGGCTAAGAATGAACATTTCCATGTAAACAAGAGCATCAGCACCATGTTTGAGCGCTTTCAAGAGGAGGTGGTCACGTGAAACAAGCCTCATCTCTTCATACCACAGCATTTCTGTACTGAAACATGCCACACCCCTTTAAAAATGGCATTCATTCACTGCTGGGGCTAACAGGCTGGCTGCCAGGCTTGCTCCTATCCCTTTCATCCCTTTACCTCCTGGGGCTAACCCTGCTTCCATCCCTTTACCTGTTGGGTCTCCTGGGCTGGCTTTGAGGCCTGCTTCTATCTCTTAAGCTGCTTTTAATCCTTTACCTGCCGGGGCTACTTGGCTGACTACCAGGCCTGCCTCTATTAGCAACGAGCCCATACTGCCTTTTAGAATTTAGAGGACACTCCCTGTACACACGCACACACACACATACACACACATACAGTGATCAAATGGGCATCCAAGCCCACCTGACAAAATCACCTACAACTTTTCTGGGCAAGGGCGGCTGTGTGCTCCCTCCTGCTTACCGAGGTGGGCTTCCTGGACGGCTGCCAGAGCTGTCTTTACCGCCTGGCTTGGCTGACTCCTGTAGTGGCTGAGAGGGAGCACCAAAGCTAGTGCCACCACCGCCCGCACCCCTGGACGTGCGCATGCATCAGGCACCCAAATGTATGATGTATACACGTTTCCTGTAATTACCTTGGAAGGTTTTACTTGTCCAGAATGAAAGGCCTTTTATTTAGCTTGCCAACATTATGCTTCTACAGATAGCATGTAGAACATTACGCCATCAGAGTGTTGCAAGAGCGCCACCACCAGTCTTCCCGTATGCGTTAAGATGGCGTCCCTAGGGATGTCCGTTAAAGTGAAAGTCATAGATCCGTGGCAACGCTGAGCACCTCCCCCCCCCCCTTCTGCTACAGGTAGCAGAGGAGCAGTACAGCAGATTTGCTTGGGACATGTCTGCCATTGGCCCAGAAGCTAGACAAACTGAGCTATGCTTAGCACACTGTAGACAGTGACAGTGAAATAGTGCTGAAGACAAAGCTGTGGGCACTGGGTGCTTTTTCGCCCCAGAAGCAGGAGAGTGTGCACACATACTTCACTGCACGTTTAGACATGCAGCCGAGCAGGAGGTTTGCAGGAGCAGACCACGAAAGAGGGCAGCACCAGTAAGGGACGTGAGCACAGGTGCAGAGGAACGGCGCAAGCGTGAGGCAGGCAGCCATCTTGATGAGACCACAGAGATGGGTGAAGTAAGGCTCGCTGTTAATTTCAATCATGCAGAGCATCAGCGTGCGGACACTACGTGGCTTATGTAGGGATTGCTTCTGCTGCCTGCGCAGTACTTCTCCTCTCTCTCACGTGGACGCAGTATTTCTTTTGCATCTCTTTCTCACGTGAAGGCAGGCAGCCCTATCCCCTCAACGCCAGCTGAAGGAGCAGGAGGGGACGACTCCATCTTTTTCAGCGCCTCCATGCCACTGCTTCCTTTGGAGGTGGAAGCCGCTTGTTCCTTGCCACCCAGCAGGCTGGTGTCATCCTTGGACCTGCGCATGGGTTTGAAGTTCTCTTGTCTTTCCATGTGCAGGCGAGGATGGGCCTCTCACGGCATCGCGCAAATTTGTATGTATGCACTGTCTGCCTGCTGTAGGGCAGGCGGATACCAGGACTGCTGAGGTCAGAGCAGAGTCACAGCAGAGTCTTCCCAGCTTCCTTGGCGATACCAGTGCTGCCAAGCAGGGTAGGGTTCAAAGCATGAGAAGTGCTGGAGTAAAACCCCGGAAAATGGAGTGCGGAGGCACTCATCACAAAGTATGCTCAACATGACTTTGTTTCCTGTCTGGGCACAAAAGCTACATCATATGTTTGACACATACACTGTCAGTCACAAGGTTTTCAGAGATCCCAATGGTGCTCGTGGCGCCATTTCCACGCAGGGTTTAGAAAGTTTGCTTGCATGCAACAGCTCAGGCCCATCAAATGCTCTTCCATCCTGCGCAAAACAAACCTCGATGCGCTCAAGCAAAATGCTGTGCAGCCTGTGTGCATTAATACATACCTGCCAGGTGGCTGCTCAATTCCAAAAGACACCTCTTTCTCAGGCCTGCTGCGGTCAACAGAAGGGAGTGCATCCATTTAGAGGAATGGAAAATGTTTGTTCATGCTGCGCTGCCGGCAAACAGCAAGATTCAAGTAAACATTTCATGCTGCCTTGCTGCTGCACTTGCACTAGAGGTAGGCAGGGTCTGCCTTCATTGTAATTGTAAATCAAAGTATGAGGTGACAGCGCGAGGACAACGAATCAGGCAGCCCGAGGAGCACTCTACCAGCCATCTTAAATACAAGGTGTGTGTGCTGATGGGAAGCTTTTCACAGATGCCCTCTTCGCGCTTGCCTGTGCTTGCACTGTGCAACCAACAAGTTTGACTCCATCAAAGAAGTCAATGGGAACCTGCTGAGCCACTCACCTCTTGCTCCCATTTTCATCCCCAGCTCCAGATATTCCAAACTCAGACATGGCACAACGTCAGAGGTAGTCATGGGGAAATATGTTCCCACATTCAGCCACACTATTTTGACTCTTTCAACAGTGACAGCGTAGAGCAGAATTAGAATCAAAAAAGGTTACAGGACAATTCTATGTTTGCCTGCAAAGAGTCGCCTTGCAGTTGACTCCTCGTGCAGCAGAAGCGCAATCAGAATCTGCGCTTGCACACGTAGGTAAAGAATTTAAAATCTTAAATCCTAGTTTTAGGATTTCATATCTTTCATTTCAAAATGACCAGGCTCAATCATTGAGCGAAAAGAGCGAGGGCCGCAAATGGGAAACTGCGTGTCAGCGCCTCCCGAGGTCAAGTATGATGCCAAGGAGCATTCTTGCACAGTGAATCCACCTGCGAGGGGCGAATCCACCTGCGAGGTAAGGATTTCTGTCGGAAAATGGATCGACCCATGGGGCGCCCGAAGGAGGAGCGAAGGTGGCGAACGCGCCCCAAAACAAGCAGACAACAACCAGCTAGACAGGAGAAACTGGACCTGGCCTCTCGCAGGAGTGCCCACATCTTAGCGAGCTGGACAGTAATGCCAAGTGTACTCACCAAGACAAGCCTGCACAGGCTCCAGACGACCCGGCACAGTACCCCGCAAAGGGCCTCCCTCACAACGTGAGTTGTAGTAGGGAGTGGCTGCAGCTGCTGTCGAACCCCAGTTGTTGTAATGGTCATGTCCAGCTTGTAAGTGCTGGGTAAGCTTGCCAAAAAAATGGCATCTTGCCTGATTTGATACGTGCACAGCACACACACACACACACACACACACACACACACACACGCACACGCACACGCACACGCGCGCACACACAAACACACACATACACACACACACGCACGCACGCGCGCACACACACACACACACGCACACACACACACACACACACACACACACACACACACACACACACACACACACACACACACACACACACACACACACACACACACACACACGCACGCACGCACGCACGCACGCACGCACGCGCACACACATACACACACACAATTGCAAACACGATTCTGCATGCACAATGCATGTGATGGTGCTCATGTGAGGGTATCCAGGGCAGCAGCACATGCCAAAGAGAAATCAATGAAAGTGATTTGCATGCACACACAATGTTTTGCATGTATTGGAAGTGTTAATGCTCGATGCACTCGGCTTAGTTTTGAGGGGAAGAGGAAATGCTGCAAGCTTTCAGCTACAGCTGGTACAGCGAGCAGGGAGACTGATGCAGCCTTGTGTCCATGAGTACAGCGAGAGCCACCGTTGCACGGCATGTTTACAGCTCCCTCGAGTCCCTTAGGCCCTTCCTCGCTAGTTTTTGTCTGTAGTGGTGCTGGCCATCTGCTTTTTCCTTGAAAACAAGCTGACCAGACTCCATCACAGACCTGTACCTTGTTACCCTCAGGGCCCTTTTACCCATGCTTACAACTGTTTTGGTTCAGGTTCAAGCGCTCGGGCCGCTGATGCCTCTGCAGGCAAACCTTCAGGCCTGTCTACTGCCTTGATGCTTCGTCCCCTTTTGACCCATATTTATGGCCTCCTGTGCGTTCAGGTGGGAGCGCTAGGGCCACCTCTGCCTGCCTGCGAGCCATCCAGGCTGGCCACTGTCAGGGCACTGTCACCCTCCCTCGACCTGGAAGCGCCTCCCGATCCTGAGGTGAGTGTGTCCACGTCTGGAAGCTCCTCTTGATCCAGGGGTACATGTGTCCACGTCTGGAAGCTCCTCGTGATCTAGGGATACATGTGTCCACGTCTGAAAGCTCCTCGTGATCTAGGGGTACATCTGTCCACGCCTGGAAGCTCCTCGTGATCTAGGGGTACATGTGTCCACGTCTGGAAGCTCCTCGTGATCCAGGGGTACATCTGTCCACGTCTGGAAGCTCCTCTTGATCCAGGGGTACATGTGTCCACGTCTGGAAGCTCCTCGTGATCCAGGGGTACATCTGTCCACGTCTGGAAGCTCCTCTTGATCCAGGGGTACATCTGTCCACGTCTGGAAGCTCCTCTTGATCCAGGGGTACATCTGTCCACGTCTGGAAGCTCCTTGCGCTCTAGGGGTACATGTGTCCACGTCTGGAAGCTCCTCGTGATCTAGGGGTACACGCGTCCACGTCTGGAAGCTCCTCGTGATCTAGGGGTACATGTGTCCACGTCTGGAAGCTCCTCGTGATCTAGGGGTACATGAGTCCACGTCTGGAAGCTCCTCCTGCTCCAGGGGTACATGTGTCCACGTCTGGAAGCTCCTCGTGATCTAGGGATACATGTGTCCACGTCTGGAAGCGCCTCCTGCTCCAGGGGTACATGTGTCCACGTCTGGAAGCTCCTCGTGATCTAGGGGTACATGTGTCCACGTCTGGAAGCTCCTCGTGATCTAGGGGTACATGTGTCCACGTCTGGAAGCTCCTCCTGCTCCAGGGGTACATGTGTCCACGTCTGGAAGCTCCTCGTGATCAAGGGGTACATGTGTCCACGTCTGGAAGCGCCTCCTGCTCCAGGGGTACATGTGTCCACGTCTGGAAGCTCCTCGTGATCTAGGGGTACATGTGTCCACGTCTGGAAGCGCCTCCTGCTCCAGATGTGTGTGTGTGTGCTCATGTGTTGATGTACAGATGTGCGTGGTCCCCTCGTGGCAGTGCAGATGCCAGTGTACATTGCGCAGAAGAAGCCATCTCCCAGGCAGGATAAGCTATCTTCCCAGCAGTGCAGGCGCCTCCTTGTATTGCGCGAAAAATTTGATGTGCAGGATGTGCGCTGCATGCTTGGTGAAAGCTCTGTCTCAAGCATTGGTGGTTGGCTTGCAGGACTGTCAGACCAGGAACTGTTGAGCAGCTGTCGTGAACTCCAATGATGTCAGAGGATGGCTGGAGCAACTGCCTCTCAGAGACTGCCTCTGTGTGGCTGCTTGCATGCATGCTTCTCCTGGAGCCTCACAGCCCTGGGTTTCCTCCCTCGCTTTGCTGTCTCACAGGTGGAGCCCATGCTCAAGCTCTGCTATGTACCTCTGCTGGAGTTCGTTTTATTTACAGCTCTGTTCACTCCCTTGCTGTGCTGTCTCGCAGGTGGAGTCCATTCTCAAGCTCTGTCAATCCATTTTCCAGGTCAGTGGACTGCCCACAAGTGGATCCTCCGGGGTCTTCTGCACGCTTTGGATGTCACGCACATCTCACGCACAGGGATGGCTGGGATGTGATTTTTGTTAAGAATGGCATCCAGAAGGTCACGGAAATGAAAATGTGTACCAAAATGTCGAGGAAAATGCTTGGATCTTTAAATCCAAGGTGTTGACCTCAAAATCCTACTTGATGCAGCTTTGCATGCAGCACAAGACGCTTGGGAGTAGAGCCTGTGATTCATACCTTCAGCGCTCGACTTGGGAATGTTGTGGATCCCCTTTTTGCTGCGCAAATGATGAACTTGACATCACGCTTTCAGCACTCTGCTTGCACAGCAGTGTACACACTTTCAAATAATCTGGAAGTCTTCTTCTTGTCATATGGTGTGGATTAATACATTAAAGTGGAGAAGTCCTTTAAGCAATCCAACCCCCTGCACCACACTGCGCAGTGTCCAAACACCCTGGTTGCTCTTTTTGACGACAAGCGCGTGTTTATTAGAGAGGCAACTGGGGCATTCTCGCGAGGCGACTTCCCATGGAGATATTCGTTCTGTGGCTGGACGATGGCCAGCTCATGCCACCAGGTACGGAGTGTGCGCATGCTGCATCGGCTGCAGGATTAAAGCAGCACTCTCAGGGTTAGCCAATTCCGTCATCTATGCCGTGAGGTTCAGCTTTTTGGCAGAAAATTGTGAAAATCATGGACTTTGTAATATTTGTAGGTAGGTAGGTAGGTATATGTCTTAGTAGAGCAACCCTAAGCGCTGTGCCACATTAATCCTCCAGAAACATGCGTGCAGCTTTTCAACCATTCCTGTGTTAAACTATTTGCTATCCTGCATGGAAGGGGAAAGAAGCAATTCTGCTGTCACAGAGGTACTGCTCAGATTGTGAAAGAGGTGGTGCAGTTGTGCACATTGGGTGGCTTGCACTCTCTACTTTTGAAATTCTAGCTACTGCTGCACTCAATCATTGAACCTTTAAAGGTGACATGAAAAAAATGGTGCCTGCAATTGACATCACACCTGAACACGCACACATACGCGCGCGCGCACACACACACACACACACACACACACACACACACACACACACACACACACACACACACACGCGCGCGCGCACACACACACACTTCCCAGATCATGGTGGTGCCCAATGCGCTGGAGGACTCCCGTTTTGAGAACAACAAGTTTGTCAAGGAGCTGGGTGTGCGCTTCTACTGTGGTAGCCCCCTCATCTCCTCACAGGGGCACAGACTTGGAACATTGTAAGTGGCTAGCTTGGTACCGTGGCATAATTTGGATTGTAGGGTGCACATGCTCAATGTGCCGTGGATATGTGTTTTGTAAGTTGAGTCAGGGGCATGGCTGGGTGCGCTGTGAGTGGGCTGTTATGGCATGAATTGGTGGCACGCCCTGTATTGTGTGGAAGGTGCTAAATTTGCATCAGGTCGTTGTTATGTCCTGAGTGTCAATCAGTGGCACGGGCTGGGCGGGCTGTGAGTGGGCTTGCAGGGCATGAGTCCAAAACTCCTCGCACGTGTTCATTTTTACGTGCACCTGCTGGAAGTGCACCCGATGTGCATTTGGCAGGCAGTTCAGATGTTGTGAGGAGGCTGTACGCCCATGCTCTGCGCTCGCTTCACCTGACACCTTACTAATTCCTTGGAATGGAAGGGGCTGCTTTCCTCAGAGTACACTAGCATGGATTTTGAAAGTGGTGCCTCCAAGAGTGCTCACAAGCATCCTGAGTGCCTTTGTGGGCTTGGGCCTCAGCTTTTACGTGGCAGTGCATTCTTGGCATATGCCTTTGTTAAATTATTGTCAGTCTGTTCATCAGCTGTCCCAAATTTAACAGCCCTGTGCTTTGCCTGACACAATATGTTATATCCACAACATTGCATACATGTATTATGCAAGGCACAGGTAGAGTTGGGATGCCAAGTGCAAGTTTCCTGAATAATTGACCTTTGGCTTGACGCCTTCAAGCTGGATGCCAACTTGGCAGCCTAAGGGACAATGATAAGGAGGCACGGGAGGCTTAAGGAGCAGCTACTGTCACTCTATAATCTGTGGACATGTTGAGCGGATGCAACTGAGGCTGTTTACTTGCTTGCCTGGCATGAGGGTGTGGATGGCATCTTCTGAGCTCCTCCCATTGTGATTAAAGTATGCCCTACACAACCCCTTGCCCTAAACTCCCTCAAAACATACATAGGCGAACAATTGCAGGGTGCGCGCGCACACACACACACACACATACACACACACGGTTACCTTGCAGCCTGCACATGGTATAAACAGTCCCTGGGCCCTCAAAAGGTCTCCCTCCACATGCCGTACATCTTTGAAAGCACTTAACGCAGCACAAACACCCCTATGTGTGGCCATGCACGTCTGAGCACCAGCACACACACACACACACACACACACACACACACACACACACACACACACACACACACACACACACACACACAGACACACGCGGCATGCATATCACTCCTCAACTCTTTTTAACTCATGCCTCATGACTCACACGCACCTCACGCAAGTCATTCGCCTCGACTCTTTTAACCCACGCCTCTTGCCTTGCTCATGCCTTATGCAACTCATATGCCTCACGTGATGCCCAAGCATGTCCTTGCACCTCTTGAACGCCAGCACCCTTTCGCCTCACACGACTCCAATCTGGGACTTCTTTGTGCATCACGTGCATCATGCCTCACACAGGCTCTCCCACACCCCTCTTGCAACACACCCTTGCAGCTTCTTGCACTTTCAGCTTTTTAGCCTCTTCCCCCCACACATCCGCACACCCTTCTACGCCCTGGACTTGTTGTGGCCTCCCTGCAGGTGTTTTGCTGCATTTCTGAACAACTTCCTTATTGACCTCCCTGCAGGTGTTTTGCGGACTTCAAGCCGCGTGCCGACTTCGATGCTTGCCAGGGCATGATCCTCAACAACCTTGCGGAGATGGTGGTGCGCCAGATTGAGAAGGACATGCTGCTGCAGCTGCGCAAGCACTCCAATGAGGAGGCGGACAAGATCCACTCCCAGGTATGTTAAGACTGTGTGTTTTCACACATGTGTGTGTGTTCGTGTGTGTGCACGTGCGCGCACATGCATGTACCAGGGTTCAGTGTGGACGGGGGTGTCTGCTGCTGGAACAGCCGCGGACAAAGCCCAAGATGAGGATATGTTCTGCTCTCTCAAGAGTACCAAAGGCTGCCGGAAAATGGTGGCTCAATATGGAAAGCCTCTGTGCATACCTCCCGTGGTCTGGCAGCTGGACCCGTGGTTCCTGACGTACAGCGCTGCTGGACCGCCCCGTCTTAGAGGGCCGCTGGAGTTGTGCAACTGAGTCTGTCGTAGTTTGAATGGGCGCGTATTGGACCGCAGACAACTCACAAGCCGTGCAGTGGAAGTGTTGGTCCGTGCGCAACTCAAGAGCACGGCCAGCCTCCAATAGATTGGTTACCTGATAAAGCCTGCACATCTGGCAGTGAAAGTGCAACCATGTGCATTTTAAAGGCACAGCTAGCTTCTAACAGACAGCAGACCTCAGAGAGACCTCATAGAGGGTGGACAGCCAAAGTTGAAAGTGTGACCCATGTGTATCTGAACCAGGGTTGGGTCATACGCGAGTTTGGGCTTAACAGTACGCGTATATACGTGTAAAATACGCGTATGTCACGTATATACGTGAATTGGGAGGGCCATTTTGGGCCGGGAGGGTCTTGGGTGGGAGGGAGGGTCCCGACTACCCCCCAACCACCCCCACACACCCCCAAGGCTTACAAACACTTACACATGCCAAAATAGAAGGGTCCTGGATGGCGAAATGCGCAGCAGCTCTCTCTAGAGGTCTCTCGAAGGTCTGACAGGGCATGTCGAAGCGATTCACCTACGTATTTTCTGACTTTCAGCAAAAAGCCATTTTTATGATACACGTTTTTTCATCATTTTTTACGATAGGTGAAAATACGCGTATTCACGTATGACCCATCCCTGATCTGAACCACTCGTGCCAAGAAAAAAAAGCCCAGAAGAATGTACAGCTGACAGTGGAATTGCAATCCATGTGCAGCTCGCACTTTCATGCCTGACTGGACGTCTGATTGAAAGCCTGTGAACCTGCATTGGTGTGGCCTGCGTCTTAGCTGCACGTCAAATGCTGGTATACCTGACTGAAAACTTAAGAGACAGCTGATGAAAAGCCTGGACTCCTGACTGGACGCTTAAATGGAAATTTTATGTCACTGCATTGGTATGGCCTTCAATAAATGCCCGTTGCATTGCGTTGGCGTGGCCTGTGTTGCAGCGTTGGTATGGCCTTAATTAAAAGGCTGCACCACTGTGTTGGTGTGGCCTTAATTGAAAACATGTGTCACTGCGTTGGTGTGGCCTTAACTAAAAGCTTGTTTCACTGTGTTGGTGTGGCCTGTGTTGCAGTATTGGTATGGCCTTAATTAAAAGGCTGCATCACTGTGTTGGTGTGACCTGCGCCGGTGCTGCGCAGCTCAAGCGGGCGGCTGACTGTGTGGAGGACTGTGTGGCTTTGGTGGATGTCAGCCAGCCAGGGTGGCGCATCATGTATGTCAACGCTGTTTGGGACAAAATCATGGGTGAGCCGCCGAAGCTTGCGTGCATGTGGTCGCTCTACAGATGGAAGGCGTGTTGACTCTGTGTTGGACAAACTCAGGGGTGGATCGCCAAAGCGTGCATGCAATGGTGTGCTGTGGAGACAAAAAGTGCATACATACACACTAGGTGGGACGAATATATTGGTAGATCGTCAAAGCATGCATACAAGGGCGTGCAGTGGAGACAAACAGTGCATACATACATACGCACTAGGTGGGACAAACTCAGGGGTGGATTGCCGACGCATGCATACTTGTGGTGTGCTCTGGAGACACGGAGGCTGTGTCCAGGCTTGGTGGGGCTAGATCACGGGTGCCAGTGCATGCGTGCTTTAGTTGAGTGAGCCAAGGAGGTTAGCATGATGGGCTGATGCATGTCATCTAATGGTGTGTGGACAATGTACCACTGCCCACTAGACATCAGAATGTGTGTGATAGAATGACAGGAACTCACTTATGCAGGCATCCATGCACGTGGTGTGTGCTGAGGACATAAGAAGCCTGACTGGCAGCTGCGAGAGAGAAAAGATGCAGGCCCAGAAGGACCTGTTTCTTCTCAGCATCATCACCATATAGAAGGCTGTGGCATCAGCTCTTTGTTTTCCCTGTCAAGCTCTTACGTCTTCCTTTTTCCATTGCACAATACCCAACTCCATTATCACTTGCAGGCACCCCTGTGGCATTACTTGGCGTATCTACAGATGGCCAAGTGACGAGTCATGCTCTAGCTGCGCGCTTTCCCTGTGCTGCTCCAGGGCGCCTGTGTGCTTGCTGGCTGTCCTCCAATTGTGCTCAACATGCGGCTGTTCATACATGTTTGCGTCGTGCCAAGTTCCAGCCGAGCTCACGCAATCTGGTTCTTCTGCTGCCGGACACCTCTCAGCTGTCTGCACAGTCCGAGGTCCTTGATCGTCCTCAACATGCGCTTGCTCACACATGTTTACATCAGCAGACTACAGCCGCGCTTGCACAATTGGATTGCTCTGATGCAGAACACCCTTCTTCTCTGAATCAGGACACCTCTCAGCTGTCTGCAAACTCCCAAGATCTTTGATTGCTCTCACCATGCGCTCGTTCACGCATGATTGCATTTGGTGGCTGCAGCCGTGCGTGTGCGAGCAATGCACTTCTGCAGGACACCCTTTAGATGCTACATACTCTATCAAAGATTGTACCCCACGCACGGCTGATCTCGCTGTTTGCAGGCTGTGGCCGTGCCCACACAACCTATTTCTACCGCAGGACACCCTTCTGCAGTCCGCACACGCCCAAGATCTTTGCTCCTCCTCAGCATGTGATTGATGCGGTTGTTTTATGTACATTTGTATTTGCAGGATGCAGCCGCACGCGCGCGACTAATGCACTTCTGCAGGACACCCTTCAGCTTTCTGCACACTCCCAAGGCCGCAAAGCAGGGCCTCAAGGGAGGGGCTTGCTCCTGCCCCAGCCGGAACACGAGGAGGCTGTGAAAGTGGGCAAGGAGCTGGTCGTTACGGTGGGTAGATTGATTGAATCGATCATACTCTGATGGGTAAATTGTTTGAATTGATCATACCCTGGTGGGTAAATTGATTGAATTGCTCGTACTCTTCAGGTACTGTGCTTCTAGTGGAACACATTGGACATTTGCTACTGTATCAACCTTTTAGAAATAAGGTGTGGCGTGCTGCAAGGTGCTGTTTGGCAGGCTGTGTGTCTTTTATATGTAAGAAGGGAGACTGCATGACTTCCGCATCCAGTTTTAGTAGGGAATTTAAGCTGGATTGCCTCTGCTCCAAGACTGCAATCCTTCCATAGAGCCTCGCCAAAAAGGTGGCTTTGTCCAGCAAATTGTTGGTCCTCGAGAAACGACGTTGTGCAGAACCACAGGCACAACGTGTTTGCTGGAATATATACATGTTACAGGGGCAAGGGACTCTGGCTGCGCTCTTCTATGGCACCTTGCCTTCCAGGCACTTCCAAAAGCTCCTTCACTGCCGCTACTTTTGCCTCAATGTGTGGGTGTCTCTGCCTGAATGTATTTGCATGGATGCTGTGATGGAGGGCATTCAGATCAGGATGACACGCATGCCATCCTGCTTTTCAGCATGCCATCCTACTTTCCATCAAGTTATCCTACCTTCCAGTATGTCGTCCTGCTTTCCAGCATGTCGCAAGGCCAAGCTGAGGAGGCACCTTTGCGATGAGCACTTTGAAACAGAAGCGCCCTTCCAACACTTGTGCAGGGTGCTGTGTTGGTAGATGCCGACAGCGCATACAACAGTGGGGCTCTCACAACTGATCGCAACAGCAGTGCTGTATCGGGCCATGACAAATGCTCAACAGGCAGGCGTGTGGACCTGACCTTCAGGTTGGCCTTGTGTGCTTAAATGTGTGCATGCATGCGTGGGCACCTGTGTGTGTGTTGCGTGTGTGCGTGTAAGCGTGTGTGTATGTGCATGCGCGTGTGCACGCACACCTGCTTGAATTGACAGCCTGCGTGTAAACTCTCGTGAAAACAAATTTTGCGCAACACACCATCCATGCTCTTTCGCTTGCATTGCGCAGAGGGGTATTGATCACTCAACTTCAGGCTCGTTGTTCCATTTTTGCCATGCGCTTGAAGTGCGCTTTGTGCAGTGCTTTTTATTTGTGCATGCAATTGGGTTGGGCACGAAAGAATCCAGGTCTGCATTCCGGGCCTTGTCCTCCTGTTCGTAGAGGGACCTGTCCTTCTCAACCATCCTGTGTTCCTGATGTCTGCACACCTTTCGTCCTGAATGTTTGCATACCTTGTCCTTTTATCAGTCTGCATAGACCTGTAGTGCGTGCTACCCTGTGCTCCCCTCCTGCGACTGTGCAGGCAGGCGTCCAGGGTGCACTCACTCTGGACTTTGCGTCTCTCTCTTTCTCCACATACATACTTGCAATGTGCCTCCTGCGACTGTGCAGGCAGGCGTCCAAGGGGGCTTTCCAGGCAGGAAAGCTGAAGCCTGGTGCTTCCGTTGGCGTCCCCTCCTTTGTGCCCAGCCGCGCCTCTGACGCTCCAGAAACTGGCCACCTTTACTTTATGCTGGTGGTGCCCGCGCAGGTGTGCCTGCTTTCGCGTGTGAAAGCACGCGCATGTGGATATGTGTATGTGCATGTGTATGAGCCTTGCTGTGTAATTGAATGCCAGCAACACTGGGAATCTTTAAGTCGTGCTGGGGAGCCCGCACAAGCAGACTGTTTCAATGGGCAGAGCTGTAGGGTTTTCACTCCAGCTCAGATTCAATTACTTCCTGGGAGAAGGTCTGAAAGTTGTGTTGGTGCGGCATTCAAACTTAAATTTAACGTATGTTCCGAACTGACCTGTGATGCAGTCACACCATACTGACTGCATGGCATGGTCATGGATGCTCAAATGAGCTGAGGTTTGGACCTCATACCTCGCAAGAGCATACAAAGCATGAGATTTAGGGGCATGCAGAACAGCAATGATTAAATGCAGCATCAATAATGCTAATGCTAGTGATGCATGCCTGGGGGACAGGGTATCTCAGCACGCACTCAGGCCTCTACACACAAACTTGTGCACTCACACACTCATGTCCATGAAGACAGGTCCTCTCAACGGTTTTGCCCAGAGGGCTGAGCTTCTGCACACAAACTCATGCATGCGCACGCTCATGTACCTGCAGAACAAGCCCTCTCAGCGCTTTTCGGCTTCCTTGCCCAGAGCGCTGAGCTTCCATGCAGACAGGCTGGACCCTGATTCAAGCGGACTTTGGGACAGTGCAGGGGCAAACTCATGGTGAGCATATGTGGGCTGCTTAGCCTGTGTGGGTGAACGCATGCATGGTCATCCACGAGCACAGATGCTTTGTGACGGTGCTGGGTTGTACTATTAAAAATCAGCATATGGGATGGGGGAAAAGATGTATGGATGCTGAAAGCATGGCCACTTGGTAGCGTTAGAAAAAGTATATTTGTATGTATTTATATACATATAAGATAATGGTAGGCTTTGGTGTGATGGCATGATGGCTTTTGCTTCTCCCCAATCGGGCATGCGCGAGTTGCATACAAGCAAGCTGTGCACAGAAGCTTTTGTGTGCTAACATGATGGCTTTTGCCAGGTGTTAGCTAGAAACAGTGCTAAGCTTGATATAGACACCTTACAAGCTCATGCATGTACAGCTGTCCATGCTGTGAAAATTTTTTCAACGTGCAGCTACCAATCTTGAAATGCACCCATCGTTACCTCCGTTCCCATGTTGAGGTTTCTGTGAAACAAAATCTGTATAACACACATACACAACACAGGAGCACCAGCATTAAAGGACTGGAGCTGGGTGCCCTGGTGGGGTCTGGATCCTTCGGCACAGTTTATGCTGCTGACTGGTAAGCTGCTCTTGGATGTGGCGAGATGATCTTTGTGTGTGTGTGTGTGTGTGTGTGTGTGTGTGTGTGTGTGGTGAGATGAGCTTGGGGATGGCGTTTGCACGAGCACATGCACTGTAGCTAATGAATGCATATGACCTCGCTGGAAGGAAATTAACCTTGGTTGGAAGAAAATCATGGACCCAGTTGTGCGGCTTCCTTCTGCACCTGCGCTGTCTCTTTTCCTTCATTTTTTCCATCTGCATCTGCGCGATTGCAGTCAAGCACCCCTTTTCCCTTTCCTAGCTGATGCACAATGCAATTCAGCATCCCTTTTCCCTATCCTAGCTGATGCACAATACGATTCAGCACCCCTTTTCCTTGCCTCCTGCAATGAGTCTAGAGTCAGCGTGTTGCAACGCGCACAACAAAAGGGGTTTTGCATGGCAGTGCTGCAGCGCTGCAGCGGCTCCGCAGTTGACATGACGCCATGCGTACAACTAGGGTTGGCCAATCTCAAATGTGTGAGTGCTGTGTTTTTCAGCTTTTTTGCAGGGAAAGGGGAATATTTGGCAGATAAATAAGAGTTCAGCCAACCACTTACACAACACAAGGGGTCTTGTACAACTTAGCAGCGCCAATTTCAAAGCTTCACTGTGCAGCACAACTGTTTTGTATTTTTTGTGTGAGTTCCCTAGCTGCCACTTTCAACCATTTGTCTCCAGATCTTTGACCTCTTAGCTCATCCCAGACACACCTAGCTTCCTCTTGATGTGTTTGTATGCACAGGTTTGGCAGCAAAGTTGCCGTCAAGGTCATTAACGAGGAGGTCAAGGTCAATGATGATGGTGCATCCTTGGAAGCAGCCTTGGGTGCTGAGCTCAGGCATCCCCACATTGTCAGCATCTTGAAGGTTAGAAACACATGTTTGCGAACTGTCTGGACTTCCTTTTGATTTTAAGCATCCTTGGGGGGCGGCCTAGGGTGCTGAGCTCAAACATCCCCGCATTATCAGCTCCTTGAGGGTCTTGCTGGTCCCTTTTTTGTTTGTCCTGCAAAGATCTGGCTCGATGCCAATTCTTTGACTGTGAGCTTGTGGGTGCGTGTCTGTGTCACATCACTCATTTGTTCATTTCGGTCATCTCAATTGTGGTGAGCAACTCGTGCGATGCAATGTTTTCGTCTGAAGTCAATTATTTGGAAGTGTAAAAGAACACGAGCTCAAACACAGATGCACCTTCAGATGGCCCCAACACAAGTGGCTGCTGCCCACCGTTCCCTCACTCACACACATGCGCGCGCCTCCAGGTAGTGGTGCGCCGCCCAAATAGCGTCGCCACTAACACCGTCAGCAGCTGCAGACAGACTCTCTCCAAATCTTCCCTCCAAGATCGGCCCCAAACCCTGGACATGGACCATCGCTCGCAAAAGCTCAAAAAGCTCACTGCCAGCCAGGAGTCCCTCAACCAGCAGCAGCAGCTGCAGGAGCAGCGGCGTGAGCAGCAGCAAGACGAGCAGCGACGTTGGGAGCAGCTGCAGCAGCAGCAGCAAGAGCGGCGGCTGGAGCAACTTAGGCTTGGCAGCAAAGCCACTGGAGTTGGGCAACAGGGGTTTGAGGGAAGCACAGAGGGGGTGGAACCATGGCCCTTGCTCGAGGGCCCTGTGAATGCGGATGGCATTGAGGTGAGCGTGTTCAGGGCAAATGACTGGCGAGGGGTAGAGTGGCGCGTAGGTGGTGGAACCATGGCCATTGCTCGAGGGCCCCATGAGTGCGAACAGTATGGAGGTGAATGTGTTTAGGGTAATTTGACCACAGGGGGACAAGTGGTGCCGAGGTGGTGAGGCCATGACTGTTGCCCAAGGGCCCCATGATTATGGACGGCATGAGGTGAGTATGTTCAGGGTGTAATGACCAGCAGGGGGTTGAGTGGCGCAGAGGCGTTGAAAGTGTACCTCTGTTGCTCATGTGCCCCATGAACGCGGACGGCACAAGGGTGGATGTGCAAAGTTGTGGGTGTGCAATGTTGGGCGTGAGGCCCATGTATAAAGAGAGAGGTGGTTCGGGTGATAAAGCAGAGGGGATGCTCGGTTGGTTTGTTTACTATTATTACGCATATGCAGGGATCAGGGATGGGCAAGGGGCGCAAAAAGGGTGAGCCTCCACTTGACCTTGTCCACATAACTCCCTCTTGTCTGCTTGGCCTACTTGGCTGATCGCACTCGAATTGTCACAGTATCATCCTCACCCTGCTCTCAATGCCACTTAATAAATGAGGGCAGGACTCGCAGTACAGAGGTACCCTTCCGAACAACAAGGATCCAGAGGGGCACAATCCTGTACACACAAGATCAAGAGAGGCACAATTCCGCACAAAAAGGAAGGAATGGTACCATACTACTGGTGCATGCATGTGACCCAGCGCTTGCCGTGCTGTTCGACCGTGCATGTGACCCAGCGCTTGCCGTGCTGTTCGACCGTGCATGTGACCCAGCGCTTGCCGTGCTGTTCGACCGTGCATGTGACCCAGCGTTTGCCGTGCTGTTCGACCGTGCATGTGACCCAGCGTTTGCCGTGCTGTTCGACCGTGCATGTGACCCAGCGTTTGCCGTGCTGTTCGACCGTGCATGTGACCCAGCGTTTGCCGTGCTGTTCGACCGTGCATGTGACCCAGCGTTTGCCGTGCTGTTCGACCGTGCATGTGACCCAGCGTTTGCCGTGCTGTTCGACCGTGCATGTGACCCAGCGTTTGCCGTGCTGTTCGACCGTGCATGTGACCCAGCGTTTGCCGTGCTGTTCGACCGTGCATGTGACCCAGCGTTTGCCGTGCTGTTCGACCGTGCATGTGACCCAGCGTTTGCCGTGCTGTTCGACCGTGCATGTGACCCAGCGTTTGCCGTGCTGTTCGACCGTGCATGTGACCCAGCGTTTGCCGTGCTGTTCGACCGTGCATGTGACCCAGCGTTTGCCGTGCTGTTCGACCGTGCATGTGACCCAGCGTTTGCCGTGCTGTTCGACCGTGCATGTGACCCAGCGTTTGCCGTGCTGTTCGACCGTGCATGTGACCCAGCGTTTGCCGTGCTGTTCGACCGTGCATGTGACCCAGCGTTTGCCGTGCTGTTCGACCGTGCATGTGACCCAGCGTTTGCCGTGCTGTTCGACCGTGCATGTGACCCAGCGTTTGCCGTGCTGTTCGACCGTGCATGTGACCCAGCGTTTGCCGTGCTGTTCGACCGTGCATGTGACCCAGCGTTTGCCGTGCTGTTCGACCGTGCATGTGACCCAGCGTTTGCCGTGCTGTTCGACCGTGCATGTGACCCAGCGTTTGCCGTGCTGTTCGACCGTGCATGTGACCCAGCGTTTGCCGTGTGTGTCCGACCGTGCATGTGACCCAGCGTTTGCCGTGCTGTTCGACCGTGCATGTGACCCAGCGTTTGCCGTGCATGTCCGTGCATGTGACCCAGCGTTTGCCGTGCATGTCCGTGTGTGTCCGTGCATGTGATCCAGCGCTTGCCATGCTGTTCGACTGACGCAGGGGCACTCCAGCAGTGGGAACTTCAATTTGTGGGGCTGCATGATGTCGCAGCCGGGCGAATCCGGACAACACGTTCCCACGGTGCCCAGCCAAGCGTGGCTGATCATGGAGTTCTGTGACAAGGGCTGTGTACAGGTGGATGGCGTGTGTGTGTGTGTGCGCGCGCGCATGCGTGATTGTGGTTTTCTGGGGAGCATTTGTCTTACGACGTTCTTTTTGAGGTTGTAGATATAAAAGAACGTATCTCCTTATGAACACCTGGTGGACCAGTAAATAAAGATAATCTTGTTAGGAAACGTAAAGGTCACAATTATATTATTGGTCAATTTGGGGGTAAATTTATTTTCTCTGTTGGAGGAAAAAAAAAGCCAAAAAGGCTGTGTGCACTGAGTAAAGGCTCCCTGACTAGCAAACTTACTAAAGGAATAGAACTCTTTGACAAGGGCTGTGTAAAGGAGGGAACAACTTAGGGGTCATGCTTTGCTTGGCTGGGCCTGGATCTGCGCGTTCTGACTTCTCCCTTGTACAAGCTTGCACGAGTGGAGGCTGCGAGGCTGTTGGTGCTTTGCAGTGTTTCAGGGATAAGGCCACTATGTGCGCTGTAGGGAAAAACTGCCGTGACTCCTTTGTACCCCAAGCTCCAGTTTGAAGGCCTGTGATGCTGTAGGTTACATAACTGCATGGGTGTGGGTGTGTGAGGGCAAGGCTGCTTGATTATTTTGAGGTCGTTCTGCTATGTTAGTGTTTAAACATGTGCCTAAATGAATTCCTTAAAACCACTCAAACACAGGATGCTGTGGACCGTGGTTGGCTGCGCACTGGACATCCCGATGGGCAACCCAAAATGGGCGCTATCATAGCCACTGCATTCGAGGTGTGTGCAAGCTCAACAGTTGTGCAAAGTATGATACATTAATTTGATGGCCGGAAGTTCTTTAGCAGCACACGGTGCATTGTGAGCAGGTTGGGCTTCTCATAGTGCGCCGACAACCCAAAAAAAAAGCGTCATAGCCGTGGTGTTCGAGGTTGTGCAAGCATGATGAACATGCAGAGGATGATGGGATTCTCAATGGAGGCCGGATGCAATGCTGTGTTTGTGAGGTTCTGGAATTCTAAATGGAGGCCGGGTGCAGTGTTGTGAATGTGAGGTTTTGGGATTCTCAATGGAGGCCGGATGCAATGCTGTGTATGTGAGGTTCTGGTATTCTGAATGGAGGCCGGGTGCAGTGTTGTGAATGTGAGGTTTTGAGGATCTGGTCGGAGTTCTGAGCTCCCAAGGTGTGTGTTTCCTAGGACATGTTGGCAATGTTCAGGTGGCAAGGCACATAGGCAAGTTATGACATGGTGGTATGACGCAAGTGTCAGTTGTGTATGTGTTGGTCAAGTGTGAGTGCTGTTGTAAAATCGCCAACAGAAGCCCCACCAGTTTGTCTTTTTTGAAGCCTTGTTGGTGAGGGGGACTGCAAAAAGCTATTTGGGCCATCTGCTGCCCAGGTAGGCTGTTTGTTGTGGTGTAATGGATTCACAGTGGTTTGCCTCTGAATTGGAGCAAGGACCTCTCTGGCGTCCTATGATGATGATAAACATAACTATGCCTGAAATTGCCTCAACGTAATCATGACTCAACATGAATCATGCCTCAATGTGAATCATGCCTCAACGTGAATCATGCCTCAACATGAATCATGCCTCAACGTGAATCATGCCTCAATGTGAATCATGCTCCAACGTGAATCATGCCTCAACATGAATCATGCCTCAACGCGAATCATGCCTCAACGTGAATCATGCTCCAACGTGAATCATGCCTCAACATGAATCATGCCTCAACGTGAATCATGCCTCAACGTGAATCATGCCTCGACAGCGCATGCTTCAGTTGAGATGCTTTTGCAGTAAGGCGCCTGTCCTGTGCTGGAACACTGGCTGCTGGTTTGCCACATGGTTCGTGGTCACAAGGGCTGCTCAGCTCCATGGCGCACAGCACGAACACTTGACACGCTCAAACACCAAATGCTTCCTTTTAAGGCTGCATGTCTTTGGGTCGCGCAGCTGTGACTCCTTTTCCTTAACTGATGAAGGAAGAGTTCCCTCTGCCTATGCAGTTATTGTTTTCTGTGTTTTCTTCGCAGCTCACCGGTGCGCAGCTGTCTAAGGTAGCTGTGTTTACAAACCACTGGGTGCTTGTGTTCACTATTGTTTGGTGTACAATAGTGTGTCAAGGATGCTAAACCTGTTTGCCCCCTGCTGCAGGTGGTCTCTGCGCTTATGTATCTCAGCAGAAAGGCCATGATTTATGGTGACCCTCCGCCCCGCAGCGTGTTGTTCATTTTGTTGTTGTCCGTATTTGCGCCTTCTAGATGCCCAGCTTGTTTGCCTTCTGCTGCAGGTGGACTCTGTGCTTATTTACCTCAGCAGAAAGGCAACTGTCCAGGTGGCCTTTCACCACACAACGCTTGTACTTTGTGTGCGTGCTCAAGTCAAAGGGTTTAAGTCCCCCCTGCTGCAGGTGGCCTCTGCTCATGTACCTTCACAGGAAAGTCATTCTCCATGGTGCCCTGCCCCCCTTAAGCAACGTTGCATATTTAGAGAATCTCCTGTGCGAGTACCTGCTCCCTTCTGCTGCAGGTGGCCTCAGCGCTCATGTACCTCCACAGAAAAGTCATTCTCCATGGTGGCCTGCCCCCTCAAACATCACTGCACGTTTCAAAAGTTCCGCTGTGTGTGAACCCTCTGCCACAGGTGGCCTCTGCGCTCATGTACCTCCACAAAAGAGGTATCGTCCATGGTGACCTGTCGCCCTACAACGTGCTGCTTACCACTTCCGGCCCCCGGACGACAGAGGGCAACCGGGGCTTTGTGGCCAAGGTGAAGCCGTTATGCACAAGCCTGACATGTGTCTGCACAAACTTGGATCTACTCAGACGGGAACCTGTACAGGCATTCAAAGAAATAATCCACGATGCGTAAGGCACACAGGAGTCTGCACAGGCATGAGCCTACGCACAGGCTCTTGGAGCAATACAACTGCGGCTCCATTGCTCCAGTATACCCTTGAGGAAGGAGTCCACGTGCTGTGCGCATACCCATTTAAAAGTTGGAAGATGCCTGAAGGTGGAATCTGCAATCTTCCAGCAGCGTTTTTATGGCTGCACTCGAAACACGTTTCAGAATGATAGACAAAAAGCTCCATGCAAGTCTTTAAGGTGCTTGTGACTTTAAAGCGTGGGAACAGGCCAGAGGCTGCACTCATCCAACAATGGGCAATGTCATCCCTCTCATTTGAAGGTGACGACGTCAACAGCTGTCACAAACAAAAGATCTCATGACATTAGCTTCGTGCAGATGCTCGGGCTCTTAACTTTTTTGTCGAGTAGTTTGTGAGTAGTTTGTACGTAATTCAAGGTTTTGATGGCACTCATGAAACAGCAGTTGATCTAATTTGAGGGGCGTAAGGTGCTCTCAGTGAGATAGATTGTCAAATTGACAACGCATGCCTCATGCATTGGGTAGGCCAATCCCAAAAACGTTTATGATGTATATTCCTTGCCAAATTGCTTGCGTTCATGCTTCACAGAAAGAGCTGGAAGGTAAGTATATCCCTTGCCAAATTGCCCAAGTATATGGCATGTGTGTATGGAATAGGCCAGCACTTTCCATGCACCCTTTTACGGCAGATGCTGCACAGGAAGAGGAAAATGTGATTGCTGTTTACATGCATTAGCATGTAGGGCGCGCACACGCGCGCGCGCGCGCGCGCGCACACACACACACACACACACACACACACACACACACACACACAAGCACACGCGCATGCATGCCTCCATTCTCCACCTATGCCATACTTCCCCTACAGATCCGTTTTTGGTGATTGGTTTCCATCCAGGATCCCCCCCTCTTTCTCCTCTCCAACCCCCACCTCTACCCCCGAAATATAAACACTCACCGCTATTTGGTTTATCTGTTCAACATTCAGGTTTCGGATTTTGGGCTTGCCCGTGCTCTCAATATAGCGAGCCGCATTACCACCAAGACGTATGGCACACTGACTCATCAGGTGAGTGGTTTACTCGGTTACTAGCGCGTTGACGTCAGGCCATTGACAGACGTGCTTTGTTTTGCTAATGCACTACCTTAAAGAACTGAAAACATTGTTGGGGCTCACTCAGCGGATGCATCCGAGCTCAGACTTCCCGAGGGTGGTGACCAAAGGATGTGCTTGGCTGTCTGGAGGAGTTTGGAGGAGATAAGCAGTGGGCAAATGGGGACATAGCACGTGCAGGCTCCTCTGTGTCATCATTGTGCATCATTGCATGTTGCAAGCATGCATGACTTCCTTGACCTTTCTAATGATCCTTTGTTTGTCTTCTAAAGGACTTCTCATCGCTTAATCCTCTCTTAGCTTACTCATGCAACCCCCGAGACAGCGGTGGAATGAACCATCAGCCGCACAACAAACATCCATGCCCTTCAAATGTTTGCCCGTTTCCCTCCTTGACTCCTTTATGGACCTCTCACTATTTGGACCTCGTGGGTGCATGCAGCCCCACGAGACACTGGTGGAAGGCTGCCCTTCAAATGTTTGCCCGTTTCCCTCCTTGACTCCTTTATGGACCTCTCACTGTTTGGACCTCGTGGATGCGTGCAGCCCCCTGAGACACTGGTGGAAGGCTGCCCTTCAAACTTCCATCCTTTTCCTTCCTTGACTCCTTAATGGACCTCTCACTGTTTGAACCTTGTAAATGCGCGCAGCCCCCCGAGACACTGGTGGAAGGCACCATAAGCCGCGCAACAGACATCTACGCCCTTGGCGTCCTTCTGTGGGCAATGTACACAGGCTCGCGGCCATGGGCAGGGCTCTCGCACGCACAGGTGTGTGGCTGGGTGGGAAGAAGGAAGTTCTTCAGAGACTCACTTGGTTAAGCATTTGGATTTGTTACTGCCCAGTGCAATTGGCGCTTCAAGTACATGCACAATGCCAATCGACGGGGCTTTTGCATTCTCGGATGACTGTGTCATGGCCAGTGAAATGCCAAGAACAAGGAAGAATGCAAATGAAGGGCGCATGTGCACAAACTAGCACGCACACACACACACACACACACACACACACACACACACACACACACACACACACACACACACACACACACACACACACACACACACACACACACACACACACACACACACAGCAAGCGCGCACACACACACACACACACACACATGCACACACACACACACACACACACACACACACACACACACACATGTCAGATTGTGGGCAACGTGGCCGGCAAGCGCGAGCACCTGAGGATGCCCCCTGATATGCCCCTTGCGCATGAGCCTTACGCACAGCTCACCATGAGCTGCCTGTCCTACGAAGCCAATCAACGCCCCAACACGGAGGGCGTGATTGCTGCTCTGGAGGCTATGGCAAACGGACCCATGTGCCAGTAGGTTGGAGGAAGTTTTCAAGGATGTGTTCTCAGCGCCCTGACACAGAGGGTATGGTTGCTGATCTGGATGCAGCAAAGAGATGGGCTGCAGGTTGGCATGGCTGGAAGCTTGGAAGCTTCGGTCGGCCACTCTGGTTGGCACAGCACAAAGCTCTGTTTGATCTCAGTGCCACAGCTTAGAGGCCAAGGCTGCTGTGCTGATGTTTTTGGTGTGCGGACATGCATGTTGATGCACTTTTTGAGTACAGGTATGCAAGTTGATTCTCCCACTTTTTGGGTGGGGGCATGCTTGTTGGTATTGTCTTTGTGTATGGGTCCATTGATGGCTTTGTATAAGGCCAGGCATGTTTTGTGTGCATGTTATGCGTGTATATTCTTTGTGAATTCGGTTGCTTTGAGCCTGCCAGATGTTACGTGTGGTCCATTGATGACTTTGTGTGAGGCCAGCCATGTTCTGTGTGCATACTCTTTGTGTATGTCCTTTGTGGGTGCGGCTGCTTTGAGCCTGTCAGATGTTGTGTGTGGTGGACTAATGATTTTTTTAAAGGCCAAGCATCTTTTTTGTGCGTGTTCCTTGTTTAGGTTCTGTGTGGGTATGGGTGCCTGTGAGCCTGCCAGATGCTGTGTGTGGTGGACTAATGATTTTTTGAAAGGCCAAGCATTTTTTTGTGCATGCTCTGTGTGTGTAACACTCAGTCCTTGTGGGCATGGGCGCCTTAGAGTCTGCCTGCCGGATGCTGCGTGTGATCCAATGATGCCTCTTTGGGATCACAGCTCCTTGCATCCCAATGTGCCTGGCAGGAGATGCAACGTTTGCTTGGTGCTCAGCTCGAAGTGTTTCCTGCTTCTTTCATCCCACTTTTTAGGATGGGAAAAGAAGAAGTCGTGTGAGCTTACCCTTGGCTCGAAGTGCACGGTCTCCCTCAGCATTGCTTTGGAGGGCAGCAAGGGGACCTTTCCTTCATGCACGTAGCCGCCTGGTTTGCGTGGTCTTTTTGTTTTACCAGGCGAGTGTGCTCGGTAGTTCCAGCAATGCCTCTGGGGGCAGCTGCACCTTTTAGGGTTTGCACTTCTTTCACAGTGGACATGCGCACGCTGTACTCAGTGCTTCAGGTTATGGGTTTTCAGTTGTTGGGGACCTGCGTTGGCCTTGAAAGGCATTGTTTGAAGTCACAGCGCTGTAGAAAGGCATGTGCTAGTTTTAGAACAGCTGCTTGAGACTATTGTGATAGATGCCGGCCCGCCTTCTTGTTTGATTCAGCCTCTTTTGTTACTGCTCACTGTGTGTGGCACGCATACGTGCCTGCACAACAATTCAGCCTCCACCTCCTTTCACCACATGTTTGGCACCTGTGTGTGTATCTGTGTGTGTGTGTGTGTGTGTGCAGATGCCCACAGTAAGTCAGCTTCTTTTTTTCCGTTCATTAAGGTTTGGTGTGCGTGTTTGCCTTCATGCCAATTTAACATCTTGTCCTGCTTGCTGTGTTTTAGTATATGTCTTTGCCTTCATGGCAGTTGGAACTCTTCTCCTGCTCAATGTGTGTTGGTGTATGTGAGTCTGCACAGCAGCCTGCGATGGGCAGCGTCTCCCTCTGTGCTTTGCCCTGCAACCCATGCACGAGTACTGTGCATGCTCGTTTGTACAGAAGTTCCTGTAACTATTTGTCGCTCACATAGTTGTGCAGTCCACAGGCGCTGCTTCTAGTTTTTGCCGACTGGCCTGCTACTCAAGTAACGATGTGCGCGTGTGTGCATGCGCGTGTGTAGATGCAAAGGGTGCGAGCTGAGACTTGCTGGACATTTCTGCATGTCTGTAGACATGGATTTCTCTTACTCAATGATAGGGTTGTTTGCATAGTTCGATGGATCGGACCATTTTTATCATGGAACGCATGAAACCTTGCTCCGCAGTTATCCTTTCCATTTGGCTGCCTCGCACTTCTCATGGCTCTCTTCCACGCTTTCCTTGGATCTTGTTTTAGCTCTGCACATCGCTACGGAGCACTCCTTTTCTGTTGCCTATTCAGCTGCTCTCTTTAGTGTCTTTGTTCCCTCACTTCCTGTTGAAGGCGCTGCAGGCTTGTGGTGCAACACATGTTGCTATCTTCAATGTGGAAGTTTTGCCATTTTCACACGTCAACTGCGTCTTTCCTGCAGCCTAAAAGGCTGCCTTGCCTAACAGGCGCTCCATCTTCTCCACCTGGTCGCCTGCTTTTCAGCTGCTACATAAGATGCTTGCCTTTATTATAGTATGCACAGAGTTGTGTTCACATGTCCGTAGCGCGATGACTTTTGCCAAAAGTTTAGGTGTCTGATGTCCCCACAGGATTTCGATGACAGCAGAGTATTCCCTTGTGTTGCAATGTAGATGTAGGACATATCATGATGCTTTATAAGACCCTGCTTGTTCTTGTGCTAGCTTGGTCAATTTCTTTCTCCCGTGGAAGTTTGGATGACGTGCGTCCCCTGAAGCAGGAGGCAGTGCCTTGACTATTCATTTCACTTTTTTCCTGCATACTCAAACTGCATAAAGATTGAACAGTAAGTATGCTGACCTGGCTGCAATATCAACTTAAAGATCTTCAATAGAGGTTTGACATAGGCAGGCTTGCAGTCCAGTTTTCAATCTTGCAATCCCCATTTGGTGTTCCAGGGTCACAGAGTTGCAGACTTAAGAAAGGACCACCCAAGAGGTGTTCCAGGGTCACAGGTTTACGGATTTAAAGAAAGGACCACCCAAGTGGTGTTCCAGGGTCACACATGTACGGCTTTAAAGAAAGGACCTTATTGGTGTTCCGGGGTCACAGTACCTTGCCAACTGGCTATCAAGTGGACCATCTCTCTATGCATACAGCCAGTTTTCCTTTGTGTGGTCTCTTTTTCCACACTCCTGTGCTGTTTCAGTGTTGCGCATGCCTTGGCGCTCTGGTGTAGTTTTCTGGAGTATTTGGATCAAACCTTGGAGACAAGCTGAGATTTTTCTTGGGTCCTTTTTGTGGACACCTTTTTTCCATAATGGAAAATAAACATTTCTTTTAAAATTGATTTACAGATTTACAGATTTTAAAGGAGAGATTTTCAGCCAGACTGTTCGGCTGATCGGCCTGTGACTGGTCCTCGCCAGCCAACATAATATCCATGTGAAAAAGCTTGGTCCAACTAAAGCGGAGGTTCATAATAGAAGAGAGGCAGCTGTAATGTCAGAGCCATGCAACAAGTTCTTGAGGTTTCAATGTGCGGGGTCTTGAGGCACGCAACAAGCAGGTCATTGAGGTCTGAAAGGAATACAAGCAGCAAGCAGCAAAAAAGGCCTACACTTAATAGGGCAAGGACCAGCTGATATACAGGCATGCATGCACACACAAAGGCTCAGCCAGGGACCTTTGCAACCCGGTCTCCAACGCAAAAAACTCTGGCCAGCATGCAGCCTCATCTCTACAAATCCCAGTCCATAACTGAGCCTGCCATGCGCTTGCACATAAAACACCTTCATACGCCCCACTGGTTACACACATGAAACGCAGGTACAAACTTGGTCACAGTTGATGAGTAGGTTGCCATGCACCCCATAAGAGCAGTTGATAAGAAAGGCAACACCACGGACTGACCTGGTCTACACTCAGGCAGGGTTCGGACAAACAGATGTCAGGCATGCAAGCACAACACAGAGGCTCAGCCAGGGACCTTTGCAGCCCGGTCTCCAATGCAACAACTCTGGC
This sequence comes from Dunaliella primolecta, assembly GCA_914767535.2. NCBI lineage: Eukaryota > Viridiplantae > Chlorophyta > Chlorophyceae > Chlamydomonadales > Dunaliellaceae > Dunaliella > Dunaliella primolecta. The sequence goes on along the minus strand of OU611751.1, from coordinate 2,321,698 downwards.
AGCAGGCAACCTCAACACCATTATCCCAAACCCAGTCAAGAGTTTGCCATGCACTTGCACATGGGTAACTTCTACACACTGTCCACAACATATGGGTGCTCGACGCATATGTTGTCCTCAGAAACTAAGTTTGGAGCGTCTGTAACTCACATTCTCAAGAAGCGTTGGGGTACCACCATCACAGACCAGAAGGAGGGGTGGGTGACGGGGGGGCATTCATGCCTTCTTCAGGTCGTCAGGCAGCTCATTCTTTCATGGGGATTGCCCCCTCACCCTCTCCGCCACCCACTGCTGCTTGCTGCTGTTTCTTCTTTGCGTTGGCTTTTTTGCGCTGGCGCAGGGTGGGCTCGCGCGGCAGGGGGCCCTCGTGCATCAGCCAGGCGGCAAACTCGTACTGCTTGTCCTCCGCAAAGTGGCTGGGCCAGTGCCGCAGCCAGGCCTCAATGTTGTCCCGGCCATGCTTGTACACGTAGTCGTCCCACTCGTCAAATTGCATGGCACACAGAGTCCTCTTGAAGTGGGCAGGCATGATCCTGTGGGCCCAGCCCCCCAGCATCCGGCCCTCGTCTTCCTCAGCCATCTCTTCCTCCGCCATCCCAAGCTTTGTCACATCACATTTTTTTCAGACGAAACAAACGAGAAAAGCTTGTTGTTGTGTTGCAAGAGGAAATTTTAAAATTGAAGCTTACAATAGCACAGATTTAGATTTTAGATTTACATTTACATGGGGGGACCTTCAGCTAATGGTTACAATGGTTACAATGGGGGGTGACCTTCAGCCTGGTCGTTTGGCTGATCGGCTTGTGGCTGGTCTCTGCCAGCCAAAAATAAATCCATAAGCTCAGACACAAAAAGGAAAAGTTTTGCGTTTCGCTGATGAAGGAACTGATAAACAAATTGAGAGCTCACTTGATGCAGTAAAAAAGGTTGCATCTCAACAATATCCTGGAAGTAAGGTTCAAAAAGCATTTGATACTTGCGGCGCAGAGAACAAACGTGTTCATCAGTACAGTTAAAAAGGACATGTGCTTCATCTTGAGTTTGGTTGCAAGGACACCTGTCACACACAGAGGCACCATCATCCTGCCAAACAGCCGATTCAACTTTCAAAGTATGAGCACGAAGCCGGAACCTGCTCACATTACGCATAACTTGCTTAGGCAAATCCAAAAAAAGATACCAAGGCAAGGGTGCATAGGTTTGGCGAGCGTTGCAAGCAAAAGGAGTAGCAAACCAAGCTTGGTAAGTAGCTAGTTTGTTGTAGTTTTCCCTTGGATCCACTGACTCGGCTTCTCTCCAAACTCCTTGCAATCTGTACCCCTACCAGAGAACCCCTCACCGCGCGGGGATCAGGGGGGGTTGGCGGGGACCTCGGCGGGTACAGCGAAGCTCCCGCGCGGGGGGTGCCTCCCCTAGGGATGCCGAACAGGACTTTCCCAGGCTTTCTCTTGCCCCAACTCAGTTCCACGGTTAAATTGATGCCACATGAATTGGCTAAATTGTATAAACACGGATTGTTCACTCTGTAGAGCGACTGTCCGAGCGGACACTTTCAGTTCAAGTTTTATGGTTAGTTGGCCCTGCTTCCGTCCGCCACCTACATAAATGTATTCTTATTGAATTGAAGAGTGAAATGGAACCTAAGAGACAGTTGCAGGCGCCCCCTCGGGCAGACATGGAGAAGAAATGGTGGTGCCTGTGCAGAAAATGTGCAGACAGGCATTCCAGGTTCCTGCATGAGCCCAGGCTCCTTGAGAGCCTGCAAACAACAGATAGGCATTGCAACAAGCATGGCACAGACGATGTGCAGCGCTATTGGGACCCGCGCAGTGCATTGGCATCGATCCAGTGGACAGCCGAGTCAACCGTGCCAGGGCCGTTGTGGTGGAGCACGGGCTGTCCCTCAGCCCGCCCGGCTTGGCTTCGATGGGCACGTATTACACGAGGAACCCGAACGACGTCATGGAGGATTTGAAGCGTGAGTTAAACGGTGCGACAGCTACTAGGGTGTTTGACTTCATCGTGGCAGCAGGTGAAGATGCTGCAGGTGATCCGCGGTGCAAGTCAGCTGGGTCCCAGGGGGAAAGCGTTGGAGCAGGGAGCTCGTGTGGAGACAGTGCACAGAGGGTAGTGCAGCCAGCAGGGATGAAGCAGAATGGGATGCATATTCTGGTGCACAATTCTGCCCCTTACGTCCACATCAGGGGGGACTGGCTCAGGGAGGTTATGCAAAAGCGCTGGGGTTGGGATTGGGCATATATTCAGGGCGAGCAGCGCAAGGAGGAGAGCAAGGACAAGTACTGTAAGCTAAAGCAGGGGTAGGATTGTGGGTCAAAGGGGTTCACAGAATATGGCCTGCAGCACATGAAGAAGCTGGCACGGTCTGAAGACAGACAGCAATTGGGCAGAGATAGTCATCCAATTCCCTAACCTGAAAGGCTTGCAGCCAGACGCACCCCCAGCAGCTGTGGGACGCAAGAAGGTTGTGAACAAGGGAGAGGCAGAAGCAGCAAATGATTTGGCATGGAGGCAATGAAACGAGTGCGAGGAATGCTTAGTGTGTTGCTAAATGCTCCATTTTCAGGAGACATGATCCCTGTACAGTGCAGGATGCAGCATGCCAACTGTCAAGATCTAACGTAGCCATGCAACTTACTTGTCTATGTAACCCTTCCCTTCCCTTCCCTTCCCTTGTCAGCATCATGCATGAACGTGGAAATGGGTGTGCACGCACTCACGCGCGCACACATACATACACACACGCATACACACACACGCACACATGCCTTGAACATGTGCAGATTTCCCATAGATTCTGGGACTCCCCGAGGCAAGCGGGCAACAGCAGACCAGCGACACACAACGAGCTTCTGCAGGCAATGACTTGAGTGCGTGTGGGTGTGGAAATTAGCCATTACATGTGTGAGAGGTGAATACGCAAATTTGCATGTCTATGACAACAAAACACCTCACAATAGAAGTCTCGTGTCATCTTGCTTTGCAGCACATCCTCTACCTCAAGTAGTGCAACACGTCTTAAAGACTTCATAAGCCTGACTGATGTCCAAGGATGAGCCAAGTTTGTGTTTGCATGCCTGAAAGGCAGAGACTAAGTTTATTTTAGATTGGACTAATTTGGCTTAAGCTTGGCTGCCCTCGTAGGCAGATACAGCAATTTTACCCTTTCCTTTCCAAGCAGCGCATAATGCAGATGTTGCTACACGCAATGAATGCTAACAATTGCACTGCACAGTGTGCGGTTTCTGGCATGCACCTCCTGTCCGCAGACAACAGCTCTGGCAGCAATGCTCCTGCCGCGCCTGTGCATACAGGACTCCTGCCGCGCCTGTGCATACAACGCCTGAGCACCAAGGTATGTGTGGATGTGTTGTTTTCTGGGGTGGGGTGTGATATCAATAATTTTTTCCAGCACGCTGCTGCAGCCTGGCCTGCCTTTTTTCTGCATTTCAAGAAAAGTCTCGTGTCATCTTGCCTTACAGCACGTAATGCAGGTGCTGCTGCACGCTTTTGTGAATGCTAACAGTTGCACACTGTACAAGACGAAGAGCACATTATCCTGGATTGCCCATCTCAGGATTTAACAAACCTGCTTGCTCAGTTCCAGCATCAGTTTAGCTCTGCACCCCCAAGCAGAGCATCACGCCTTACAGACTTCATGAACCAGGATGGTGTCCTAGGATTAGCCAAGTTCGTGTCTGCTTGCCTGAAATGCTGTGACTGAGCTTTTAGATTGTTTTTTAGATTGTACTGGTTTGGTTGCAGGCACGTTTCGCTTCAGCTAAGCTGCCCCCGCAGGCAGGTACAGCTATGTAACCCTTCCCTTCCCTTCCCTAACAGTTGCACCGCACGTTGTGCGGTTTTTGGCATGCACCTCCTATCCGCAGGCAACAACTCTGGAAGCAATGGTCCAGCCGAGCCAGTGCATACAACGCCTGAGCACCAAGGTGTGTGTGTGTGTGTGTGTGTGTGTGTGTATGCGCGCGCGTTTGCAGCATGCAGCCGCATGCAAGCTGCTGTTAACCTAGCTGAATGCTGACATTTGTGACACATGGTGTGCAATTCCTGGCTTGCACTCCTGTCTGCAGGGGGCAACTCTGCAGGCAATGGTGCTGCTGCGCCTGGACAGCAGATGGTCACCCACCAAGGTGTGTGTGTGTGTGTATGCGCGCGCGTTTGCAGCATGCAGCCGCATGCAAGCTGCTGTTTACCTAGCTGAATGCTGATATTTTTGACACATGGTCTACAATTTCTGGCTTGCACTCCTGTCCACAGGTGGCTACTCTACAGGCAATGGCGCTGCAGTGCTTGGACAGCAGATGGTCACCCACCAAGGTGTGTGTGTGTGTGTGTGTGTGTGTGTGTGCGTGTGCGCGCGCGCGTTTGCAGCATGCAGCCTCATGCAAGCTGCTGTTAACCTAGCTGAATGCTGATATTTTTGACACATGGCGTGCAATTCTTGGCTTGCACTCCTGTCCGCAGGTGGCAACTCTACAGGCAATGATGCTGTAGCGCCTTGAAAGCAGATGGTCACCCACCAAGGTATGTTTGTGTGCGTGCGCGCGTTTGTTTCATGCAGAGTTGCGTTTGTTGCATGTGTGAGCGCATGTTTGCAGCATGCATCTGCATCCTCGCTTGTAATTGGCCTTATTTTTTTGGCTATTCTGGAAAATCTTCGATCAACAATCTTCGATCGACTTGCATCTTGGCAGGCAGGTAGTGCAAGCTGCCTGTGCTGACAGATCCACTGACTGTTAATTTGTCCCTCCATTCAGCTACTCCAATTGTAAGGAAAATTGTAAGGAAAATTGTTGGGTAAGTCCTTCCAAAGCTGGAATAGAACAGCATGTTCATTATTTTGCACTTCTGGTCTCACCCTCCTCTGTGCAGGCAACTGTGCAGAGGACAACAAAACCTTTGCAGCATCAGGACCAGCTAATCTCCCCATCCGAGGTCAATGGGTGTTGGTCTGGGTGTACTCGCACGCGCGCAAATGCATGCATGTGCTGATGTGCTGATGTGTGTGGTGTGTTTCACATGCATGCATTGTGCGCATGCATGCACACACACATACTAACATACTAACATGCATGCATGTGCACGTATCATCTTTGTACATGCGCGCACACACACACACACGCGCGCACACACACACACACACACACACACACACACACACACACACACACACACACACTAACATGCATGCATGCATGTGCACATATCATCTTTGTACATGCGCGCGCGCACACACACACACACACACACACACACACACACACACACACACACACACACACACACACACACAGTGCTTTCCCCCTCATGGTGCATGCAGGCAAACGTACAAGGCAGCTTGCCGAGAAGGCAGGTCAGAACCAGGCTGCAGCTGTCCAGAAGAAAGCCAAAGACTGTGCACCAAGTGGTAGAAGAGCAACCTTCTGCTCAGGAGCACCTCAGAAAGGAGAACAACCCCGTTCATACAGCTAGAGGGTGTCCGTGAGGGATGGGCGTCTTGTACTGACATCCAGCTAGAAGTTTATTTGGACATGATGGATGTGACATTTTATGGATGTTGGAATTGATTTTAATTGTCAAACTTACGACGATTGATGTGTGGGATTTGTTCATAATCAACTTGATCTTCTTTTTAACGAGTAATGAGCAACTTTGAAGGGCAGCAAGCATACAACACAGCCTCATACAGCGTGGGTACAGCCTCACGCATGAACAGCCGCGCGGGGGCAACTGGAATCGCCGCGCGGGGCCTGCCATACCCCCCGCGCGGGGGGTTGAGGATACCCCCCGCCAAAATTTGCCCTCCGTCAGACCGCGCGGGGGGTGGAGGGTTCCGCGCGGACCCCCGCGCGGGTACATTCTCATATGTTTGCACGGAACCCCCCGCGCGGCCAGAAACAGGCTCTGCAGGCTACCCGCGCGGTGAGGGGTTCTCTGGTAGGGTACCTCAAGTCTGCACTAAAATCATTCATGGAAATGGCACCTCCTGACCTCACAGCCTGCTCAAAAATTTCAGAACCACGCAAACCTTGGAAGGCTTGAATTAACTGCGCTGTCCAGCACTTGTCATCCTTAGGTTGTAACTTCAAATCGGCTTGCATAACACGGCGTAAAGTACTACTATTTGTACCAAGCATGCTGTTGTACAGCTTGACTGCAGCTCTAAACCAATAGTACTGCAGTGGTTGATGCCCACATTCTCTCAAAACAGCCCAGTTAGTGGTAGTTCGCTTCACACCCAAGGTACCTTTCAAGAAATTCAGATGCAAAGTTTGCAGAGCACTAGAGAACTCTTTGCCAGCCTGCATGAAACCTGTACCCCACACCTGACTCGCGTACATACCAGCTGGAATAACATACGTCTTTGCAAGCCACAAGGAAGCATGCGGCCTATCTGCAAGTGTGTGCTCACGTACAAAACGACGAATCCTATAAGCAGATGTAAGCATAGCACGAGCTGCATTTTCTGCCGATTTAGCCATGTTCAAGGTCCTGTAAAACATCATGCCAAGATATTTAAACGAATCCTTATGAGCAAGAGTGTCACTGCCAATCGTAAAAACAGGGAGATTGATTCCTTTTGAGTTGAAGTGCACAACCTCTGACTTTAAGGTGTTGATAACGAGATGCTTCTTCCTAACATACACATTCAGCCTGCTTAACATGGTTTGAAGAGCACCTGGCTCATTGGAAAGCAATGTGAGATCATCAGCATACAACAGGACCTTCAGCTAGACTGTTCAGCTGATCGGCCTGTGACTGGTCCTCGGCGGTCAACAAGGGTTACAAGGGGTTGGCCTACAGCCCGAGAATATGGCTGATCGGCTGCTAGTGAAACATTCTCATCCAGCATCAAGAATTGAAATCAATTCTGACAAAAATTTTGAAAACATGTACGAGTCTTAATTTAGGAAAGCATTGACTTCGAAATCAGATTTAGATTTACGCGGGGGGACCTTCAGCCAGACTGTTCGGCTGATCGGCCTGTGACTGGTCCTCGCCAGCCAACATTAGATTTAGATTTAGATTTACACGGGGGGACCTTCAGCCAGACTGTTCGGCTGATCGGCCTGTGACTGGTCCTCGCCAGTCAACATAATGTCCATAAGCTCAGGAACAAACGAAAAAAGCTTGTTGTTGTGTTGCAAGAGGAAATCAGATTTAGATTTACACAGGGGGACCTTCAGCCAGACTGTTCGGCTGATCGGCCTGTGACTGGTCCTCGCCAGCCAACATAATTTCCATAAGCTCAGAAACAAACGAAAAAAGCTTTTTGTTGTGTTGCAAGAGGAAATCAGAAGCATCCTGGACACTGGCTTGTTGCAAAAATGGTTGCTCCATTGAAAAATCACCAGATTTAGATTTAGATTTACACAGGGGGACCTTCAGCCAGATTTACAGATTTACAGATTTAAAGGAGAGACCTTCAGCCAGACTGTTCGGCTGATCGGCCTGTGACTGGTCCTCGCCAGCCAACATAATATTCATGTGAAAAAGCTTGGTCCAACTAAAGCGGAGGTTCATAATAGAAGAGAGACAGCTGTAATGTCGGAGCCATGCAACAAGTTTTTGAGGTTTCAATGTGCGGCGTCTTGAGGCACGCAACAAGCAGGTCATTGAGGTCTGAAAGGAATACAAGCAGCAAGCAGCAAAATGGCCTACACTTAAACAGGGCAAGGACCAGTTGATATACAGGCATGCATGCACACACAAAGGCTCAGCCAGGGACCTTTGCAACCCGGTCTCCAACGCAAAAACTCTGGCCAGCATGCAGCCTCATCTCTACAAATCCCAGTCCATAACTGAGCCTGCCATGCGCTTGCACATAAGACACCTTCATACTCCCCACTGGTTACACACATGAAACGCAGGTACAAACTTGGTCACAGTTGATGATTAGGTTACCATGCACCCCATAAGAGCAGTTGATAAGAAAGGCAACACCACGGACTGACCTGGTCTACACTCAGGCAGGGTTCGGACAAACAGATGTCAGGCATGCAAGCACAACACAGAGGCTCAGCCAGGGACCTTTGCAGCCCGGTCTCCAATGCAACAACTCTGGCAGCAGGCAACCTCAACACCATTATCCCAAACCCAGTCAAGAGTTTGCCATGCACTTGCACATGGGTAACTTCTACACACTGTCCACAACATATGGGTGCTCGACGCATATGTTGTCCTCAGAAACAAAGTTTGGAACGTCTGTAACTCACATTCCTTCAGCCAGACTGTTCGGCTGATCGGCCTGTGACTGAACGGAAAAATCACCAGAGAAACAGTTGAACAGGTAAGCGTACTTTCTTCTCAAAGCACAAACATCTGCGTCTCTGCACACCAAAAGGGCATGAGCCTCATCTTGAATCTCATCACAAGAACAGCGATCACACAAAAGAGTGTTCCGAGTATCCCAAGCTGCTGTCTCCACCTTCAGTGTGTGTGCCCTAAGTCTGAAATGGCTAACATTCCTCATGACATGTGGAGACAAATCCAAATGCATGTGCCTTGGTAAACAGGCAGGGGCACGCACATTGTGGTCAAAAGGCACTGCAAAAAAAGATTGGTAAGTTGCTAGCTTACTATATGTGTCCCAGAGGTTCACTCCCTCAACATCTCTCCACACTGCCCGCAGCCTGTGTCTGAGGTCATCAGTAAACTCTTTAATAGGGATAGGAGCGCCCTGCCGCAGAGCTTGCGCAATGGAATCACAGCGTCGTAGGCCTTGGAAAGCATCTTAAACTTGAGCAGTCCAGCAGGCTGGCTCACGCGAATGAATATTCAAATCTGCTTTCAGCACTCTTCTCAACGTCTCACTGTTAGACCTCAGCATGCTATTATACATTTTGACAACAGACCTAAACCAGTAAAACTGAAGTGGCTCATGACCACACTCCCTCAGGACAGCCCAGTTTGTAGTGGTACGCTTAACACCCAGCGTGCTCTTAAGATAACTCATGTGCCGCACTTGCAGATTGCTTGCAAACTCCTTGCCTGAACAACTACGTAGGCAGAAGGATCTCTCCCTACATAAATTAAGGAAAAGGAGACACATTGGCTCAGAAGAGCCGTGAGTCCCCTCCTCCACTAACTAACTCCTTGCCTGCTTTAATGTACTGTATGCCCCACACTTGGCCTGCATACATTCCAGCTGGAACTACGTACGTCTTCCCAAGCTGCAGAGACATATACGGCCTATTTGACAAAATTATTACAAACAAATTGACGAATCCAAAAAGCAGATGCCATGAAGGGGCCAGCAGCATGCTCAGAAGACTGGGACATGCTCATGCACGCATGTGAAATGTCATGCCAAGATACTTTAAAGACTCCTTCAAGTTGTGTGCCAGTGGCACCCCTCCCCCCTCAACGAAACACAGGCAGATCCGACCCAGAGGAATTGAAGTGCACCACCTCAGACTTAGCAGTGTTGACGATTAATTGCTTCCTCTGAGCATACGCATGCAAGCGGTTCAACATGGTCTGCAACACAATAGGATCGTTGACCATCAGAGTCAGGTCATTAGCATTTAACATGTGCGTCACATACAATTCAGCTGTACCCGTGACAGCACCTTGCACCCCCTCCGCAATTTCACCAATGTCATAATGCACAGAGAGAAAATTAGAGGGGACAAAGGGCAGCCCTGTTTCACACCTGTGTGAGGGTGCACCTGAGCATTCTTCTCTCCATCCTTAAAAATGTACTCATCAGCATTGTACATGTTTTTAATGATGGACAAGAAAGAAGTGGGCATGCGTGTGCGCTGCAGGTGCTGCCAGAGTGCCTGCCGACTCGGAGGGATGGTATCATAGGCTTGCTTCAACTTTGAGTCAACAGATGCAGTTTACAGCCGGCTAGATCGCCCAGGCTTGATTGTGTGTGAAGAAAGAAATTGTGAACTTCTGTTGAACTCACTTGATGCAGCAAAAAAAGTTGTATCTCAGAAAAATCCTGGAAGTAAGGTTTAAAAAGCACATGATACTTGCAACGCAAAGCACAAACTCGATCATCAGAGCAATTATAAAGAATGAATGCTTCGTCTTGAGTTTCATTGCAAGAGCACCTGTCACGTCTCAAGGCCTTGCTCAAGTCACCCTCCACACCATTCTGTTAGGTGTGGGAGGCGTCATCTACACCCCCACACTTTGGAGCCTCTTAAAGAGCTTGGTCTTGACACTCATACAGCCACCAGGCTTGCTTTGAAGCTTCATGCCCATTCTGTCCAATACGCTTATAAACTGTCTAGCACCAGACACGCTCTTGAGAAGACTCCTCTCGACTCCGAGTCGCGTTACCAAGATCAGGCTCGAATACTGCTAGTGACCCTCCTGATCCCCATTGACTTCTTTATTTTGTTTCTCTTGGTGAACACGGTGCCTCGGCCCTAGGTATCCTCTTTTTCCTTTATTGATGTGGGGAATGTTTTCACTGCCTGCGTAGTTTTTCTTTTTCTTTTTCTTTCACACAGATGTTCTGTCCTGCCAAACAGCCGATTAAAATTTCAAAGTAATTTACAGAATAAATAAGGACCAGCAGCCAAACTGTTGGGCTGATAGGCCTGGTGCTGGTACATTCCAGCACACGGAGGCAAAAAAACTGGAAGCAGCAAAATGACCAGTTCTCTGCGTAGCAGTAGAACAAGGGGTTACAAGGTTACAAGGGGTTACAAGGTTACAAGTAGCAGTAGAACTGCAGTTCTTGTAGGCAAGTGAGAAGTGTCACATGCCCTTATTGCTGCCTATGCAATGAGAATACCATCTTTTCCTTTTTGGGCTTCAGACCTCTTGTTAGCTTAATTTTGGCTCTCGCCTTGTGCTTCCTGGTTGACAGCCTGTCCTTCCCCAGCTGTGCGGCTAACTTGCCTAGCGTTTGCAGCAAACAGGCCTAGTGCTTCGCGCCCTGTTTGTTTGTTTCATAGCTTAGGCTGTGCTCTCTGCCTGTCCCCTCCTTGCTATTCTCTTTTTCTGGGAGCCTTGCAGGCTCATTTTGTTTCTCCGTTGTTTGGTCTGCCCACCCATGTAAGGAACACTCCTCACGAGCTGGAAGAAAACCAAAAAAACAGGGGTAAAGGAGGGGTTGACAGAAAAAGCAGAAACTGTTGCGTTACAAAACTAGAAAATGAAGTGCAAGCAATAAAGAAGACTCCAAAGGTCCACTATCTGTACCCGGACAAGGCTTGCTTGATGGACCAAAGTTTGCAGCAGCGTGCATGCACACATAATGTCCACCAATGAGCCACTTACATTGTGCATAACTTGCTCAAGAGAATCCAGAATATGATACCAAGGCGGGGGTACATAGGTTTCGTGAGCGATGCAAGTAAAAGGAGTAGCAAAACAAGCTTGGTAGGTAGCAAGCTTATTCTTGTTTCCTCCGGAATCCGCTGATTCAGCCTCTCTCCAAACTCCTCGCAATCTATACCTCAAGTCTGCGCTAAAAATTCATGTAAATAGCACTCCTGACCCAATAGCCTGCTCAAATTTTTCAGAATTTTGCAGACCTTGAAAGGCTTGCAGTAACTGCGCTGTCCAACACTTACCATCCTTATGTTGTAACTTCAAATTCTCTTGCACAACACGGTGTAAAATGCTACTATTCGTACCAAGCATGGTGTTAAACAGCTTGACTGCAGCCCGATCCTCATTAATTCAGTCTCTTTCCCTTTCCTAGGCTAGCTGTAGCTATTGTAGTTTCAAAGGACCTCTGTTGAGGCCCTTGCTAGTTTGCTAGTTAAAGGACCTTTCCTTAATGCATGCAAGTGCACGACCTCTAACTTCACAGTGTTGATAATGAGATATTTCTTCTTTGGATACAAATTCAGCCAGCACAGCATGGTTGAAAGTGCACCTGCCTCACTGGAAAGCAATGTGAGACCATCAGCATACAACATATGGGTTACACGAACATCCTCTGTGCCAGTTACTGCCCCCTCGCATCTGCAAATAAATCAACATCGTTAATGTAGAGTGAAAGAGGAGAAGGGAAAGAGGATACCCTTGCTTAACGCCTCGCGTAGGATGCACATATGCAGTTTTAGCACCAACTTTCAAGGCAGACTTATCCCCAGCATACATGTCTTGGATAACTGAGAGCAAAGAAGTGGGCATGCTGATGCGACAGAGGTGCTGCCAAAGAGCCTCCCTAGGGATAGTGTCGTAAGCTTGAAACCTATGAATGCAGCATGCAATCTACTTCAATTGTTTGGTCGCACAGTGCGTGCGGCATGCTGCAGATGGCAGAGTATGAAAATAGGCTGAAATGTATTACGGCCAGGACAGAAACCAAACTTTGAAGTCAGCATCTGGTTTTTTGTTCACCTCGTGGCACCAGTCAGTGAGTAAAGCACGTACAACGTTGGCGTGCATTGTATACATCGTGCCACTAACTGCAAGCATGTGCTAGCTGTTGGGTTAAGCACGGGCCTCTTTTTACAAAATGGGCTTTACATTGCATGCTTCGAACAAGCAGGAATGCGTGTCTTGACATGAAGCAACTTCAAAAGCTTAGCCACAAAAGTCTCCAGAACATTGACACTCTCTGTACCACGCTCATTGAGTTTGGGCTGCAAAACAACAGCGCCTTTGATAAATGATGCAGAAATTTTTATCAAAACCAGGTGATGCACTCCCATTCATCTTATTAATCTGATCCGCAACCAGGCTGCGCACAGTATTCAAACTCTATGCAATTACAGACTCAGGCTCAGAAATTCAATCAGCACAGGCACCTTGCCGCAACAAAACTTTAGGAGGCGGGTGATTACGTCCTAATAGCAACGCAATTTCTATAGCTGAAAGACCTTGGCGCCCATGATGGGGACGTTGTGGTTGTTGATGTGTAGAAAGTCAAACATGCTCATTTGAATATGCAACCCATGCTGGTTCCGCCAAAGGTGTGGTTTGCGCACGCATGGGTTGCCTGAGCATGGTACGCAACTCAGGGTTTTTACTGTAAAGCCTACCCAAGAATCCAGCCTCCTGGCGTTCAGTGTAAGCATGTTTTGCTTGCCTAGCAGTAGCACTGGACTGTTTGCAAGCAAACTCGCAAGCAGGCTCAGCCTGGCTGTTTTGTACAGCCTCCCTAAACCCCCCCCTTTTCTGTTTACACACAGCATGAAGTTAAACAAAAGAGGATAACACGAGCCAATACAACCAACACGCAAAACGTTTACAGACACTTATGTTTTTTAGACATGCCAACTATAAAAACAGTCGCAGCGTGCACAATCATAGAGGCAGAACCACGCCTTATCATGATCACCTTCATAAACTGCTTGTTCGAATATTAAGCCGATAATAGAAATTTCAACTTGAAGCCTTGTGCCAAGGTCTATAGCATACACACAAACAGGCTTAATGACTCACTTGGAAGAAGGCATATAAAGAGTGTGCAAATAAACTTTCGTTTCATTAGAATAGCAGCAAAGCTTGGTATACCAGGGATTGCGCATTGTTTCTGTCTGTTACCCGCACAAAGAGAACTAAAGGACAGCTTTATCTGAAAGAGATTTACTGAAACCACGTGTCCACGAGTCATATCAAATATGCTCTGTGTCTGCTATCACGTTATGCATTGTAATGGTTTGAAAGAGAAGCCGCAAATGCAGCCTGATATGTATGCAAGCATGAGACAGCAGATGCATGACGCTGCCTTTCAAGCATTTATTTGATAGTTGCCCCGAGACTCAACAGACCTTGAGAGACCCCCAGCACCCATAAATTCTGGGAGGTCTGCATTACAAGCACAGCTCTTCATTGGGCTTTGGATTCCCCCATACGACAGAGAGGCCCCATGGAGCTTCCATTGCCTTCATTGCCTGAGCTTTACTGTGCTAGGAAGCCCAAAATTGCACTTCCTGGTCCATGCTTGCTGGTCGTCCTCGTTCTCTCCTTGCTTCAACTCACTCTCCTGCTGCTGCTGCTGCTTCTGCTGCGTTGCTGTTGTTGGAGGAGGGTGTTGGTGCTACTGGACTGGGGCAGGCTCTTCTCTGAGGACCTTGAGTGTGATGCGCTCACTGCTTGGGGTGGCTGTTTATGGAGCTGCTGCTCACGCTGTGGATGGGTGCACTGGAGGGGGGGCCTGGGCAGTTAATTTGCGCTTGTTGGGAGTGTTTGGCGCTGCTCTTGTTCTGTGCTGCTGCTCCTGCTCCTATCTCTCCTGCTGCTGTCGCTCTGGTAATGCTGTTTAGGGTGGTGTTGGGGCAGGAAAAGCTGGTGCTGCTGTTGCTGGCGGTAGAGGCTTCTGGAGCAGCCCCTTGAGCTGCGGCCCCAGGCTGCACCAATAAATGGAAAGGGGATACCTAGGACCAAGGCATCACATCCCCTTCACCAAGCCAAGAGAGGAAAACAAATGAGGCCAATGAAGTTGTGGAGGAGTGTATAAGGGATCGAGAAGCCTTCAATCCAAGCAATCAATTGCCAGATTACAGCTTTAACCTGGAAGCAAAAGGCCTCTGCTCTAAACTGCCAGACACGAAGTGCCAACTAACTCGTAAATTTATGATATGAGAGGCACGTGTAAATAGAGATGGAAGAGCCCATCGTGCCCTGACTCACTTATCTCCTATGTTGATACCAGACATTTACATTTTCAATTACCAGGGGGCTTTGGGGGTACGGGTGTGGGGGGGGAGTGTCTGGGCGCATGGCGGCGGAGAGCAGGAGAAGGAGAGCCCGGGCGCCCAGGAGCATGACTGAAAATCCCCTTTTGCTCTATTTCAGGCTTCCTCCTGGGCTAGCTGAGTCTATTTTATGTTTGAGGGCTCCTTGGTGGGGCCCTTGCTAGCTTGCTAGTTAGGGAACCTTTCCTTAATGCATCATGCATTATGCTTGCGGCCTTTTTTGGCTGGCAGTCTTTTTTCCTCTATTTTTTCCTTTACTTATACATATCAGGAACCCTGGTGACTTGCATGTTAAATACAAGGACCGTCCAGTGATCTGCTCCAACTTGATCATGCCTCAGGGCCTTTTTGTCACTTTGCTTTGTCTGCAGACAGACTTTATTCTCTACTTGGATGTCTTTCATGGCTTGAGAAACAAAAAGACTGGTAATTTTTTGAGTCCAATAATTTCTTGGTTTTTTTTTCAGGATTATTAACGATTTT
Source organism: Dunaliella primolecta (assembly GCA_914767535.2). Taxonomy (NCBI): domain Eukaryota; kingdom Viridiplantae; phylum Chlorophyta; class Chlorophyceae; order Chlamydomonadales; family Dunaliellaceae; genus Dunaliella; species Dunaliella primolecta. Next base: position 2,306,558 of record OU611751.1, on the reverse strand, counting down.
AATGCTCTCCGAGGATGCATCACCAGGGCCCAATCAGTCAGAATACCAGGCCGTACACCTCTTGTAATCCCCATGTCCTCCCCGTTGTTAAGCATGATTCACAATCAGGTAGGATCATTGGCATACCCAATTAATTACAAGGAGGTGACCTTGCACACCATCCTCCTGGGTGTATAATAATTATATACATGAGCGCACCATTGCCCCTCTGGGTAGGCTGGTCCCTACCAGGCATGTTATGGAAAAACAATTTGCTTCTCAGTCGAGCTGCCATGCACTCCAGAGCTCAGCAAGATAGAATGGCACTAGGCACATATTATTTTTGCAGGCTTCCTGCCTTCCAGTGAGTTTCTGGGGGCGAGGCAGCGCAGGGCAGGAGGAGGAGGGTCCAAGCCTGCAAGCGTTTGGCAAATAACCTGCCAAATCTCATAAGACTTTACACTTCTTTGTTGGCTCTTAGCTTAGTTTTAGCCCCAGTGTTGAGGCGCTAGCTAGCTTGTTAGTTAAGATAATTCCCCTTATCACATGCAACCAGACTTGGCATGCATGGTTTTTCATCTCTTTTCTTAACATTATAGTAAAACAATCTCCCACAGCTTTGTACTGCACTTTTCCCCCTTGAAATAAATGCAGGGATCCTTAAAGATGTCTATAGCTTTTCCCCTTTTTTCTTTTTTTCGGAACATACGTCCTGAAAACCGACTATGAAACGACTTTAAATCATGTATAAATAGTGCAGGCATATGGGGATAAAAGATCACGTGTTGCAACAATCAAGTACATTGAGGTGGCCGAATTAAAAAAGGAAAACTATGTAGGAACTCTTCATGCATCAATTAAGAAGAAAGAGGAGACACATTGGCTTTGGACTAGTAGAATATGCAATTTCAACCTTATCTCTCAAATCAGATCAACCAATATCACAGCAAAAATACAGCTTGGAAATAATATCATGTGCAAGAATTAAAAAACATCAAGGTTGCATGCATAAAATCCGGGTAATATAAGTCCTATCCTCCACTAATCAGATATGGCCTGACCACAGCAGGAAAAAAAACAAAAATGCGGTTCATACTGTGCACAACAGCACTGCAGGATAGCCTTGGAAGCAGTTGCATGAGCTCTTTAGGCTAATACTGGCCACCACCGTAGCGTGTGTAGCCCCCGCCTCCACCGCCGTAGCCAGAATTGCCCTGCTGAAGCAAAAAGCAAAACAGCATGACCAGAATACTCAGATCACTTGATTTGACATCTGTGCATACTCTTTCCTAGTCCAAACTGATGCCGCCTTGATAATCACACAAACTTTCCTCAATGCACCTCAAAGCATGCAGCATAACACTCAAGCTTTGCAGACATCACATTTAAAATGAATCCAAAACGTTTGATATGCCTGTTGGTCACTTGCCTCGTCATCATCACCGTGGGGATCCTCGTCTTGGCAGTTGGTCCACTTGCTGTCTAGGCACTGGCACCTGCACAGGGAGGGAGCAGTAATTTCAAAGCTTCCCGTTATGCACGCAGCTGGACCTGGCTGGCGTAGACTGTTTCTTTCTTTTCTTTTCTTTCCAAAGCTATGGTGTGCGTGACAGGGCACAAGCATCAGGAGCAGCATTGCAAATGACATCATCCGTCTGTTGCCCAGAGTAGGCTTTGATCTGGTGAAAACTTGTAAGATAAGCAGCAACTCAGTTTTGCTGTTGCTTATATTGATCATTGCTGCGCCTCACGCACCACTTGTAAGTGCAGCCATAGCCAGTGCACTCGGCCCACTCCTCAGGCTTGTATGACTTGCCTGCAAGAAGGGAAAACAGTTGTGCCCCAGGTCACGTTGTTATCTGTTGCACCACGTTGCATGCAGCATCAGACTCAAGCCTCAGGAGCACATGATTGAGCAGGCTGATGGTTTGCCAACAAAGGGAAAAATGCATGCATTTCCTGGCTGCATCAAACCTCAACAACAAAAACGGCTACTGGGTTCAAAGAACACAAATCTCACCATGCCAGTGGCAGTTGCCCTGCAAGTCACAGGCGTGGCACAGTGCAAAGTAAGCTTTTGTTTGCGAGAGGGATATAATAAAGTAGCGAGCATGCTAGCTTTTGCGAGAGGGATATCAAGTAGCGAGCATGCTTGTTGCACATGCAGTCCAACTTCCAAACCTTGAATAGATCGATTCTTAATTGCATCCAAAGCGTTTGATATGGCTGTTGTCACTTGCCTCGTCATCATCATCATGGGGATCCTCGTCTTGGCAGTTGGTCCACTTGCTGTCTAGGCACTGGCACCTGCACAGGGAGGGAGCAGTAATTTCAAAGCTTCCCGTTATGCACGCAGCTGGACCTGGCTGGCGTAGACTGTTTCTTTCTTTTCTTTTCTTTCCAAAGCTATGGTGTGCGTGACAGGGCACAAGCATCAGGAGCAGCATTGCAAATGACATCATCCGTCTGTTGCCCAGAGTAGGCTTTGATCTGGTGAAAACTTGTAAGATAAGCAGCAACTCAGTTTTGCTGTTGCTTATATTGATCATTGCTGCGCCTCACGCACCACTTGTAAGTGCAGCCATAGCCAGTGCACTCGGCCCACTCCTCAGGCTTGTATGACTTGCCTGCAAGAAGGGAAAACAGTTGTGCCCCAGGTCACGTTGTTATCTGTTGCACCACGTTGCATGCAGCATCAGACTCAAGCCTCAGGAGCACATGATTGAGCAGGCTGATGGTTTGCCAACAAAGGGAAAAATGCATGCATTTCCTGGCTGCATCAAACCTCAACAACAAAAACGGCTACTGGGTTCAAAGAACACAAATCTCACCATGCCAGTGGCAGTTGCCCTGCGAGTCACAGGCGTGGCACAGTGCAAAGTAAGCTTTTGTTTGCGAGAGGGATATAAAGTAGCGAGCATGCTAGCTTTTGCGAGAGGGATATCAAGTAGCGAGCATGCTTGTTGCACATGCAGTCCAACTTCCAAACCTTGAATAGATCGATTCTTAATTGCATCCAAAGCGTTTGATATGCCTGTTGTCACTTGCCTCGTCATCATCATCATGGGGGTCCTCGTCTTGGCAGTTGGTCCACTTGCTGTCTAGGCACTGGCACCTGCACAGGGAGGGAGCAGTAATTTCAAAGCTTCCCGTTATGCACGCAGCTGGACCTGGCTGGCGTAGACTGTTTCTTTCTTTTCTTTTCTTTCCAAAGCTATGGTGTGCGTGACAGGGCACAAGCATCAGGAGCAGCATTGCAAATGACATCATCCGTCTGTTGCCCAGAGGAGGCTTTGATCTGGTGAAAACTTGTGTGTGTAAGATAAGCAGCAACTCAGTTTTGCTGTTGGTTATATTGATCATTGCTGCGCCTCACGCACCACTTGTAAGTGCAGCCATAGCCAGTGCACTCGGCCCACTCCTCAGGCTTGTATGACTTGCCTGCAAGAAGGGAAAACAGTTGTGCCCCAGGTCACGTTGTTATCTGTTGCACCACGTTGCATGCAGCAACAGACTCAAGCCTCAGGAGCACATGATTGAGCAGGCTGATGGTTTGCCAACAAAGGGAAAAATGCATGCAATTTCCTGGCTGCATCAAACCTCAACAGCAAAAACGGCTACTGGGTTCAAAGAACATAAATCTCACCATGCCAGTGGCAGTTGCCCTGCAAGTCACAGGCGTGGCACAGTGCAAAGTAAGCTTTTGTTTGCGAGAGGGATATAAAGTAGCGAGTATGCTTGTTGCACATGCAGTCCAACTTCCAAACCTTGAACAGATCGATTCCTAAAATTGTATCCAAAACGTTTGATATGCCTGTTGGTCACTTGCCTCGTCATCATCACCGTGGGGGTCCTCGTCTTGGCAGTTGGTCCACTTGCTGTCTAGGCACTGGCACCTGCACAGGGAGGGAGCAGTAATTTCAAAGCTTACCATTATGCACGCAGCTGGACCTGGCTGACGTATTTCAAAGCTTACCATTATGCACGCAGCTGGACCTGGCTGACGTAGACTGTTCCTTTCTTTTCATTTCTTTCCAAAGCTATGGTGTGCGTGACAGGGCACAAGCATCAGGAGCAGCATTGCAAATGACATCATCCGTCTGTTGCCCAGAGTAGGCTTTGATCTGGTGAAAACTTGTGTGTGTAAGATAAGCAGCAACTCAGTTTTGCTGTTGGTTATATTGATCATTGCTGCGCCTCACGCACCACTTGTAAGTGCAGCCATAGCCAGTGCACTCGGCCCACTCCTCAGGCTTGTATGACTTGCCTGCAAGAAGGGAAAACAGTTGTGCCCCAGGTCACGTTGTTATCTGTTGCACCACGTTGCATGCAGCAACAGACTCAAGCCTCAGGAGCACATGATTGAGCAGGCTGATGGTTTGCCAACAAAGGGAAAAATGCATGCGACTTCCTGGCTGCATCAAACCTCAACAGCAAAAACGGCTACTGGGTTCAAAGAACATAAATCTCACCATGCCAGTGGCAGTTGCCCTGCAAGTCACAGGCGTGGCACAGTGCAAAGTAAGCTTTTGTTTGCGAGAGGGATATAAAGTAGCGAGTATGCTTGTTGCACATGCAGTCCAACTTCCAAACCTTGAACAGATCGATTCCTAAAATTGTATCCAAAACGTTTGATATGCCTGTTGGTCACTTGCCTCGTCATCATCACCGTGGGGGTCCTCGTCTTGGCAGTTGGTCCACTTGCTGTCTAGGCACTGGCACCTGCACAGGGAGGGAGCAGTAATTTCAAAGCTTACCATTATGCACGCAGCTGGACCTGGCTGACGTATTTCAAAGCTTACCATTATGCACGCAGCTGGACCTGGCTGACGTAGACTGTTCCTTTCTTTTCATTTCTTTCCAAAGCTATGGTGTGCGTGACAGGGCACAAGCATCAGGAGCAGCATTGCAAATGACATCATCCGTCTGTTGCCCAGAGTAGGCTTTGATCTGGTGAAAACTTGTGTGTGTAAGATAAGCAGCAACTCAGTTTTGCTGTTGGTTATATTGATCATTGCTGCGCCTCACGCACCACTTGTAAGTGCAGCCATAGCCAGTGCACTCGGCCCACTCCTCAGGCTTGTATGACTTGCCTGCAAGAAGGGAAAACAGTTGTGCCCCAGGTCACGTTGTTATCTGTTGCACCACGTTGCATGCAGCAACAGACTCAAGCCTCAGGAGCACATGATTGAGCAGGCTGATGGTTTGCCAACAAAGGGAAAAATGCATGCAATTTCCTGGCTGCATCAAACCTCAACAGCAAAAACGGCTACTGGGTTCAAAGAACATAAATCTCACCATGCCAGTGGCAGTTGCCCTGCAAGTCACAGGCGTGGCACAGTGCAAAGTAAGCTTTTGTTTGCGAGAGGGATATAAAGTAGCGAGTATGCTTGTTGCACATGCAGTCCAACTTCCAAACCTTGAACAGATCGATTCCTAAAATTGTATCCAAAACGTTTGATATGCCTGTTGGTCACTTGCCTCGTCATCATCACCGTGGGGGTCCTCGTCTTGGCAGTTGGTCCACTTGCTGTCTAGGCACTGGCACCTGCACAGGGAGGGAGCAGTAATTTCAAAGCTTACCATTATGCACGCAGCTGGACCTGGCTGACGTATTTCAAAGCTTACCATTATGCACGCAGCTGGACCTGGCTGACGTAGACTGTTCCTTTCTTTTCATTTCTTTCCAAAGCTATGGTGTGCGTGACAGGGCACAAGCATCAGGAGCAGCATTGCAAATGACATCATCCGTCTGTTGCCCAGAGTAGGCTTTGATCTGGTGAAAACTTGTGTGTGTAAGATAAGCAGCAACTCAGTTTTGCTGTTGGTTATATTGATCATTGCTGCGCCTCACGCACCACTTGTAAGTGCAGCCATAGCCAGTGCACTCGGCCCACTCCTCAGGCTTGTATGACTTGCCTGCAAGAAGGGAAAACAGTTGTGCCCCAGGTCACGTTGTTATCTGTTGCACCACGTTGCATGCAGCAACAGACTCAAGCCTCAGGAGCACATGATTGAGCAGGCTGATGGTTTGCCAACAAAGGGAAAAATGCATGCGACTTCCTGGCTGCATCAAACCTCAACAGCAAAAACGGCTACTGGGTTCAAAGAACATAAATCTCACCATGCCAGTGGCAGTTGCCCTGCAAGTCACAGGCGTGGCACAGTGCAAAGTAAGCTTTTGTTTGCGAGAGGGATATAAAGTAGCGAGTATGCTTGTTGCACATGCAGTCCAACTTCCAAACCTTGAACAGATCGATTCCTAAAATTGTATCCAAAACGTTTGATATGCCTGTTGGTCACTTGCCTCGTCATCATCACCGTGGGGGTCCTCGTCTTGGCAGTTGGTCCACTTGCTGTCTAGGCACTGGCACCTGCACAGGGAGGGAGCAGTAATTTCAAAGCTTACCATTATGCACGCAGCTGGACCTGGCTGACGTATTTCAAAGCTTACCATTATGCACGCAGCTGGACCTGGCTGACGTAGACTGTTCCTTTCTTTTCATTTCTTTCCAAAGCTATGGTGTGCGTGACAGGGCACAAGCATCAGGAGCAGCATTGCAAATGACATCATCCGTCTGTTGCCCAGAGTAGGCTTTGATCTGGTGAAAACTTGTGTGTGTAAGATAAGCAGCAACTCAGTTTTGCTGTTGGTTATATTGATCATTGCTGCGCCTCACGCACCACTTGTAAGTGCAGCCATAGCCAGTGCACTCGGCCCACTCCTCAGGCTTGTATGACTTGCCTGCAAGAAGGAAAACAGTTGTGCCCCAGGTCACGTTGTTATCTGTTGCACCACGTTGCATGCAGCAACAGACTCAAGCCTCAGGAGCACATGATTGAGCAGGCTGATGGTTTGCCAACAAAGGGAAAAATGCATGCATTTCCTGGCTGCATCAAACCTCAACAACAAAAATGGCTACTGGGTTCAAAGAACACAAATCTCACCATGCCAGTGGCAGTTGCCCTGCAAGTCACAGGCGTGGCACAGTGCAAAGTAAGCTTTTGTTTGCGAGAGGGATATAAAGTAGCGAGTATGCTTGTTGCACATGCAGTCCAACTTCCAAACCTTGAATAGATCAATTATTAATTGCATCCAGAGCGTTTGATATGCCTGTTGTCACTTGCCTCGTCATCATCATCATGGGGGTCCTCGTCTTGGCAGTTGGTCCACTTGCTGTCTAGGCACTGGCACCTGCACAGGGAGGGAGCAGTAATTTCAAAGCTTACCATTATGCACGCAGCTGGACCTGGCTTGTGAAGACTGTTCCTTTCTTTTCTTTTCTTTTCTTTTCTTTTCTTTTCTTTTCTTTTCTTTCCAAAGCTGTGGTGTGCGTGACAGGGCACAAGCATCAGGAGCAGCATTGCAATGACATCATCCGTCTGTTGCCCAGAGGAGGCTTTGATCTGGTGAATATCTGTGTAAGATAAGCAGCAGCTCAGGTTTGCTGTCGGTTATATTGAGCATTGCTGCGCCTCACGCACCACTTGTAAGTGCAGCCATAGCCAGTGCACTCGGCCCACTCCTCAGGCTTGTATGACTTGCCTGCAAGAAGGGAAAACAGTTGTGCCCCAGGTCACGTTGTTATCTGTTGCACCACGTTGCATGCAGCATCAGACTCAAGCCTCAGGAGCACATGATTGAGCAGGCTGATGGTTTGCCAACAAAGGGAAAAATGCATGCATTTCCTGGCTGCATCAAACCTCAACAACAAAAATGGCTACTGGGTTCAAAGAACACAAATCTCACCATGCCAGTGGCAGTTGCCCTGCAAGTCACAGGCGTGGCACAGTGCAAAGTAAGCTTTTGTTTGCGAGAGGGATATAAAGTAGCGAGCATGCTTGTTGCACATGCAGTCCAACTTCCAAACCTTGAATAGATCAATTATTAATTGCATCCAAAGCGTTTGATATGCCTGTTGTCACTTGCCTCGTCATCATCATCATGGGGGTCCTCGTCTTGGCAGTTGGTCCACTTGCTGTCTAGGCACTGGCACCTGCACAGGAAGGGAGCAGTAATTTCAAAGCTTACCATTATGCACGCAGCTGGACCTGGCTGGCGTAGACTGTTCCTTTCTTTTCTTTTCTTTCCAAAGCTATGGTGTGCGTGACAGGGCACAAGCATCAGGAGCAGCATTGCAAATGACATCATCCGTCTGTTGCCCAGAGGAGGCTTTGATCTGGTGAAAACTTGTGTAAGATAAGCAGCAACTCAGTTTTGCTGTTGGTTATATTGATCATTGCTGCGCCTCACGCACCACTTGTAAGTGCAGCCATAGCCAGTGCACTCGGCCCACTCCTCAGGCTTGTATGACTTGCCTGCAAGAAGGAAAACAGTTGTGCCCCAGGTCATGTTGTTATCTGTTGCACCACGTTGCATGCAGTAACAGACTCAAGCCTCAGGAGCACAGGATTGAGCAGGCTGATGGTTTGCCAACAAAGGGGAAAATGCATGGATTGAGCAGGCTGATGGTTTGCCAACAAAGGGGAAAATGCATGCAATTTCCTGGCTGCATCAAACCTCAACAGCAAAAACGGCTACTGGGTTCAAAGAACATAAATCTCACCATGCCAGTGGCAGTTGCCCTGCAAGTCACAGGCGTGGCACAGTGCAAAGTAAGCTTGTGTTTGTGAGTGGGGCATAAAGTAGCGAGTATGCTTGTTGCACATGCAGTCCAACTTCCAAACCTTGAACAGATCGATTCCTAAAATTGTATCCAAAACGTTTGATATGCAGATCGATTCCTAAAATTGTATCCAAAACGTTTGATATGCCTGTTGGTCACTTGCCTCGTCATCATCACCGTGGGGGTCCTCGTCTTGGCAGTTGGTCCACTTGCTGTCTAGGCACTGGCACCTGCACAGGGAGGGAGCAGTAATTTCAAAGCTTACCATTATGCACGCAGCTGGACCTGGCTGACGTATTTCAAAGCTTACCATTTTGCACGCAGCTGGACCTGGCTGACGTAGACTGTTCCTTTCTTTTCATTTCTTTCCAAAGCTATGGTGTGCGTGACAGGGCACAAGCATCAGGAGCAGCATTGCAAATGACATCATCCGTCTGTTGCCCAGAGTAGGCTTTGATCTGGTGAAAACTTGTGTGTGTAAGATAAGCAGCAACTCAGTTTTGCTGTTGGTTATATTGATCATTGCTGCGCCTCACGCACCACTTGTAAGTGCAGCCATAGCCAGTGCACTCGGCCCACTCCTCAGGCTTGTATGACTTGCCTGCAAGAAGGAAAACAGTTGTGCCCCAGGTCACGTTGTTATCTGTTGCACCACGTTGCATGCAGCAACAGACTCAAGCCTCAGGAGCACATGATTGAGCAGGCTGATGGTTTGCCAACAAAGGGAAAAATGCATGCATTTCCTGGCTGCATCAAACCTCAACAACAAAAATGGCTACTGGGTTCAAAGAACACAAATCTCACCATGCCAGTGGCAGTTGCCCTGCAAGTCACAGGCGTGGCACAGTGCAAAGTAAGCTTTTGTTTGCGAGAGGGATATAAAGTAGCGAGTATGCTTGTTGCACATGCAGTCCAACTTCCAAACCTTGAATAGATCAATTATTAATTGCATCCAGAGCGTTTGATATGCCTGTTGTCACTTGCCTCGTCATCATCATCATGGGGGTCCTCGTCTTGGCAGTTGGTCCACTTGCTGTCTAGGCACTGGCACCTGCACAGGGAGGGAGCAGTAATTTCAAAGCTTACCATTTTGCACGCAGCTGGACCTGGCTTGTGAAGACTGTTCCTTTCTTTTCTTTTCTTTTCTTTTCTTTTCTTTTCTTTTCTTTCCAAAGCTGTGGTGTGCGTGACAGGGCACAAGCATCAGGAGCAGCATTGCAATGACATCATCCGTCTGTTGCCCAGAAGAGGCTTTGATCTGGTGAATATCTGTGTAAGATAAGCAGCAGCTCAGGTTTGCTGTCGGTTATATTGAGCATTGCTGCGCCTCACGCACCACTTGTAAGTGCAGCCATAGCCAGTGCACTCGGCCCACTCCTCAGGCTTGTATGACTTGCCTGCAAGAAGGAAAACAGTTGTGCCCCAGGTCATGTTGTAATCTGTTGCACCATGTTGCATGCAGCAACAGACTCAAGCCTCAGGAGCACATGATTGAGCAGGCTGATGGTTTGCCAACAAAGGGAAAAATGCATGCATTTCCTGGCTGCATCAAACCTCAACAACAAAAACGGCTACTGGGTTCAAAGAACACAAATCTCACCATGCCAGTGGCAGTTGCCCTGCAAGTCACAGGCGTGGCACAGTGCAAAGTAAGCTTTTGTTTGCGAGAGGGATATAAAGTAGCGAGCATGCTTGTTGCACATGCAGTCCAACTTCCAAACCTTGAATAGATCAATTATTAATTGCATCCAAAGCGTTTGATATGCCTGTTGTCACTTGCCTCGTCATCATCATCATGGGGGTCCTCGTCTTGGCAGTTGGTCCACTTGCTGTCTAGGCACTGGCACCTGCACAGGAAGGGAGCAGTAATTTCAAAGCTTACCATTATGCACGCAGCTGGACCTGGCTGGCGTAGACTGTTCCTTTCTTTTCTTTTCTTTCCAAAGCTATGGTGTGCGTGATAGGGCACAAGCATCAGGAGCAGCATTGCAAATGACATCATCCGTCTGTTGCCCAGAGTAGGCTTTGATCTGGTGAAAACTTGTGTGTGTAAGATAAGCAGCAACTCAGTTTTGCTGTTGGTTATATTGATCATTGCTGCGCCTCACGCACCACTTGTAAGTGCAGCCATAGCCAGTGCACTCGGCCCACTCCTCAGGCTTGTATGACTCGCCTGCAAGAAGGAAAACAGTTGTGCCCCAGGTCATGTTGTTATCTGTTGCACCACGTTGCATGCAGCAACAGACTCAAGCCTCAGGAGCACATGATTGAGCAGGCTGATGGTTTGCCAACAAAGGGAAAAATGCATGCATTTCCTGGCTGCATCAAACCTCAACAACAAAAACGGCTACTGGGTTCAAAGAACACAAATCTCACCATGCCAGTGGCAGTTGCCCTGCATAGCAACAAAGTTGAGCAAAGGAAGACATGTGTTGCATCTGTGGATGTTGTTGGATGGAGGCATTGCTTTCATGCGCAAGCATTGCCAGCAGGAAGATGTGTTCTTGTTGCATGATCCCTTACAGTCATCTTTTGTTCTTTCCTTTGCTTTTGTCGCCAAAAGTTTCTAGGTATTTTGCCGGTGTAACGATATAGACCTTTTCCAGATCATAACTACCTACTTTCACCAGACCTAATTCCAGACTCCGGGCGAGTCCAGTACTTGTGTTAGCCTTGGGGATCACGGACCCCGGGGGCCCACTTGCCCAGCGTGTTACGTATACGCTTGTTTCCCTTGCCTGCCTGTCGTTAGAGCCAGGGAGTTCCCTCGGAGGTGCAAAATAAGCTCACCTTGTAGCTTGTGTAGCCATCTTTGTACTTCAGCATACGCCCTGTATGTGTTGTGGTGTGCATCCATCCAAGACGTGAATTGTGCGTGATTCAAGAGGAGAGAGAGGGGAGAGACCTCTGTTCGTGTCTTCACCAAGTGTCTATCCTTTCCAGGATTTGAACAACTCACGATTGGAGGGAGGATCATTCAATGGGGAGGCGATTGCACATGTCGCCAAAAGGAAAGCCGCAATCACAAGCAAGCGCATGTTGGGCGTCCGATTCTTCTGCTCAGTCGACTCCAATTGATTAAAAGTGCGAAATTTAGACCCACTGTGTAATTTCTACAAGTTCCGTCGGCCCATCCTAGACTGATCAGAATGTTCGTGTTTCCGAGATGCCCTTAATCGTGCTCCAAAATATTATTCACCACTAAATCTGGTATTTAAGAATTTTAACCATTGTCCATGTTACTCTGTGTTCTGTCCTGGCTTAGTCCAGAGATCGTACGTCTGACTCAGGAGTGCACACCGTTACAGAGGGTAAAATTAAAACGTTGTAATTAGAATGACTTCTAGGTGTATGAGATATCGGAGTAACCCTGCCATGTACAAATTGGCATTGGATGCCAATGTCATCACCAACTCGCCAACATGTCTCACTCTCCTCAGTTGATGCAGGGAGAGATTTACAGCTTTCTCTACTTCTCTTCTCATGTCTTTATCACGGTAGAAAGCACTTTACGCTGTGGAGGAACATAAAAGAACGGCCATGGACCAAAGAGGAAAACATTTGCTCCGAGCATGGAGTCCATGTTATGACAGTGCTGGGACTTGACCAACAATGTGCCAATAAACGTGCTCGCAAACTGCATGCCCATTCTGTTATGTACGCCAACAAGCTTGTTACCACTAGGCATGCTATTGAAAACAACGATACTCCTCACAACTTGGTCCTGGAGCCGGATGCTTCCAGTATCCCTCCAGATCCAGATCCACATTAGCATTTTCTGTTTGGCAGCCTTGGGGTGCAGGGGAGTCACGGCTCTGCTGAGCCAATGTGTCTCCTTTTCCTTAACCGATGTAAGGAGAGTTTCCTCCGCCAACGTGGTTTTTCTTTTTCTTTTCTTTCTATGACAGTGCTGGTACCTGCTGTCATCCATCATTTGAAATTACAAGGCCAAAATACAGGTCACTGGAACCACAGAAAGGCCTCTGGTGAGAAGCTTTCTCAAGCAAAAACAGTGGACTGCGCTGACACTGCCTTGTTCCCATAATTTGGACACCTTAGCAAGGTCCATTATGCCTCGATGCTCATGGAGAAGCGGATCTCTCTTTACCAAAGCTGGTTTCTAAAATACGCAAATGCCTGAATTGTTGCTTGCACCTTGGAAGCAAGGTTCTGCACTTTTCGTCTGATAAGGCCCAGTCTTTCCGGAAATCTTGGTGCAATCATCGCAAAAAGAACCTGCTTGATTGACTCAACCTCGGAGTTATATGGTGTGCAGGGTAACATTTTTTCTGATTGGACTCCTTTAGCTGCAAGTACAGAGCCTGGAGATGGTGCAAGCATGCTGAACAGCTGCAACTATTTAATTGAAAAAAGGGGTAAGTATCCAGGCAGCATTGAATTGCAGGAAGGTGGATTTCCCAGTCCTGGACCATAGGTAGGGCTCTGCTTAGGGTAAAAGTGAGTGCACCTGGAAAATTGCGGAGTTTTTAAACCTGTGGAGCTGCAGTGGAAACCTTGCGGCGCCTTGTGCTAAGAAATTCCTTACCAGGTTTAAGTTGGATTTATAATGGTAAAGTCGCCATGCGGCCTTTCCTCGTGCATGCGGCGTTACACTGACAATCAAAATTTTTCTTTCTTTTCTCCTTTTTATCCCTGGAATCGGTAGTATTAGGACTGCATCAGGGCGGCTTTGGTATTGGGCAAACAAGTCAGTACTATTGGGCAAATCCAGTCCGTACATAATTTTTAGCAGAAAGAAGAAAAAAAACTATGTAGGCAGTGAAACACTCCCCACATCAGGTAAGGAAAGGGGGCCACAATTTTTAACACACACAATGGCTTCAAGCCAAGTTCGAAGTTCTATCATACATTCAAGGAGTATTACACTGCCGCAGGCATTTGTGGCATTTGTAGGCAGAATATCTTCTTGTGAATTGAAAGGTTCCTTGGGTGTGCAACGTACTACCACGAACTGGGCTGTTTTGAGATAATGTGGGCACCAACCACTGCAGTATGATTGGTTCAGAGCTGCAGTTAAGCTGTATATATATAACAGCATGCTTGGTACAAATAGCGTTACTTTACGCCGTGTTGTGCAAGTCAATCTAAAGTTACAATCTAAGGATGACAAGTGCTGGACAGCGCAGTTAATTCAAGCCTTCCAAGGTTTGCGTTATGCTGGTATTTTTGGCTACGAGATAAAGAAAAGAAAAAGAAAAAGGAGAAGAAAAAGAAAAACTACATAGGCAGAGGAAATTCTTCCTACATGAATTAAGGAAAAGGAGACACATTGGCTCAGAAGAGCCATGAGTCCCCTCCATCACGAAGCTACAAAAAGAAGACCCTAATGGGGATCTGGAGGTTTATTGGAAGCACCCAGCTCTATAACCTGGCTGCGAGAAGTATTCTTGTTTTCAGTAGCATGTCTAGTGGTAACAAGCTTGTTGGCATACATGACAGAATGGGCATGCAGTTTGCGAGCAAGTTTATTGGCGCGCTGGTGGTCAAGTCCCAGTTGTTTAAACTGGTTAAGGGTGTGCTTAGTGTAGCAGGTCCCACCAACACCCAAAAGGATGGTGTGGAGAGTCACAACTTTTCTCATGACGTATCTGCTTTTTTGAACCAGAACAACAACAAACTTCCTTTATTCCTTCATGAATTAATTGCCTTTTATAAGCAGGCTAGCAGTCGCACTTCTTTACCGAAGGCCTTATTCTTGTAAACCTTGCAAGCTGCGCAGAAAATACAAGGACCTGGTCATTGATCTTTTCAAAACATTACATACTCTTCCAAACACTGCTTTTATTCCTTTCTCGGAGAGCTTCCACGTTTTGACTGACCTTGAGGTCAATGCTTTTCTAAATCAAGACTCGTACAGGTTTTCAAAATTTGTCAGAATTGGTTTCAAGTTTTGATGCTGGATAAGAATATTTCACGAGCAGCCGACCAGCCAAAGTCTCGGGCTATAGGCCCCCCCCCCCCCCTTGTAACCCTTCTTGTATAGAGTTTTAAAGTTTTTGTCAGAGTTAATACAAATTTTTGATGTTGGTTGAGAAAGTTGCACCAGCAGCCAATCAGCCAGAGTCTCGGACCGTAGGCCAACCCTTTATCTACAACGAAGTACCCTTCTCTGAGACAATCTTTTTTGCTGCATCAAGTGAGGTTTTAGGTTGTATCTCAATTCCTTCATCAGCCTTTGGTTACAGGCATCTTTTGCTTCAGCTAAGCTGCCCTTGTAGGCAGGTACAAGAAAGAAAAAGAAAAGAAAAACTACGTAGGCAGAGAAAACTCTCCCTACATCAATTAAGGAAAGAGAGACACATTGGCTCAAAGAGCCGTGAGCCTCCCTCACCAGAAGATGAGAGGGGAGTTAATGTGGATCTGGTGGGTTTCTGGCAGCACGCTGCTCCAGGGCACCAGTGTTATGATGAGTGCTTTTATTTTCAATGGCACGTCTGGTAGAGGTAAGTTTGTGCGCAAATTGTACAGAATGGGCATGGAGTTTTCTTGCAAGTGTTCAGATCTCTGTGAGTCAATCCCTAATTTTTTGAATTGATCAAGGGTATGGGCAGTATAGATAGTCCCACCCACACCCAGGAGGATTGGGTGGATAGTAATCTCTGTACCTTGGAGTTGTTTGCAAAGTTCACTGTGTTGTTGCTGTGAGGCTTCTAGCTGGGCACCAGGCCTCGTATCTTCACAGTATTTGATTTCGGGTACAGCTATGTAACCCTATCCTATCCTATCCTTCATCAGCGAAACACAAAGCCTTCTATTTGAAGCCTTCAATTTTTGAGCAGGCTGAGAGGTCAGGAGGTGCCATTTCCATGAATGATTTTAGTGCAGACTTGAGGTACAGATTGCAAGGAGTTTGGAGAGAAGCTGAGTCAGTGGATCCAAGGGGAAACAACAATAAACTAGCTACTTACCAATCTTGGTTTGCTACTCCTTTTGCTTACAACGCTCGCCAAACCTATGCACCCCTGCCTTGGTATCTTTTTTTGGATTTGCCTAAGCAAGTTACGCGTAATGTGAGCAGGTTCCAGCTTCGTGCTCATACTTTGAAAGTTGAATCGGCTGTTTGGCAGGATGATGGTACCTCTGTGTGTGACAGGTGTCCTTGCAACCAAACTCAAGATGAAGCGCATGTCCTTCTTAACTGTACTGATGAACACGTTTGTTCTCTGCGCTGCAAGTATCAAGTCCTTTTTGAACCTTACTTCCAGGATATTCTTGAGATGCAACCTTTTTTACTGCATCAAGTGAGCTCTCAATTTGTTTATCAGTTCCTTCATCAGCAAAACGCAAAGCTTTTCCTTTTTGTGTCTGAGCTTATGGATTTATTTTTGGCTGGCAGAGACCAGCCACAAGCCGATCAGCCAAACGACCTCGCTGAAGGTCACCCCCCATTGTAACCATTGTAACCAAACCCTTCCTTAAACATGCCTGTTTGCCCATTGAGCGTGGTCGGAGAGTGGATCATGTTAACGTGCTGGTGCCTCTGATAGCACGCATGTTCAGGGTTTTTCTGAGTAAAGCTAGGATCCCTGCATGTTGGAAAGTGGCAAAACTGAGTCCCCTTCACAAGAAGGGAGCTTTATCAAATCCTGGGAACTACAGGATGATTGCTGTCAGTGGGGTGATGTACCGTATTTATGCCAACGTGCTAAAAGACTTGGTGACGGATTGGTGTATCCAAAAAAATAAGGTCCCAGACACCCAATTTGGTTTTTACCCCGGTAGGAGCACTCTGCATCCACTCTTCATCCTGAGGCACTTAAGACATGCTGCAAGAAAGCTCAAGCCACGGCAATCACCTAGGCTGCATGCTGCCTTCATTGACTTCTCTCAAGCCTACGACACTGTGCCCCGTTTGCAACTTTGGGACCATCTACAACGCATTGCCATGCCTGCATTACTTCTCCGGGCAATTAAGGAAATGTACCAGGATGATGAATATTTTCTGATGGATGGGGATAAAAGGGCAAGTGTGCGTCCAACAAATGGAGTCAAGCAAGGTTGTCCCCTGTCCCCTCTCCTGTTTTCTCTATACATCAATGATATGGGCAGAGATATTAGTGAAGGTATCAGAGGTGCTGTGACAGGGGATGGAGTGAATGGCGTTTCATACATGCTATATGCAGACGACTTGAGTTTAACTACCAATGACCCAGGTGAAATGCAAGTTATGCTGAATAGATTACGAGCTTATGCAATGAGAAAGGGGCTGACTGTCAATACATCAAAGTCAGAGGTCATGCATTTTAATAGTAGGTCGTGTTCTTCTCTGCCTACTTTCATGTATGGAGACGTGGCTCTTCCAGAGAAAGAGCAGTTTAGATACCTCGGTATGCTTGTGGACAAGCACATGAATCTGAAGGTGTCTGAGGAGCATGCAGTGCGGCCTTACATGGCTGCCCAGCAAAGGATCAAGGAATTTGTGCATGAATATGATCTAAAGAATAGGCCGCATGCTCTGATTTGGCTCTCTAAGGTGTATGGCATTCCGGCTGGGATGTACGCGTGCCAAGTGTGGGGTACAGAGTACTTATGAGAAGGCAGTGAATTCAAAAGCCATTTGCAAAAAAGGCAATTATGCTCTCTAAGGCGTTTTCTAGGTGTGAAAAGTACTGCCACGAACTGGCCAGTATTGAGAGAGTGTGGTCAAGAGCCCTTACAGTTTTATTGGTTTAGGGCTACTGTTAAATTTTTCAACAATATGCTCAATTTTAACAGTAAAACATTATGCCAAGTGCTGAAGGCAGATTTACACCTTGCTGATATGGATGAGTCTTGTTGGTCTGCACATGTATCTAAGTCATTCAATGGCATGCGCAATGAGGATGTGTTTAAACAGAAATTACTGAGTGCTTCCAAGATACCCATGCAGGATTTTTTAGGGAATTTGAGGTACAGACAGCAGAAGGTTTGGAGGGAAGCAGACGCCCTAAGTCCCCGAGAGGTGAACAGAAAAGCAGTGACTTACCATCATTGGTGTGGGAAACCTTTGAATCAAACACCATGCACACCCTTCTGTATCCCATCATATTCATTTAAGGATCTGGATAAAGGAGTCATGAGGAATGTGAGTAGGTTTAGGCTTCGTGCCCACTGCTTGAAGGTCGAGTCCTGTAAATGGTTGGGTGGTTCAAATATTTGTGATAAGTGTGGATGTGCTGTCCAGGACGAGAAACATGTTCTTTTCTACTGCAATTGCTGTGAGTTGTGTGAGCTGCACAGAAAATACAAGGACCTGTTCATCAATCTTTTTAAACCGTTACACACTTTTGCCCAGCTTCCAAACACTGATTTTGTTCCTTTCTTGGCGAGCTTTCACGTTGTTCACCTTGTTCAACTGTTTCTCTGGTGATTTTTCAATGGAGCAACCATTTTTACAACAAGCCAGTGTCCAGGATGCTTCTGATTTCCTCTTGCAACACAACAACAAGCTTTTTTCGTTTGTTTCTGAGCTTATGGACGTTTGTTCTCTGCGCCGCAAGTATCAAATGCTTTTTGAACCTTACTTCCAGGATATTGTTGAGATGCAACCTTTTTTACTGCATCAAGTGAGCTCTCAATTTGTTTATCAGTTCCTTCATCAGCAAAACGCAAAGCTTTTCCTTTTTGTGTCTGAGCTTATGGATTTATTTTTGGCTGGCAGAGACCAGCCACAAGCCGATCAGCCAAACGACCTGGCTGAAGGTCACCCCCCATTGTAACCATTGAGCTTATGGACATTATGTTGGCTGGCGAGGACCAGTCACAGGCCGATCAGCCGAACAGTCTGGCTGAAGGTCCCCCTGTGTAAATCTAAATCTAAATCTAAATCACGTTGTGACTAATCTTTAGGTCAATGTTTTTCTAAATCAAGACTCGCACAGATTTTCAAAATTTTTGTCTGAACTGGTTTCAATTTTTGATGCTGGATGAGAATGTATCACCAGCAGCCGATCAGCCAGATTTTCGGGCTGTAGGCCAACCCCTTGTAACCCTTGTAACCCTTGTAATCTTTAGGTCAATGCTTTTCTAAATCAAGACTCGCACAGATTTTCAAATTTTTTGTCTGAACTGGTTTCAATTTTTGATGCTGGATGAGAATGTTTCACCAGCAGCCGATCAGCCAGATTCTCGGGCTGTAGGCCAACCCCCATTGTAACCATTGTAACCATTGTAGGCCAACCCCCCTTGTAACCCTTGTAACCAAAGCCTTCCTATGTTGTGTCCAAGCTAATGGATTTTATTCTGGCTGGCTGAGACCAGCCGCAAGCCGGTCAGCCAAACGACCTGGCAGGAGGTTACCCCCCATTGTAACCATTGTCAGAATTGGTTTCAATTCTTGATGCTGGTTGAGATAGTTCCACCAGCAGCCGTTCAGCCAGAGTCTCGGGCTTTAGGCCACCCTTGAGCCCCTTGCCCTGTGTAAGCAAAACAAAACACCTCATGATGATAAGAAAGTCATGACATGTAAATTTTTCCATTCAAAGCTGCCAATGGGCTAGAGAGGGTCAGAGCAGAAATCATGAAAATGTATTTGTCCTGCACAAAACATATTGAAAAGTAAGAAGCAATAAAATGAAATGTTATTTCTATGTAGACAAATGGCAATTTCTTAAGACACTCCTTTACAATACATAACAAAGATAGGCATTGTAAAACCTGAAAGACAGGTTGCACAGGCTTTATGCCCCAATGCTGGCCTGCCGAAAGCAGAGATGCAAATGTGTGGCTGCATCTCTGTTCCATCGAGATTGGAAATCCCATGAAAAAATAAACAATGATTTACGTAACCTCGGGTGCAATCCTAAATATCTAACCAATTGGAACAGTAGTACCCTACAATTGGAATCTCCCTATGTCAAGACACACATTGCTAAAGAGGACAAACCCCATTTCATCCACAATGCAGCAGGCTAAGAAAGATCTAACACAGGAAGTGGCCGTAATAAGTCTTAGCAGTTGTACCCTCCGTCCTGGTGACATCTGTGTGATTGCTATGGAAACTCTGGTGGCGAGGGGCTGGCTTGATGGTGTGCCACCCAATCTGCGTCACAGCAAATGCGTTGGCAGTATCATGAATCAGATTGGAAGCATTGATACCTGTGTGGGTAACAATTTGTGTTTTACAAATAGGACATGGATCCCATTGGGAACACAGATGAGTACATGGGAAATTGTGGAGGTGAGCATTGCATACTCCTCTTCATGTTCTGGCACATGGCTGGCCTTTGCAGTGTGGCAAGACACGGTGGTTCTATTGGCCTTTGAGCGACTCATTACCAGCAACCATGCCAGCACCTTTTATGCATGCAACCTTATGGCATCAAGTTTTCATGCTAGGTTAGCAGTACCAATTGTTACAGACAGCCACCAGCTGGAGCCTGGAGATCTGCCAAGTTCAATTGTGTCCTAACATATGAAACCTTGCGCTTCTCTGCAAAAATGATTCAGAAATAAGCCATTTTTATTGAGGCTCATTCATCCATTGACCTTACTTGTGTGCAAGGTTCATGGAAGAGCTACTCAAGCAGCAATGCACACCTCTTGGGCAAGGGTGGAGGGCCTGCTGCAGGTCTCTTGGAGATTGTATTCGACTCGTGTGTGTCTCAGCCAGTCTTTCCTCAGCTGATCGTAGCTGCACAAGGAAGGGGAAATGCAGCAACAGACATCAAAAATAGTAATGGCCATACACAGGAGCTGTTACGAAACATATTTCATATGCAAAGACAACGGTTATCCCACCCCTTGCTATGCCAGGAGACAGGCCTACAATAGTATGAATATATCCAACTGTGTATGCATCACCCGGTCTTCTCTCAGCCGATTGTAGCTAGGAAGGAAAGGGGGAAATGCAACCACAGGCATAAAAATAATACAGGATAGCTTGCTTGAAAGAATCACAGTCAATATTAAGCAAACAGGGTTGAAGTCGTTACGGGCAAGCAAAAGAAAAAAGGGTGTGCATTGATTCAAAATATAGGAGAACGTAATGTCAGGGTTTAGCTCAAGTAGGTTTGATCACTTATGCTACCTGTTTGCAGGATAACTTGAAAAGCCAACACGTACGTACCATTCTGGCGGATGTGAGCACAGGAAGAGCTGGTCCCTTCTGCCATAATTTTTGCCATAAAGGTGCTTGACTGCTGATCTTTAATGTGATCTTATATAAACTCTGAAACAGTTGCAGCGATCACTTTCATTTGATCCTCTCCTTCTTTCTCCTGACTTATCCTAGGTTCAAAGGCGCATGCTGTGGGCATACCTGGTGTACTGCTTGGGGGGCTTGGGATTACTGCTGAAATTCTGCAGCCTGCAATGGAATAACACAAGTGGTGAGATTTAGTTGAACCTAAGCAGCTGAAGGCAACCGGTTGTCCCCACAAAGTTGGATGCATATCCTGGCAAATGGTGCCACTAAAGCAAGTAAGAGGTCATTTGTTTTTCTTTGAATCTCTTATGGAAGTTGCTGTTGATGCACAGGCTAGGGGTGCTCAAGGAACCTCCCTCACTAGTACAGCTCACAGTGAAGCAGATAGGCTGACGCATCTTATGTGTGCACCCACATGTCTATACCCTCAGCAAACTGCTCCCTGCTCATGATGGGGTCCCTGTCAAAGTCATGAAAGGTGAACCACGCCTCCAGCTCGTACTTTCTTGGCTGCCTTCCAAGGAGTTCCCTAAGAGGTGAGCACAGATGACAACAATGCAGCTGAGAAGGCAGGATTGATCAAGATGACTGCTACAGTCGTAAGGTATAACGACTCCATCAGCTCATGCGCGACGTTAAATACAGAACTGGAAGACATTGGTGTGGCTGTTGCAAAAGAAACAAATCATTGCTTGGTACCAGCTCAGAAGGAAAGCTTGAAAATGTGTGTTTTTGCGTGTGTGTTTGTATGTGTGTGTGTGTGTGTGTTTGTGTGTGTGTGTGTGTGTGTGTGTGTGTGTGTGTGTGTGTGTGTGTGTGTGTGTGTGTGTGTGTGTGTGCGTTGTGTGTGTGTGTGCTTGTGTGTATGTGTGCTTGTGTGTATGTGTGCTTGTGTGTTTGTGTGTGTATATGTGTGTTTGTGTGTCACGTGCTGTGCAAGTGCGCTAATGCAAGCACAGACGCATTACCTCAGCATGTCCCCAAGTGCTGCCCGAAGGATATAGTTTTCCCCATCTACGTCGAGGGTGCGGGCTATCTGGCTGTCCCCAAGCAAGTACTTGTTGAAAACTGACATGTAGACCTCCATGGAAAGCTCATGGAATGGATAAGTCTGGACATCCTTGGCATTTTCTCTTATGGGATTACTCGGGCCCAGTGTAGTGAGGCCGAAGAAGGCCATGCTCAATGCTTGGTCTCTTGCGGTTCTAAGGCAGCCAGCGGGTCAAGCTATCCGGCGTGAAAGCTAAAACATATGCCCTGTAAACACACAGTTGTTATGATACCGGTACAGAATATATAGTTTGAAAGTTGTTGAGCTAGCAGGAATCGGCCCAAATCAGACGAGGTGTGAAGTTGGGCTGAGATCATTTATAATAATATAGTTAGTTATTTTTAATAATTAACTATGATAATTGTAAAGGGGAGCAGGTGGCATTGATCTGGACAGTCTCCTATTGGGGCCTTCGTGGATGTGCCTGAAACTCCTCGCAAGAAATGGGCAAAGTGAAACATTTCATAGCCATGTCAGTGAAATCCTCAAGGATGCTACAATCCTAAATAGTTGAATGAAGAGATTGAAATCGGTTGAGAGTCTCAACCTGGGACCATAGGACAAATAATTAGCAAGCAAATACGGCTGTACAGGACAGGCTTGTCGTTACAGCTATCATTTTGCACTCCTTTCTCCAAGATGCTTGCAACGTTTAGTAAGTTTACATACACTAGAGATCTTGAGCATGTCAGCTCAGAAATTCACCACCACAAGACGTTCACAACTAAGAAAAAACCATTCTTACAGCCAAGATTGAAACCAGGTGCTGCTAATAACCCTCTGTGCCAGGTCTCACCCAATCTTCTTTGGTTTCAAGCTTCTACACTCAGATGAACGCCCTTGTGGAGGTCTGCGCTACCTCAAATGATGCATTTTCATGGTTAAAGTAACACCAGTCAGGTAGCAGCTAGCTCGTTTTTCTTCTGTTCCTTTTATGGGAGCAACCAAAAAAGCAGGGATCTGTCGGGTAGTCAGTCATCACCTGCCGAGATGTGCGCCTTGCCCTCCTGTAAGCAGCCCATTCAAGAACACTCCCCACAGCTAAGCTCTGAAGCTATTGCTCCGACTAATTCTTCAGATACCCATTAGCATTTCTCTGTTATTTAATTCCGTGGTTTAGGGGGATTGCGACTGTTTGAGGCTCAAACTTTGAGCCAATGTCTCCTTTCCTTGAATGGTTGTAGGAAGGGGTTCCATTGCCAAGAAAGCTTAAATTTTTCTTTCCTTGCAAGTGATGTTTTTTTGTCTGCCCCCAGCTTGCCTTCGTCATGCACTTCTTGTTATCTTGGTGCATTGGTTTGCTTGCTTCACCTAGCTCTTTGCAGTTGGCGGGACTCACTGTCAGCGCTGGCTGCTGGGTTGTTGCTCAGTGCACGCTGGTTGCCTCCAGTGCAGATGTTACACATGAACACATTTCTACATTGAAAGCTAGCCGGTAAGCATGACAGACAGAAACAGCAGTCAGCGCTCACACTCACAATGTTGATCAGGTTGGTCCCCACAAAGCTGAGTTCTATAGCTGGTGGCTGTCCATACTGAGGACAGGGTTGCAAGCTCAGGATTGCCGACAATGGTTTGCAAAGGAAGGGAACCAATTGGTTCCTTCTTTCAGGTTGTTCCCTTCCTTCTTTCAGGTCAGATGTCTCCATCAATCTTTGTATGTAGGTGTGCGTTTGGTATGTGTGTGTGTGTATGTGTGTGTGTGTGTGTATGTGTGTGTGTGTGTGTGTGTGTGTGTGTGTGTGTGTGTGTGTGTGTGTGTGTGTGTGTGTGTGTGTGTGTGTGTGTGTGTGTGTGTGTGTGTGTGTGTGTGTGTGTTGTGTGTGTGTCTTTGACGTGACGATAACAACACAACATCATACTAAAATTATTGCTGTATTCGTTGCACGCAACACTGCGGTGTCTATATACTGGGTTAATTTCGACCTTCAGTCAGTTGCTCCACAACATCCTCCCGCTAACACACTTGGATTTATTTGGCCATTACATCAGTTGACCTCATCTTGTACTGACCACAATCCAAAGCAACGCACCCACGATGAGCCTGGCAGCAAAGAACGTGTGCGGGATGTCCCTGGAGAGCAGGGCCTCCCGCAGGAACTTCGCTCGCAACGGCGAGCGTCTGCGATCCCGGGTGCTGGGCTGCGCAGCCCGGCCAGTGCGCGGCAACGCGAGCCCCCAAGCCACGGTGAGTGTTGTCTCTGTGGGTGGTGAATGCAGGGGACATTGCCAGGCTTGGTTTCACGACAACCAGGCCCGCACATCGCACATATTAGAGTTGTTGTTTGTCAATCAGCCGGGGAGAAAGGGAGGAAGCAAGAGGGGTGTGCAGTGCCACCCTCCAATTGTCGCGAAAGCGTTGTGGAAGCAAAGAAGGCTGGCTCGACGCACGCATCGCCACACAGTACTCTGACTTGCACAGTTCTCTCTGTACTGTCGGTGTTGACAGCAGGCTGTGATCGGCTTGCTGGAGTTTGTGTCAACAATTGCATCATCTGTGGCTGTGCACCCACCACAACTTCTTCAGTGCCTCCGGCATCCCTCCCCCCTTGCTCGCCACGACTCACGCACATCATCCGTACACACACTTGACTTAAACAGGCCAACACCCTGGCCGCGGAGTTCCTGGAGAAGCTGCCCGCAGCGGCCCTCGCGGGCCTCATCTCCACCATCGGCGTGCCTGGCTCCGCTCGCGCTGAGGACGTGTCCGCCCCTCCCCCCGCCCCACCCACGCAGCAGGTGGAGCAGGCCCAGCCTGCCTCCATGCAGTTCCAGTCCTCCACCACCTCCCTGACCGCCCCAGACGTGAAGGCCGAGTCCAACAGCGGCCTGCCCGAGGGCACACAGTGGAGATACAGGTGAGGAGAGGTCTCCTCCATGTCTGGTCGAGGATGGATCAAGGAAGGCCTCTTGTTTGGTGAACATATAACACCCACACCCACATGTGTGGTTGTGTGTGAGTGTGCGCACACGCGTGTAAGCACATGCACATGCCTTGTAATTCACATCCAACTCACACATAAGCCCACATGTGCGCAACAATGATCAGGCACTGACCACGCATGGGTGTGGGCGCATGTGCACAGGAAATGCATAGCTAGCTATGGCAGATGTGGTGCAAAAGCTTGGTCTCTGAGTTGCATGCTCTAAGCTGATAAACTGGGAGTGCTCTTCAACTCCCTCAGGTTTGAGCGGGCAAGTCCCATCGTCGGGCTTGAACTGGGGCCTGATTTATACAAGAAGCGCTGTCTTAATGCCAACATAAAGATTGTGTGTGCCTTGTCCAACCCGCCTAAGAAATTCGGACTGCTATGCTGAACAACACAGCTCAAGGGATCTCTTGTGCTCTCTAGTCAGTGCTGTCTGAGAGTGTAAAACTTCGTGCGTGCAGGAGGCTGCAAGGAGTTGTGCGCACTTCACTCCCTCAGTCCTTTTACGTGTTACAAGCATATCATGCACTGAGGGCCGTGTAGAAGCTCTCTCTTTTGCACGCATATTGGTTCACACTTTTTATTGACAAGCGTTACAGCCGATCATTCCAATATTGGCTCCCTTCATGGGCACAAACGCGTATTAGAAGTAGTGCTTTTTCCTTACGGAAAATGCAAGCTTGCTTCCATGAACACTGTGCTTTCTCTTATGGGTAGCGAGCTACAGCAATGGCACATCAAGCTCTCAACCGCTGCCTTCCCCCCCTCCCTTCCACAGTGAGTTTGTGAACGCAGTGGAGGCTGGCAAGGTGGAGCGCGTGCGCTTCTCCAAGGATGGCAGCCAGCTGCAGCTGACTGCTGTGGACGGCCGCCGTGCCACAGTGGTCCTGCCCAACGACCCTGACCTGGTGGATACCTTGGCCAAGAACGGTGTGGACATCAGCGTGTCTGAGGGCGACCAGCAGGGCAACTATGTGGCCCTGCTGGGCAACATCCTGTTCCCCCTGATTGCCTTCGGCGGCCTGTTCTTCCTGTTCAGGCGTGCCCAGGGTGGCGAACGTGAGTGGGCTGGGGCTTGTACAATAACCTGGTTGTTGCAATTAGGAAGGATGCTTCTGTTCTGCCCATTGTCCTTTTTTCCATGTCTTCAAACTGTCACTGGATCCTCCATAATCCACGAAGATAGGTGGTTGGTGTCCAACCATCTAAGTTGGCTTTGTCTCAAAAGCTCCCGCACTTGGCTATCACGGAATGCCTGCAGCGGCAATAGCTAAGGCACCATTTCTCTGATTTGAGGAGGTCAAAGGCAGTCTAAATAGCCATTTAATACATGTGTTGACAGAGCAACCCTATCTGGCATTTAGCAAATTGTTTCCCAAGTCATGGGGTCTGGCTTGCTTCCTGTGGAGGGTGGCAGCAGCTCTGCCAGACCTTTGACCAGCTGATCCCGAGGCTTGATGTCTGGCTTGCTTCCTGCAGAGGGTGGCGGTAACCCCATGGGCGGTATGGGCGGTGGCCCTATGGACTTTGGCAAGAGCAAGAGCAAGTTCCAGGAAATCCCAGAGACCGGCGTGGGCTTCGCTGATGTGGCGGTGAGTTTGCAGGGTCTCCTCTATGTAAGCTGGTTGCCTTGAGACGCATGCACCTGTCAATCAGATGTTTGCTCTTGGTCCTCAGTGTCTACCTTGCATTGATAGTGTCATTCTGCATTTCTTTCAAACCTGGCACTCAGCACTCCGTCTCTGCTGCGAGCTGATGTGGTTTTTGCTTGCTTTTCACCTGAACCTGCAGGGCTGTGATGGCGCCAAGATCGAGTTGCAGGAGGTGGTGGACTTCCTGAAGAACCCGGACAAGTACACTGCCCTGGGTGCCAAGATCCCCAAGGTGGGTGCTGCAGTGTCGCATGTATATCTCGTGATTAGCTAGTACACTGCACGTTTTAGAACGTGCGTGCGCTGCCAGCGCTGCATCTATGACGTGCAGATGGCATGTGTGCATGCGCTGCGCCATCTAACATATATGCTAACTCACTCACACCACAGATTGCAGCCCTTGCTGTCCTTGTACA
The DNA here is from genome assembly GCA_914767535.2 of Dunaliella primolecta. NCBI lineage: Eukaryota > Viridiplantae > Chlorophyta > Chlorophyceae > Chlamydomonadales > Dunaliellaceae > Dunaliella > Dunaliella primolecta. The sequence continues at coordinate 2,279,758 of OU611751.1, read as the reverse complement.
TCCTGGTGCAGGGTTTGCTCTTGGTGTGCTCCCCGTCAGTTCAATATGTTGTCTGACTCGCACTGCAATTTGTTACTGTCCGCCATCTTTGCACAGGGTTGCTTACTGGTGGGCCCCCCTGGTACTGGAAAGACCTTGCTGGCCAAGGCTGTGGCCGGCGAGGCCAACACCCCCTTCTTCTCTTGCGCCGCCTCTGAGTTTGTGGAGCTGTTTGTTGGCGTTGGTGCCAGCCGAGTGCGCGACCTGTTCGAGAAGGTGAGGGTGCGCAAGGCCTCACTGCACTGCTTGGACATCAGTGGAGGATGCCCAAGTGCTTGTGATCCCTGAAAAGCCTGCTCTGTGACTTGTATTCTTTCATGTAGAAGTTGAGCAACAAGCTCTTGGTTGGCGATCTTCGAGCTCCAGCTCCTCCAGCCTCTCACCGTTTTGGAGGGTGGTGCATTTTGTGTCTTGAGTCATACAATAAATTTCTTGAATCCTTGCAGGCCAAGGCCAAGGCCCCCTGCATCATCTTCATTGATGAGATTGATGCTGTGGGACGGCAGCGTGGTGCTGGAATGGGTGGCGGCAATGATGAGCGTGAGCAGACCATCAACCAGGTGTGTGTGCGCGTGTGCATGCGTGTGTGTGTTTGTGTGTGTGTGCGTGTGCAAGTTCAATATGGTGATTAGTACTATTTCTTTGCTTAGCATCTCTTGCACGTCACAATGCGATGTTAGTTTGGGGTGTGGCATCCTTGACTGATGTAAGTCACTTATGTATGCGTCTGTGCAGCTGCTGTCTGAGATGGATGGCTTCTCCGGCAACACTGGTGTCATTGTGCTTGCTGCCACCAACCGCGCGGATGTGCTGGACTCTGCCCTGCTCCGTCCTGGCCGATTCGACCGACAGGTGTGTGTGTGTGCGCGTGTGTGTATGCATGTGTGGGTGTTTGTTGTTTGCACGTGTGGGTGTTGGTTGAATTGTATGCCACACAGGTCGGTATGGGCACAAGTTTCTGCTGCACAGCTGACCTGCCAACAGAAAGGGTGAACTTGGAACACTTATTTCTGTTACCCCTAGTTGTCAGGCTTGCAATTTACGCGCAGTTGCTGTGTCTGTGTTGAGAAAACCTACTCTGTTGGTGCTCTTGAGTGACACCTGAGAGGGGTTTGGATGCATATGCCTGTAGCTTAACAGTTCAAGACGCGGATGGACGATCTGGACTAGTCATAGGTCATACTGTGGTGACCATCGCATGTGCTTGCATGTGTGCCGGCTGCAGGTCACTGTGGACAGGCCAGATGTGCAAGGCCGTGTGGAGATCTTGAAGGTGCACTCCAGGGGCAAGACCCTGGCCAAGGACGTGGACCTGGAGAAGGTGGCCCGCCGCACCCCAGGCTTCACTGGTGGGTGTGTGGGAGAGTGTTTCTGAAACTTCAAACCTTGTCTCTTTGTGGCAGCCGCCTGCAGATGGTTACTGCGTGTGCCAATGGTTGCTTTGGATGCCAGTGTCAAAGGAAGTTGAGGCTTGGGTTTCTGCTGGATTCCAGCAGTGGCCCTGCTTCACATGCTCATCAGTGGTTCGATGGTTAACCAATATGGGCATCCTTAGAGGTCCAAAATCACGTGTGACCTTTGCCAATTTCCTGTTCTGTGTGCCCTGTTGCAGATGCTGATCTGCAGGCCCTCATCCCATGCGCACGCCAACATGAAACGAGACTCCTGCAGCTTTGCTGATGCAGCTGATGTGTGCTTGTGTGCCATGTCGCAGGTGCTGACCTGCAGAACCTGTTGAACGAGGCCGCCATCCTGGCAGCTCGACGCAACCTGAAGGAGTTGAGCAAGGATGAGATTGCAGATGCCCTGGAGCGCATCATCGCAGGCCCTGAGAAGAAGGTGGGGGCATTTGCTGTAGATGATACACAGGGTTGGCCTAGTCCATGTAAAAGCGCCATATTCATATTTTCCCAAAAAAGGGGTAAAGTACAGCAAATGTATACAGAATCAACCAACCTCAATGATATGCAGATGACATGCAGATGCCCTGGAGCGCATCATCGCTAGCCCCAAGAAGGAGGCAGGGGACGGGCATATGCGTCCACAATGACATGCTTGTGTTAAACAGTTGCGGTGCATGCTGGTGCTTGTTTGCACTCGTCTTTTTGAATGGTCACTCCAGCTGAGCATATCTTGAAGAGGGATTGTACATGCTATGAAGCCATGCAAGGCAAGCGTGCTGTGCGTATCTCGCAGCATTGCTCTTGTCGTGGCATACCGTCGAAGGATCTGTATTGACAGTGCCCCGTGGCAAACACATGATTTAAAGAGCTGCTGTGCCAGGATTTCCTAAGAAATACAATGAACGCGTGAAAGCGAGGTGCTATATGGGTAAGGGAAGAAGGCGGTGGCTGCCCCCGAATTCCAAAGCTGCATGCTCCTTGCCCATGAAGACTGTGCCCTTCTTAAAAGTTCCATTGCTCCATTGCCCCTTCTTGCAGCCGCAGGGCACCATGACGACTGACTAAAAACTCGCTGGTCATAAGTCAGCCATGCTCTTGTGGGCGCCCTCTTGCCCTGTAAAATCAACCGTTGATGCATTTATGCGCGCTGTCGCCTTCAGGGTGCCGTGATGACTGACAAGAAGCGCAAGCTGGTGGCTTACCACGAGACAGGCCACGCTGTTGTGGGTGCTCTCATGCCTGAGTACGACCCCGTGAGCAAGATCTCCATCGTCCCCCGCGGTGCTGCTGGTGGCCTCACCTTCTTCGCCCCCAGGTGTGTGCTCCAGTGTGCTGCAGCTGGTCTCCTGATGTGTGCAACACCCTCACCCTGTACAGCTGCTGCTGCACTGCATGCTGGGGTCTGTCGCAAATGCCTGCTCTTCACATGGTCCAGGGGGATTAAAGATGACCTACTGTGGAACACCTCAGCTGCCCGCAGTGCTCCAGGTTCATGAAACAGAGTGCTGTTTAGTTGGATTCCTATGCTGGCATGTCATGTCCGAGGGTACAGATTGAATTGCACCATTTTTGGCCAGCAGTGGGTTGAGCAGGAGATTGGGGGCAGCTGCAGAGCATCAAACGTACTTGTCCCGTGATTTGCTCACCCGGCAACAAATTCAGGGCTGGTAAAGGTCCTTAGGGACCTTGCACTACAGCTGTGGGCTGTGCATGTGTCCCTCTTTCCACACACACATGTGCGCGCACTGCTGCTCTGCTGCCCCTGCAGTGAGGAGCGCCTAGAGAGTGGGCTGTACAGCCGCACCTACCTGGAGAACCAGCTGGCCGTGGCCCTGGGTGGCCGTATTGCGGAGGAGCTCATCTTTGGGGAGGACGACATCACCACTGGCGCATCTGGTGACTTCCAGCAGGTATGGGGTGAATCGTCTGGGTCTCGTGCCATCTGCTGCTGGCACTTCTCAAGGCTTCCTTTGCAATGTGTGACAACCTTATAAAAGGATGTGACACTAAACCCTCTTGATGGCATTGATGTTGCCTTGGTTGAATGGTCCACCAAAACCCGAAGCTGTTCTCAATTGCTCGCCAAAAGGACAGGGTGTTGAGCAGTTATAACCGCACAATTGGCTTGGATGACACATTTGTAGTGCAGTTGGTTTGAACACAGTGGTTGCATGCCCTGGTTATTTTTGTTTGTCCCCCTACATCTCCGGTCAAATGGGTGGGTGTATGTATTGTTGAAATGCTAAGGGCTCCCAGGGTATGCATGGAGGCCCAGGCTTGGTGCATCTACACGTATCATTTGCACTGATAACTCCCGCACTGTGTTGGAGTCTTCCAGTGTCTGCTTGCAAACCAATATAAAAGTCAAGAAAAATATTGTGCGCGGTCCATACCTGTTGGCCAGCATGGGTGTGCGGCTGAAAGCCTGCTTATCGGTCACCTGCATCGTTCGCCTGTTTGTGACCTGGCTGGGCTTTGCCCCTGGGCTGTGCCCAATGCTGTCCCCACGCCTCCTTGTCGATTGAAGTCAAACCCTTGTTGGTTTGTGCAGGTCACCCGCATTGCACGCCTGATGGTGACCCAGCTGGGCTTTGCCCCTGAGCTGGGCCAGGTTTCCTGGTCAGGCGGTGGTGGCGGCATGATGGCCTCCCAGATGGGCCAGCCCCCAGAGACCTCCATGGCCACTGCAGACAAGATCGACAACGAGGTGGGCGTCCTGTCTCGTGTCCAGAGTAGATACATTTTTGCGAGTAAATTTGTTATCTGCTCATGCTCACACCACTGCTGGTCCTAATTCATGAGTCTGTTGATCCCCAAATAAATAGCAGGGATATAGGGACTGCCTTGATTGTAGCACACATGCACTCTCAAGTGTGCATGCCCTGAATCTTTTTAATTATGCACTCCATGGTCCTTGTGGCATGCAGGGCTACTTGTTTGCTGTAATGTTGCGATCAGGGGAGCATGACGCTAATGAATGATCAGAAGTCTGCCTGCCTGTGTTGGGATGCTTTATTCAAGGAGGGCTCCCTGTTCATGCACGCGCTGAGCACTTGTACCGTGCCTTTTGTTCTGATTTTGTGTTGTTTGCCTGAAAAGAATGTTGCCTAATGCTTGAGCCCCATTCCTGTCACATCAGTGTGTTGCCTGTGCGCATGAAGTGGAATATTCTGCTTTTGTTCATCGCCCTCGTGCATGCGCATTGCACGTAACAAGCAGCATGCATGTACATTGCACAACTCACATCAAGCAGCCAGATGATGTTGATATGACATAGATAGTAGATTTCGATGCTCCCTGAGAATCAACACAACGGAGTCTGATGGCTGAAGGTTGGAGTTTTTCATCACAAACTTCCTTGCATGAAGACCATGATGCATATGTGCACACTCACACATGCATGTGCACGCGTGTGCGAACACACACACATACACACACGCGCGCGTGCGAACACACACACACACACACACAGCGCTTGCATGACCACCTGGCTGAGTAGTACAGGCTTGCTTCTAGGTTTTCTGTGTAATATGGGTGACACCTCCGAATGAGAGACATCATACTGACACACAACTAGTATTCTATTATTGACATGTTTTGGCGCAGCCTGGTTTGCGCCACGCTTTGTGATTGAATGCAACAACGGGTGTGCTAGCAGCAGATGAGAGTGGAGAGAGGAAAGTGCGAGAGAGTAGGCGTGTGCGACGCACACAGCCGGTTATCCCGACGAGAGCACGCCTTCTCTCTCTCGCACTCCACTTTCTCAAGCTCATCTGCTGCTAGCACACTGCCTGCTAAATTTAATATCAAATTTAATTATATTTTCAACACATCCACCTGGGACCATCCTGATCAGTTGGCCAAGCCTGAAGCAATGCGCATGTGTTCCCAGTGTGCACTGCACTTTCAGCTTGGCAACCTGGGAGTAAATCAGATTGCATTAAACTCACGTGACCTTCACAGTCCATGCTGTGGTAATAGCAGTCCTCATCAGGGTCCCTCCCGTGGCCACAGGAACACTGCCCCCCTCATGCAAACCCTTTCCCCTATTGCATCGTACGTTGCAGGTCAAGAACATCGTGGAGCGTGCGTACCGCCGAGCCAAGGACCTGCTGGTCTCCAATGAGGACATCCTGCACAAGGTGTGTGTTTTTGATGCCCTTGAGCCTGGAGTGACAGGTGAAGTTGGTGCTATGGCTACATGCACTTCCACGCGCGAAATGGTTGCAGCCTTTGGCTACCTGGCTTCGTGCACTTCTACGCTTGTTATGGTTGTTGCCTTGATCACATGGCTCTACGCACTCCTCCGCGGGCGATCGCGCGCAGCAGAAGGGTTATTTTCAAAACAGTCCGATAGCGCTGTGAAAACGGCTGTGTGATGCTTGCTCTCGCCCGCTTAGGGATGCATGATGGAGTGGGGTAGGATCTTGTGCAGCAGGAGCGGGTGCCTTCAGCTTCCAGTCGTGAGCTGAGCCAGGGAGGCTGCGGCGTGATGGAATCATCCCATCCCTTGGTGTCCCAAACCCCACAGTGTTTTCTCAGGATTGCCCTGCCAAAGAGCAGTGAGCCTGAGCGTGCTAGGTCGGCAACTTGTGTGCTGCCAGTCTGGCCCAGTCAGCCAGACTGGAAGGCTTGTTATCCCCTTGTCAGTGTGCCTCGTGACTGCGCTAACTCAGCCAACCTGCTGACTGACTGTTTGCCTGCGTGCAGGTGGCTGCCGTGCTGATTGAGAAGGAAAACATTGATGGCGATGAGTTCCAGCAAATTATCTTGGAGAGCCAAGTGGAGCAGTACCTGAAGGATGATGCCCCTGGTGTGACCATCCCCTACCAGCGCTAAGTGTGCAGTGGAGCAGAAGGGGGGGGGGGGGGCTGCGCAACTGAGAAATTTTGTAGGGCTTGGGTAGTGTGTTGGTTCAGTGAGAGACGGCGGTGAAGGCCGTTGAAGAAGAGTTGATGTGCTAAATAGTTGTGTGTGTGAATGTGCTCTCGAACTTGTTACTGGAACCGAATGCGGTGGACGCCTCGACATTGATGCAAGTCCTTGGCTGCACATTTTTGCTTTGTACCTTGCACACATGCTGCAAGTGCCATGTTCACATTTTTGGGTGCAGGCACCCTTCAATTTCCCCCCTTGTCCGTTTGTGAAGGGAGGGATTCATGTACCCTACCTGTTTTTGTTGCGCTGCCCAGTTTAGATGATTATGACTGGAGTGCAGCCGCTGCATAAGCGTGCTCCACAAGTGTAGTGTACCTACCTGATAAGATGTGGAGCTTGAGGTTTTGAGCCATGTGTATGCCATAGACTGTAATTTATGTGGCCATCTGGGCCCTGATCTGGGCCTGCAAATGAAAAAATAAAGCTTGGACTGTTTTATGGAGGACGGATGTGATTTACAGACAGAATGACTTAGTAATTTGGCTAAGTCACAAAAAGATTTAGATTTAGATTTACACAGGGGGACCTTCAGCCAGACTATCCAGCTGATCGGCCTGTTACTGGTCCTCGCCAGCCACCATAATGTCCATAAGCTCAGAAACAAACGAAAAAAGCTTGTTGGGTTACAAGGGGTTGGCCTACAGCCCGAAAATCTGGCTGATCGGCTGCTGGTGATACATTCTCATCCAGCATCAAAAATTGAAACCAGTTCAGACAAAAATTTTGAAAATCTGTGCGAGTCTTGATGAACAACACAACAAGAAAAGCTTGTTGTGTTGTCACAAAAAGACGAGGGGGGTCATGCCAGAAAGGGGCACACATGTACTCAGCAGTGGCTTGCGGGTTGTGTTGTTTTGTGAACAGCATGCCTAAGTATCTAAAAGAATCTGCACGTGCCAAACGAGCTTGGCTTAACATGAAAACTGGCACATTATCACCCTTTGAATTAAAGTGCACAATGTCAGACTTGGCAATACTTATCACCGACCCTTTCCACTGAGCATACGTATTTAGCCTATCTAACATCAGTTGGAGCTGATCAGGTTACTAGTGAGGCACAGATCGTCTGCGTACAGCATGTGGGTGACTCGAACGTCCCTAGTGCCTGTCATAGCCCCTTGCACATTTTCTGCTGAGCAGTCTACGTCATTGATGTACAAGGAGAACAACAAAGGGGAAAGCGGGCAGCCTTGCTTAACTCCAAAATGGGGGCGCACACGGGCTTGCTTGCAGCCATCCACCAAGATGTACTCATCATTAGCATACATGCTTTTAATGACAGCCAATAGGCACGCAGGCATACGAATGCGCTGCAGGTGAGTCCAAAGAGCTTCCCTAGGAATTGTATCGTATGCCTGCTTGAAATCAATAAAAGCTGCATGCAGCCTTGGGGATGCATTTGGGCGCTTGACCTGAGCAGCATGCTGCAAGCGCCGCAAAATGAAAATGGGCTGCGAAGTGTTACGGCCAGGGTAGAAACCAAATTGAGTGTCTGGAATCTTGTTTTTATCTTTACACCACCCAGTGACCACCTCCCTAAGAACGTTAGCATACAGCCTGTACAGGGTGCCACTTACTGCGAGCATGCGATAATTCCCTGGGTCCAGCACAGAGCCCTTCTTGTAAAGAGGAGTTATCTTAGCCACTTTCCAACAAGCAGAATCTCAGCCCTCTCCATCATGGCAGCAAACAGACGTGCAATGTAAGGAGCCAAAACATTCATCCTATCCGTGCCTCTACCATTAACTGCTGGGACCCTCTTTTCAGCGTACTTAATGAAGGGTGCAGCAACAGCATCAAAACCAGGGGATGTCCTAGCATTCAGCTTACGCATGTGCTCGCAAACAATAGGGTACAGGGCAGCTGCATCAGGCAGTTCCATCACATCAGGTTCAGGCATCCACCGAGACTCAGCACCTTGACGGAAAAGCTGCTCAGGAGGCGGGTTGTTGCGCCCCAGGGGCACTGCCATATCCCGAGCTGGAGCTCCAGAGTTGCCAGTCCAGCGTGCAGCAACCCGCTGTGCCACCCCGCGCATAGCTCCAATAACGGACTCCACCCCTCTGCTAATGCTGTCCCACATTCCAGGCCTTCTGCTTAAGGTGCTTTCAGGGCAGCTACCCATGGGGCTTGCTTGTTGATGAGGGATGTGAGGAGCGCTTCTTGCTGGACAAGTGGGGTGCCTGCCCACAAATCCGTTGGTATGCAAGGCGGCTTCCTGATAGTGTGTGCTTTCAGGGCAGCTACCCATGCCATGCGTATGCGCTGCTTCTCTATTTGAAGGAGAAGAGCAGTTGCTCATGCGGGCACCAAAATGATATCAGCATCGATGCTGTAAATAGGAGCTCCAGCCTTCCGCTGTAATAGGAGTCTGATGGGTGCTCCATGACTGGTTCTTGTTGGACGTCCCACCTCTTATCTGCGCTGGATGGTTTGGCTCACTCGGATCTGATGAAACGTCAAATTATGGCTTGTGTCCCTGTGAACCTCAGTCAATCTGTGGTGGACCTGAGATCTAGATACCTGGGCTATTTAAACCAATTCACAGCCCCTGATCCGAGAGTAAGCAACAGTAAGCGGCTGACTTACCATCAATGGTGCGCTCTCCCTGTCAGAAATGCACATGCCATTCACCCCCCTTATACAATGCCTAAATACATGTACTTGGATCTTCCCCATCATGTCCTTCACAACACTGCCAGATTCAGGCTGCGGGTACACGCTCTCCGAGTTGAACGGGCTACTTGGTCCAATAGTACTTCTCCGGTCTGTGATTCTGATGACATACAAGATGAAAAACATGTGTTGTTCAGATGCTCCAATCCCCAGGTCTGCTCTCTCCGTCAAAAGTATGCCTCACTTTTTGAGCACAACTTCTCTTTCCTACACCTCCACATCTCCCACAGGATGTCCTGTCTAGGCACCATTCACCATGTGAATTCCGAGGATATCAATACTTTTCTAAACCAGGATAACAATAAACTTCCTTTTTTTCTTCATGACCTCATGTGTATTTATGAACAGGCTAGCAGTCAAACGTCTTGACTGAGGCCTTTTTTCCCTTGGATAGGATAGGATAGGGTTACATAGCTGTACCTGCCTACAAGGGCAGCTTAGCTGAAGCAAAAGGTGCCTGCAACCAAACCAAACTAAACTTGTGCAAATGTCAACTGAAAGCCTTGAGCTGAGTTCAGAAGCGTCAACTGTAAAAATCACACTCACACTGTCACTCTAAAGAAACAAGCACGCAAAGTCATGCTCAAAAAACTCCATAAGGCTGTAGTGTTAGGAATATACACTTTTGTGTTTTCACAAGAAGCACAGAAAGTTTGAGAACAGCACCGCTCTGAAAAAGGCCTAAGAGGCCATAGTAAATGTGTTATGTTCTGCTTTGCACTTCAGTTCTCAGCATCCACTGTTAAAGATGCAATGCAATGCTTCAGGAAGGGTAACCGCCGATACAGCCTGGTGAGTGCACATTTTTTCCCTTGTAACCCCTTGTAACCCCTTGTCTGATGGGTGCTCCTGGGCTTCCTAAGCATTTCATGAATGTCAGGCCTGTGTCTCTTCAGCCTGTCCAAGAAAACTGCCTTCTGGTACTTCTCATAAGCACGCCGTGCACGCCTTGTTTGTTTTTTGTGTTCTTTTTTAAGAAATTGGCAGGCATGCACAGCTTGACCACTTTGCACAGCTTGAATAAACAGACGCCTCTTTAACCGACACTGATCATCAAACCAGACAGGCCTTCTAATCCCATGCTTTTCTGTTCTCTTAAAAACACACCCCTGAACTCTATACATGCCAACTGTTTGTTCACTTGCAGCTTGCATTATCCAACTTCTCAGGCAGAGACATGCTGTATCTAAGCCAGCATCAATAGCAGCCTCCAATTGCACCGGCATCTCCAAGTTTCTCTCCGGTTCCTCCACGTAGGCCAGTCGCCGCTCATGCTTCCAAGTTAAACTCAAACGATTTGCACAACGTCCCATCCCACACACATGTTCAGGAGAAGGAGTCCAATCCACATTAGGCACAATATCAGGAATACGAAAAACAATTGTGATACTGCCATGGTCTGTGGTGCCCAGGATCGGAGCACAAACGTCTGACTTCTGAGCACACTTAAATAAAGAAGGTGACACCAAGACATGATCAGGCCTACTCCGCCTGGAAGGCCGATTGTCTGAATGATACCCAACAAATGTGGGTTGGCCCACATCACCATGCACACGACCAGTTGTGATCACAAGTCATAGGCAGCTGCAATATCCACAAGCAGTCTTCCGGCCACATTCACATCTCTGCATTCACACCTTCTAGCAGTCTGGAGAGCCGGGCAGTCCACCAAAGCCTCATAATGGGCATCAGAAACCTCATGAAGACTGCCAAATTTTGCGTTAAAGTCCCCACACAACAGCAAGTCTGGAGTCACCTGTGCAGCACACGCAAGCTCATCAAAAAGGTGAGTAAATTGTTCACGGACTTGGGACACAGTAAACAACCTTCCTTGGGGGTTAGTGTAAACAGCACCAAGCAGGACTTCCCTATTTAGACCAAAAAGTTCTTTCCGGCACTTAATCCACACGCTCTTCCAGGGGACTTCTGGGGGAGGGTTTGCTGGGCGCGTGGAGGAGGAGAGCAGGAGAAGAAGAGTCCGGGCGTTCAGGAGCATGGCAGGTAACCCTGCAGATCCTCATTAGCTCTCGTTTCTGGCTTTCTCCTAGGCTAGCTTAGTTTAGTTTAGGCTTGAGGGCCCTTTGGTGAAACCCTTTCTAGCTTGCTAGTCAGGGAACCTTTCCTTAATGTACGTGGCCTCTTGGCTGGCTTAGGCTTTTCTTTTCTTTTTCTTCTCTTTTCACACGCACTGAATGTCTGGGGCAATACGAAACACAGAAAAGAACTCTGCACAAGCGTTAGAGGCAATGGTCGCAACTCCATGACCCCTTCTACCAGCACAACCAGCAGGAACATCTAAAAGGTCACCTTTTAGGTGCACAAGCTTGTGCGTGGACTTCAGCACACTCACGCTTATCACAAATGTTTGAATCAACCAGCCATTTACGGGATTCAGCCTTCAAACAGTGGGCACGAAGTCTAAACCTACCCACATTCTTGAATAAAGATGATGGGATACAGAACGGAGTGTGTGTGTTGTTTGATTCAATGATTTTTTTGCACCAATGATGGTCAGTGCCACTGAAGCAGTGCTTTCCTGGTCATCTCTTGGAGACTGAAGGCATCCGCTTCCCTCTAAACGTTCTGCTGTCTGTGCCTCAAATCACCCAAAAAATCCTGCATGGGAATCTTGGAAGCACAAGGGTTACAAGGGAAAAAAGGCCTCAGTCAAGACGTTTGAAAGCTAGCCTGTTCATAAATACACATGAGGTCATGAAGAAAAAAGGAAGTTTGTTGTTATCCTGGTTTAGAAATGTATTGATATCCTGGGAATTCACATGGTGAATGGTGCCTAGACAGGACATCCTGTGGGAGATGTGGAGGTGTAGGAAAGAGAAGTTGTGCTCAAAAAGTGAGGCATACTTTTGACGGAGAGAGCAGACCTGGGGATTGGAGCATCTGAACAACGCATGTTTTTCATCTTGTATGTCATCAGAATCACACAGACCGGAGAAGTACTATTGGACCAAGTAGCCCGTTCAACTCGGAGAGCGTGTACCCGCAGCCTGAATCTGGCAGTGTTGTGAAGGACATGATGGGGAAGATCCAAGTACATGTATTTAGGCATTGTATAAGGGGGGTGAATGGCATGTGCATTTCTGACAGGGAGGGCGCACCATTGATGGTAAGTCAACCGCTTACTGTTACTTACTCTTGGATCAGGGGCTGTGAATTGTTTCCAACAGCCCAGGTGTCTATATCTCAGGTCCACCACAAATTTACTGAGGTTCACAGGGTCACAAGCCATAGTTTGACGTTTACCTCCAGCCCACCATATTCACTTGATAGAAATCCGAAAAACTGTGGTCAGGGAGAAATTAAGGTTTTCAAGCTTTTCCCTCAGGTTACAAGTCATAGGTTGGATCTGGTGCTTCCAGTTTAAATCCAAGGTGCAGAGATTACTATCCACCCAATCGTCCTGGGTGTGGATGGGACTATTTACACTACCCATAGAAAGAAAAGAAAAACAACTACGTAGACAGAGGAACTCTCCCTACATCAATTAAGGAAAAGGGATACATTGGCTCAAAAGACTACCCATACCCTTGATCAATTCAAAAAATTAGGGATTGACTCACAGAGATCTGAAACACTTGCAAGAAAACTCCATGCCCATTCTGTACAATTTGTGCACAAACTTACCTCTACCAGACGTGCCATTGAAAATGAAAACACTCATCATCATTGTATCACAATGTTTAGTTGTGCTCAGCAGACAGCTGCTGGGCATGGCTTTCCTTGGTTGGAAGGCTGACAGTGCTGACTCTGCTTGCTGTTGAAGGTCTGGAACTCCAGTCTTTCAGCTATCATCCTGCTTTCTTTTCTCGTTGCTGGACCTGTCTTCTTTCTCTGTCTGCCATGCTTCTCTCAGTCTGAACTTCGTGGTGGGTAGGTCATACGGTCTGTGTACCAATGTGGCCCCCTTTCCTTAATTGATGTAGGGAGTGTTTCACTGCCTACGTAGGTTTTCTTTTCTTTTATAACGACAACTAAATTCTGGTTGATGGGGATAAGCAAGCATATGCCAGGCCCACCTATGGTGCTAAACAGGGCTGTCTCCTTTCTCCGTTGCTTTTCTCCACTTACCTTAATGACAGCAATGAGGTTTCTGAGGGGATTGTAGGAGCTTGCACTGGCACACCTAATTTCCATGTATCCAACTTTCTATACGCTGATGACTTCTACTTAACTTCCAACTCGCCAAATAATCTTCAGGCCATGCCTAACCGTCTCAAGGCTTATGCCCGTCGGAAATTCCTCACAGTCAATACCAAAAATATGTTATCATCTGTTTTAACACCAAGACCGATAGATTGCCTCCCTTTTTTTATGATGGTGAGGTCTTGCCTTACTCAAATACCTTTCGCTACCTGGGGATGCAGTTTGACAAACACAATTATCTGCACAATGCTGCTGAGGAAGCTCTCAAACCCTGCCTGGCAGGCATGGCTCGCGTGCGTACTTTTGCCCATCAAAACCAGATTACACATCGCCTACATGCCTACTTATGGCTCTTCAAGACGCATGTCATACCAGCAGGAATGTATGCAAGTCAGATCTGGGCCACTGCATATCTTCAATAGGGGACAAAGATGGATAATCGCATCCAGAAATGGCTTCTGAGATTCTTGAGATCCATACTGGGTGTAAGAACATCAACTCCTTCCTGGGGTATCCTCTGTGAGTGTGGAATCGAACCTATTCAATTCAACTGGTTCAGAGCCTGTGCACGCTTTTATAATTCTTTCACCCATTGCAACAGCGCTCTACTTCACAAGGTTTTTCATGCGGACATCTCCCTCAGCCCCAGGAGTTCCTCTTGCTGGACATCCCATCTATTGTCTGCCATTACTGGCTTACATCATGCTCATCATTTTCAGCAAAAGATACGCTCTGCTGATCCTTTGGACTTGATTCAGCTTGTTGTGGATCTCAGGTCTCGCCATCTAGCATATTGGAAACAATTTTCTGTTTACGACCCACGAGACAAACAGCAAAAAAATTACTTATCATCACTGGTGTGCTCTACCAAGCCTACACATGTTACATATTCTCCTTATATTCTGCCCAAACATTTCTACTTGGATTTACCCAAACACATTTTCCGCAGTGTGGCTCGATTTCACCTTCGTGTCCATACCTTGAAAGTCGAGCATGCCACATGGGATGATGCTATTTCCCCTGCTTGTGATCTACGTGATGCCCAAGATGATGTGCAGGATGAGCAACACGTTCTTTTCAAATGCACTCATCCCAATGTTTGTTCTCTTTGGCTTAGATATGCTTCCTTATTGTCTGGTCCTCTCCTCTCTTTATCTCACTCTTCCAATAGCGTGGCTCCCTACGTACCTGGCATTCACCATGTACAGTCCTATCATATCTCTTCTTTCCTAAATCGAAACAATAACAAGCTTTTTTCTTTTCTACATGAATTATTGCTTTTTTATGAGCAGGCTAGCAGTCAACCGCTTTGACTGGAGGCCTTCAAGGACTTCTTTCTCCTGTAACCTGTAACCTCATCAAAACACTGGTGCCCTGGAGCAGCGTGCTGCCAGAAACCCACCCGATCCACATCAATTCCCCTCACATCTTCTGGTGAGGGAGACTGACGGCTCTTTGAGCCGATGTGTCTCTCTTTCAAAGGAAGTTCCTTAATTGATGTAGGGAGGATTTCTCTGCCTAGGTAGCTTTTCTTTCGGGTTGAGGCACCGCAGAACCCCTTTTTCTATTCTTTTCTGTTCTGGCTTTCTCCTAGACTAGCTTATTACATTTAAGGTTTGAGGAACTTGCTAGTTAGGGGACTTTTCCTTAATGCACACAGCCTTTTGGCTAGCATAGACTTTTCTTTTACTTTGCCTCAGGACAGCAACAAAGAAATGAAAGAGAAAAACTGCGTAGGCAGAGAAAGCCCTCCCTACAGCAATTAAGGAAAAGGAGGAACATTGGCTCAGAAGAGCAACAAACCCAATCATTTGTTTCACATGCTCCTATTTTTGGTGTTCAGACTCGGTCATTTGCAGGTCCAAGTTTTGACAACAACAAATTTCTCCTTTCATCCAGGGGAGAGCAGTAAAAAGGACATGGAGTTTGGCTGGCTGCATTTCTCTTCATTGCCCCTCAGGGTTTCTGGAGCATGCTCAGTTCTGCCTGGTTCTATCGCCGAAGCAGAAGCCAAGCACACAACAAGGGGGAGAGTAGGGTTGGCCAGCAGTGGCAATAGGTGGGAGAGTGGGTTAGGCCATCAGTGGCAATAGGTGGGAGAGTGGGTTTGGCCAGCAGTGGCAGTAGGTGGGAGAGTGGGTTTGGCCAGCAGTGGCAGTAGGTGGGAGAGTGGGTTTGGCCAGTTGTGGCTAAGGTGGGAGAGTGGGTTTGGCCAGTTGTGGCAATAGGTGAAAGAGTGGGTTTGGCCAGCAGTGGCAATAGGTGGGAGAGCGCCAGAAAGCTGCTTGGTCCATTGTTTTTGCATAGAAGCAGAATATTTGACATCGCATTTGTCTACGCTGAAAACAATCCAGCATGCATCCAAGATAAAATCAACAGCTAATATCTAGTAGACGCGTGTTTCAGTCCCATGAAAGCAGCTCGACCCAGTAAAATCCCTCCTTTGGTCCTTAGATGTTTGGTTTGCTGAAGTGAGTAATATTGGAAGCATCAAACCTACCGACACATGGCAATTTTGCCACAAAATAAAAAAAAGTTAGCGAAGCCATCATAGGCTCAAAGCCAAGATAGATAGTCCGAGGCAGCCACCAAACGAGATAGCACCGAGCAAGATGACCACAGTTAGCTTTGCAACATCTTACAGATAGGGATTTGCTACATGCAAGGCTTGCATGCCCCGACTGGAAGACCAGAGGCAGTTGGTGGTTCACCGAGGATGATCATTTCAAGATACTCATGAGTGAGGCAAGAGGGGTGATTCACGCAGCAAAGTGCACACCAGCAAAATAGTATGCAAACACGAAGCACGAAGCTTCACGCCCCCAATTGTGCCCAGACACCTTTTGGTCCTAAGCCTGTGCTGATGGGGAGCACAAGCACCAAAGAGGCTTCCAGGGCCACAGCGCGCCCAAAGTTTACTCTTCATTCACTCCAAATACCGCTTGGTCCCCTAGCTCCTGCCCTTTCAGCCCTTCCTTGACAGCCTTGGCAAAGAACGCCTCCAGTGTTTCGTCTCCATAGCTGCAGGGAAGGAGAAATGAGTGGCAAGTGAATGTGAGAGCACAGATCATACACAATGTTAAGCATGAGTTTAAATGTGATACAGACCCTTTAAAGAAGGCCTAGAGTGAAGAGAGAGAGCGCACCCAGGGACGACAGGCTCTAGCCTGGCTCAGAAGGTTCAGTCTATACATATTGCCCGGAAACTTCAAATCTTCAAGGTTGGCACCTGAGCGGTGTCGCTTCTTGCAAATTCCTATGACCTGGATGACACTGACGCATCGCACTGGTACGCTCACACTGATGAGCTCATGTAGGCACAGCAGCTACCTTGCCCTGCACAAACACGCCCAGACCTTCTACAAGCTTAGAGCCCAACAGCTACTGAGTTGCACTTTTAAACAGAGAGTAAGGGAAAAAGAAGGCAGAACCAGACACATTGCACAATGCGTCAGCTGCAACATCGGAGCGCGCAATTGAAAGCAGTGGGGGAAGCAAAGAAATTCGGAAAAATGGCCAACGGCGGGGCCTCGGCTCTAAAGGTGAAATATGGTGTCAAGCTTAGGGAGTTATTATCGAGACTTATCGTTTTATTTCTGATCTCATGGATTGTTTTTGTGCTGTTGGAACAGTTAAGCAGACCGAGAAGCCAAACTACCTGGCTGAAGGTCAAATCCCATTGTAACTCATTGTAACTCATTATATGGACACACAGAAACGCGGAAGCTTTCTGTAACCCCACAAGTGCCACAGCAAACGTGATGCTTGCTGCCGCTTGTACCTATTAACTTTAATGGGAGAAACCGCTATAAACATGGATGAGGTACTTCATAAATAATGTAAGCGCAGCCTAACCATGACCGCAATGCAGAGGGAACAGCCTCCACGGATAAACAAAGGCTGGATGAGCAACTCTCAAAGCATCTTCCCATCCAGCCGCTTACCCAATGGGCTAAGAACACCCTCTTACCCTCTCCCTCTTGGCTGACTTGCCACTGAGACTTGAACACCGCACATGTGCTTGGCCAATGCAGCTTTCTGCTAGTGCAAACACTGCCTCATCAGTGGTTGCCTCAAGGGAAGTGCCTCCGCAGAAACATGGACAGAATGAGCCTCAATATTGGGCCCGAGGGATGGGAGAGTACTCGTGCACTTATGATCATAAGTAAGCTTATAGGTAAGCCAAGCAAAGCATGAACGATGCAAGCGTTCAAAGTCGCTTCCCTCTTGGAGCAGGGCGCCCCCGCCACTCTTTCATCAAAATATATGACAAGTCCCTGCTGGCAGCGGCTTGTCATAGCCCATTAAATTACAGATAAAACAGAACTGTCCAAACAGGCAGCTGAGCAGCCCATCTCACCTGAGAGGTGCATGTGGCAAATGCACGCAGCACACCTCATGCTCATCTGTGCTCGTTCCAACCCTCATGCTTGCATGGGTTACAAGATGGGCTACAGCACGGCTGCACCTACCACTACATGCAGCTGAGCTGTGTCAAGCGCCGCCTGAGGGATGCACCTTACCCTGCCTGACAGGGCCCTGCTTTTGTTTTTTCCTGAACTGCAGCAGTCAGCCACAACGTGTTGCTGATCTGTGTGCAAGCCTCATCTGGTTGCCCAAAGTGGCCGGCTTTTTCTCCCCTGTCCTTCGGCGCAAGCTCCGTGCTTAGATTCCGTGTGTGTATGTATATGTTTAGAATTTCGTGTATACGCCAAGAAATGCATTTCATCGTTGTGGCCAGCCCTGATCGTATCCATCAAGCCTTGAAGGACCATCACGGACCATCTAGCCTTGAAGGACCATCACACGGACCATCAAGCCTTGAAGGACCATCACACGGACCACCAAGCCTTTAAGGACCATCACACGGACCATCTAGCCTTGAAGGACCATCACACGGACCATCTAGCCTTGAAGGACCATCACACGGACCACCAAGCCTTGAAGGACCATCACACGGACCACCAAGCCTTGGAGGACCATCACACGGACCATCTAGCCTTGAAGGACCATCACACGGACCATCAAGCCTTGAAGGACCATCACGGACCATCAAGCCTTGAAGGACCATCACACGGACCATCAAGCCTTGAAGGACCATCACAGACCACCAAGCCTTGAAGGACCATCACACGGACCACCAAGCCTTGAAGGACCATCACATGGACCACCAAGCCTTAAAGGACCATCACACGGACCACCAAGCCTTGAAGGACCATCACGGACCATCAAGCCTTGAAGGACCATCACACGGACCATCAAGCCTTGAAGGACCATCACAGACCACCAAGCCTTTAAGGACCATCACACGGACCACCAAGCCTTGAAGGACCATCACATGGACCACCAAGCCTTAAAGGACCATCACACGGACCACCAAGCCTTGAAGGACCATCACACAGACCACCAAGCCTTGGAGGACCATCGCACGGACCATCTAGCCTTGAAGGACCACCACACGGACCATCTAGTCTTGAAGGACCATCACAGACCACCAAGCCTTGAAGGACCATCACACGGACCACCAAGCCTTGAAGGACTATCACACGGACCACCAAGCCTTAAAGGACCATCACACGGACCACCAAGCCTTGAAGGACCATCACGGACCCTGATCAAGGCGTTCCATCTGATTTTTCAAACTGCAGCCGCCAGCCACAGGGTGCTGTCGACCTGTGTGCAAGGCTCACCTGGGAGTAGCATCCGGCAGGTATTGTTGCCTTACAGGGTCCCACACAAGCATGCTCTCCACAGCATAGTAGCGGCCAATGCGCCCGAACTCGGCAGCATCCTGCGATGCAAGTAAGTGTGTGTGTGACATTGTGTGTGTGACATTGTGTGTGTGACATTGTGTGTGTGTGTGTGTGTGCGCACTTTGCTTTCACATTTAAAAGCGGGTGCAGACAGTGTTGCCTGTCATTCATTGTTTCCCTCTGGAGATTTTCTCGCAGCCAACCCTTGAAATACTGAGCGGCATGCAGCCACATAAAAGTATATGACCATCGAACGGAGACCTCGCAACAAGGTGCCGCCGCTTTTGGTGGCTTGGCATGGCTGGTGCAGGAGAGAAAGAACCAAAGGTAATGGCCGAGCAACACTTCCAAGACGAATGCTTTTAACGGCTTGGCATGGCTGCTGCAGGAGGCAACAATTCAAAGGCAATGGCCGAGCAACACTGCCAAGACGAATGCTTTTTATGGCTTGGCATGGCTGCTGCAGGAGGCAACAATTCAAAGGTAATGGCCGAGCAACACTTCCAAGACAAATGCTTTTTATGGCTTGGCATGGCTGGTGCAGGAGGCAGCAAGTCAAAGGCAGGAAGCAACAATTCAGAGGCTGCAGAAAGCGACAATTCAAAGGCAGGAAGCAACAATTCAGAGGCTGCAGAAAGCGACACTTCATAAGGGAATGAAGCAACAGTTCAATGGTCAGGGCAGGACCTCAGCAATTCAAAGGCAGGAAGCAACAATTCAGAGGCTGCAGGAAGCGACAATTCAAAAGGGAATGAAGCAACAATTCAATGGTCAGGGCAGGACCTCATGCCATACGTCATCAAAATATCAAAAGAAACATCTTGGCAACACACGAGGTTGCAGCCTACCGAATCGAGAGCAGCACGGCAGTGCAAGCTTGCTCGAGCACGTGGTCGCACCCCCAAAGCATATGCCTTGTGTTTGAGGACAGTCACAGTCAATCAAACCATTGAACCCCATGTGCGCTTGTTTTACTCGAGGAAACACCGAAAGGAGGAAGCCGCTCCACCGGAGACTCGTAAGCAGCGCCTTGAAATCTGCTTACGATTTGATCTGCATTGGACAAGCTTGGGAAAGGCATCTTCATTCCGTACCTCCATTTGCTCTGGGAAGAACTTGGCCAGGAAATCCAGGATGCCTATGATCCCGTCCATGAGCGCCACTGGCACGGGGAAGTAGTTTTGGGGCTTGCCGGTTAAGCGGAAAAGGATCTCTGCTTGGTCACGCGCAGTATATGCCTTGCCAGGGCCACCGATGGGCAGCACCTGGTTGATCTGTGTGGGCAGCAACAGGATGTAGCGTAGGTGCAAGGGGGGGGCATGTCAACAGGGAAGTCAATCAAAGGGTGGACAGTTTCTGCACGTGGGTACGCGCAGTATATGCCTTGCCAAGGCCATAAATTTGTGTTGAAATGTGAATCTTCTTCCAAAATTTGACTGGAAGATTATAACTGATAAGCAGCACCTGATTGACCTGTGTGCGCAGCACATAAGTGAGTGTTTGAGGTAGTCACAAGAGGGTATCAGCAGAGAAGGCAAAGAGAGCAGGATCTCTGCATGGTCAAGTGTGGTGCATGCCTTGCCAGGGCCACCCATGGGCAGCACCTGATTTACCTGTGTGGGCAGCGTGCAATCATACGCAGGCTCAAGGGGGCTTTATGCGCGTGCGTGCGTGCGTGCGTGCGTGTGTGTGTGTGTGTGTGCGTGTGTGTGCGTGTGCGTGCGTGTGTGTGTGTGTGTGTGAGCAGCTAAGTAGCACCTAGCGACAGAAGTGCTAAAGAGAGGAGGATCTCTGCTTGGTCAAACGTGGTGCATGCTTTTCCAGGGCCACCAATGGGCAGCTCCCTGTGGCAGGTTTGAAAGAGCACACACGAAAAGTTGTGCTCACATCCAGATGGGGTCCCAAACAAGGACATCATACTGGGCCCTACGGGGGGTGCCTAAGCAGCCTGCAAATCCACTTGTGGACATGTATCACCATCACAGCTCTCTTCACAAGCGTACAACGTGTGCCACCCCCAAAAGACAAGAAGTGCTTTACTTGTCGGGGCTACCTTGGAAGTGGATACCTTGTTCACTTTGAACCAGACAAGTAGCAACGATGCCAAGTACACCAGTAGCCTTGTCGTATATATATATATATATAAGTCCAAGATGGTTCCTGTGAGGTTAGCTGAAGCTTACAAGAAGTATCAATCAAAGCCTATTTATGCATCCGCTCCTTGATATGTGCAACACTTCCAAGCTTAAGCACCCTGGGCAAGTGTGGATAGCCCTGTCGTCTTAGGCTTCAACTTTTGGTCACTTACGCATCCAGGTGATAAGGCGTGGGCAAGCAAACGTGCACCCCAAAGGCAAAACATGTGTGCAGCACACGTTTGTAGCAGAGGCAGCCACGCCTTATCCACACCTTGTCTCTTTGGACCACGCAGTCTGCAATGAAGGACGCCAAGTTGGCTTCACTAATGGGCTTGCACGCAGCCAGGGTGCCATCCCCAAACATGACGAAGGGGGCTCCATCCTTGATAAGCTGCACCTGGCCCGCCACACTCTTGAAGAAAGCAGTGGGGCGCACGATGCTGTGCGTGATGTCGGTTGCTGCCTGTGCATGAGTGCGAGCAGGGCGAGAGAAGATGGGCATGCGCAAGGTCAGGGCGTTTGTGAGGGGGCTCCATCTTCCTCGAGCTGCACCTGGATCGCCACGCTCTTAAACAAGGCATGATGTGAGCGTATTTGCATGCCTATGACACCACATTTTTGCATGTGTACAAGCAAGTGTGTGTAAGATCAAGTGTGGGCATGCACCTGCTTGGACATCTCCAAGACAAGGGATGGCTAATTCTTCGATGATTTTACCTTGAAGATCACAACCTCAGTCCCTATCCATTGCAGAGTAACAGGAGAAGATTTCACATTGATCTCGGCCCGGAGCGCCATGCACCATGGTCAGCTTGGGTAACGACCTGGCATGGGCACTTGAATATTCAGGACCTGGGTGCCTGGTGATTTCATCATAAATGAGTACCATTTTCACCATCTTTCATAATCATGGTCGCTTGGGTAATGACCTGGCATGGGTATTTGGACATTCAGGACCTGGGCACCTGGTGGTATCCTTTGTTTTGTAGCCAGAGTGCCACCCACCCTGGCCGTGCCCTTGCGAGCCTCGATCACTCTCGGAGGCCCATCCAACACCATCATATCTTTGTTGAATGACATCCGCGCCCTGCTGCTAAAGAAGCTGCTTCAGAGCAGGGCTGGCAGCTGGTCTCACTTAAGCTGCCTCTCCAGGCGCGCACACAAACACACATGCACACACGCGCACACACATGCACACACAAACACACACACCTCACTTTAGCTCTCTCCAGGCGCGCATGCACATACACGTACATGCACATACACACACATACACACACGCGCAGACATATGCATACACACACACGACCATTTCACAAATCTGCTCACATCTTGGACTGCAGGAATCTGCAACAGACAGTCATGGACTCCCTGTAAGACACAAACATGTTGCAAACATTTCTTGGATACAAGTCTTTGCCTTGAAGTCATCCTCTCGTCTTGGCTTGGCGTGCTGGAATTCCAGCTTTGGCTTTTGGACGCCATATTTGTAGCAGAATTTTCTTGGATGCAAGTATGTACCTTCAAGTCATTCTCTAGTCTCAGCTTGGCGCGCTGGAATTCCAGCTCCGGCTTCTGGACGCAGATGGCGCTCAGCAGCACGAAGTGCGAGGACCCACAGGAGCGCGCCACATCTAAGCAGTTCTTGGTGGCTTGGTAGTCAATCATCTGGCTGTCCTTGATGCCACCTGAGGCCACACCAAGCGCGCCAGTGTGTGTGCGTGTGTGTGTGTGTTGTACATAAGTTAAAGCATGTCTGCAAGAATGATTTCTGTGCATCGCTCATACAAAGGGTAATTTGTGTGTGTGCGTGCGTGCGTGCGCGCGCGCGCGTGTGTGTGTGTGTGTGTGTGTGTTCACGAGTGAAAGCATGTGAGTCGGAATGATTTCATTGTTATGAACTAGTTAAGTAGGGCTCGATAATGCACGAAGGAAAGCTGCTGGACGTGCACCCACATGAGTCAGGATAATGGTGGTGCCGGATACAGTTGTGGTCATGGTATATTGTAGAGGATGCCTCTAATGTAATACACCACCAGGATGCAAACTTCCCACATAAATTACAAACTCTTTGGGTGTGGCAGCGCTCTCTTTCAAGCGTTCAATGTGACTGCAAATAAAATTTACAAATCAACACAAAACTGGAGGTGTTTTGTTTAGCTTGTGTGTTTTGTGTATGTGTGTGTGTGTGTGTGTGTGTGTGTGTGTGTGTGTGTGTGTGTGCACGCGCGCGCGCACGTGCGCGACGCACATAAGCACATACGCACCACGGAGAGAAGGATAAAAAGTTCAACCAACCTCACCTGTTCTGCTAGCTAGGCAGGATACCACCACATCAACCTTGTCTTTGAAGGCCACGCTCTTCAGAGACTCCACATCCATTACGTTGCCAAACCGCACATCAATGCCCTCAAATTCCTGCGCATGTGCGCAGCAGTTTAGCTGTCAGTATTGATCTCTTGCCTGACGTGCCGCAGATTTGTTATGCAAACTTTCTAGACCTAGTTCCAACTGTGCAAGCATGCAAAGGATCTATTCCTGCTATTTTGGCATGCTTGCATCATGCTTTGTGTGATATCACAGCAGCTGTTCACCTCCTTGATGTCCTCCTTTCCCATCTTGCCCTTGATGCCTGCCTGCTCCCTGGTGAAGGCCACCACGTTGTAGCCTCGCCTGGCCAGCTCCTTTGTCACAAACTTGCCAATGTAGCCTGTGCACCCCACCACCAACACCCTCACATCCTTGGGATCCCGCAGCCTGTAGTCCTCCTGAATGCCATCTGCTGTTGCTGCAGCCCGGCACAGCATGCTGGGCTTGGAGAGTGACAGGGAGGGGGCAGCAGTAGCTCGGTGTGTATTTAAGTTTCTGATGAGTGAGGCTTGCCTAATATCGCTGGTGGAGGCGAGGTGGGCATGGATGGCGCTTCCTGTTATTGGTCTTGTTGGAGCGAGGATCGAGGAGTTGCTGGCATGCTGGTGGGTGGCGCAAGCCGAAGGACATACCGAGGAGCGCTGGAGTAGCATCTCGAATACCTCCTTAAATATTAAAATTAATTTCTAATCTTCTTGTCTTGTCAGTCGAGAGGAAAATACAGTCGCGTGTATCCAAAAAAATCTGGGCACAGTTTATGGACAGAACATTAACATTCCAGTATTTGAATTCCACCGGAAATATGACCGTGTCACCTATTCTTGCTCTTGTGCGGATTGAGATTCTTTTCGCTACCACTTGGGAGAGAACATGAGGCTGACAAAGTAAAATCGGCTTTTACAGATCAAATCAAGTGTCCTTAGGTCCTCAAGCACGCGCGTACTTGAGACACACACACACACATACACATACACACACACACACACGCACGCACGCACGCGCATACACACACACGCATGCACACGCATATACACACACACATGCATGCACGCGCATACACACACACATACACACACATCAGGGGACAATCAAGTCTGATCATCTTCTACGACTGCTGAGCCTGAAGCGCCTCAGCCGTCATCTCTGTCAAGCTGGTGTGCAACCGCGCCTTTCGCTCCCCCCGGTGCTCGCTCATAGCTGCAGGAGCAACAGCTCCAGGTTGGCCATTCTCTTCGCTGGCTTGTCCTGCCTTTTTAGGCCGCCTCTTCCTCGCACTGCTGCTTGCAGCTGCCGCGGCGGCAGCTGCTGCTATAGCAGGGTGCTGCTCCGTGGTCAATGGCCTGCGTTTAGCACCACAGTAGGCTCCCGATGAAGCAATGCTTTTCTTAACCACCCCGAACATTACCCATGCTATAACAACTCAGGTGCATAAGCAGGTAGCCCATGATCTTTCACAAAAAGTATTGGCTGCGCCTGATATTTCTGGGGCCTCTCAATGCACAAGTCCTTTCCCAGACTCACCAACGAGGCTTCAAGTCCACCCAAACTTCATCATCCCCAACAATGGAAGTCTCCGGAGGTGGCTCTTGTAAGCCAAGGGCTAACCTGCACACACACCAAAAAAAGCGGAGAAAGCTTGTTTGCAATGCAAATTTGGGGCTTGAATCATGAGATCCAACTGAAATTTGTGCAAATGAGATTCGGACATTAACTAATTGCACGAGTGATGTCACCATACGAGCCCCAAGGTGCACACATATACATGACTCATCAGCCACTTGTGCATCCATGAGCAATCATATGAGTTACCTTGGTACAAAGAGGAAGATTCAAGAAGCAAAAGCGAGCATGGAGAAGGGCATGGATGCGCCGGATTGAGAAGGAGGGACCCGAGCACTCTTATACTCTATTCCCTACTGCAAACTTATTGTCCTTCATCACCATTCATTCAATGTTAACCCATCATCTATTTTGTGATTAGCAGCCATTAGGTGTGCCGTTTATGGAAAGCCCATGAGACCCTCACCTCATTGAAATTGTGAAAACTGTAAAAAAAGATTAAGTGCTTTGAGTCAACGCATCGTTCATGGCCAGCCCATACCTCAATATTGATTTTGATATTACCAAAAAATGTTGTTAATGCAATGAACATTGTTACCAACGCACCGTTCATGGCCAGCCCATGCGACCATCACCCCATTGTCTGTGCACCACTTGGGTGGGGGCAGGACCAGCTCGAGCCCCTCTTTTGATGCCAGCTGCAGCAGCTCCCCACGGATGTGTTGATTGCAGGCCACGCCGCCAGCAACGACTAAATGCCTGAGTGTGTGTATGTGTGTGTGTGTGTGTGTGCGTGCGTGCGTGCGTGTGTGTGTGTGTATGTGTGTGTGTGTGTGTGTAAGTGTGTGCGCGCGTGCGCGAGTGCAAAACAAAAGAATGCCTGTGTGTATGTGTGAGTGCGCGCTGGTAGCAAAACTTTGACTCTCTCTGCAAGAAACTGGCTGCGCCCCTCCCGAAATTGAGTGATCAGACCTCAATTTTACCACATTGCAGCCATTCCATTCACAACAAGTTTCCACTCGTACGTTTGGAGAAGGATGCATCTCTCGACATGCAGCTCGACACGTCAGTGTAAAAAAAAAGTATGCCTCATGTTCTCATGCACAATCCTTACGCACCGCCTGGAGAACTAGCTCAATTCCGAGAACAAAACTATGATGACACGCCTCAGTGCGACATATGCTTACAATGATTGGAAATGCCTGTTTTGTCACAACCTCTGTACCTCACCACAGCACCACCAGGCAGAACAAAGCTCCAGTCGGGACTATCCCTTGTGTGGCAATCTTCCATACCCCCCCCAAAAAGGAAAGAACCAGACTAGCAGAAGAGGAAGAAATTATCTAAGTCCTTTGGAACCCCACCTCAGGTGACCTGGGAGGCCGATATGCTCCTCGTCAATCCAAATTCCACAACGCATGTCCACAGCTTTGGACAACTTAAGATATACAAAAAACTGCTCCAACTTACTGCTGCTGCTGTATGAGATAACTTTCCTCACCTCAACTGAAGGGCAATTAATTTGGGGAAGTTTTCACTTCAAATATGTGTCACAAGCAGCCTCTCCTGAACTTGTACACAGCCAAACAACCAATCCAAGAACAGCCACAGAGCAAGCAACTCATAATTAAAACAGAAAATACAATTCACAGAAACTGTGCTGCCCCTCACAAATGTAAACCACAGGTAATTTCATGCAGACCCTGCTGACTCTCCTGCAGCAAGGGTGCAGGAGGTCCAAGCAGATGTGCTTCATTCCTAGCCCACCTCACGCAAATATGGATTTAAGCACAGCCACTAGAAATGCAGGTCTGGCTGACTCTCAAGCAGCAAGGCAGCAGGAAATCCATGCAAAGAAGCTCTGGTCTATAGCCCACCTCAAGCCTGGGTCACTCTCCTTGGCCCATTTACATACATATGGCGCACCCGAGCTTCTCCACCAGAGGCACCATGGCCACACACAGAAAAGAAGCAGCAACATGCAATGCGAGCCACAATTCATGCAGACTCTGTTGCCTGTCGTGTAGCAAGGCTGCAGGAGAGTCGTGCAGATGTGCTTCGCCTCAAGCCCACCTCAAGTCTGGGTCAATCTTCTTGGTCCACTGTATGGCTCACCTGAGCAACTCCACAAAATGCACCATGGCCACACACAGAAAAGAAGCAGCAACATGCAATGCAAACCCCAATTCGTGCACACTCTGCTGCCTGTCATGCAGCGCTGCAGGAGAGTCATGCAGATGCGCTTTGCCTCAAGCCCACCTCAAGCCTGGGTCACTTTCCTTGGCCCACTGTATGGCACACCCAAGCTTCTCCATCAAATGCACCGTGGCCACATGCTGAAAGGAGGCAGCGATGTCAGCCTTGACCTGCATGCACACAAGCAAACATATGCACATGGGTGTCAAGCACCCGCCTGCTGCACGGAGGCCGCACGCTGGAAGGAGGCAGCGATGTCAGCCTTCACTTGTGTACGCACAAGCGAGGGGAAACATGCAGGAAGGGTAACAATCACCCGCCAGGTGTAGGGTGGCCGTATGATGGAAGGAGGCAGCGATGTCAGCCTTGACCTGCGCGCACACAAGCAGGAAACATGCACATGGGTTTCAAGCACCCGCCAGGTGCAGGATGGCCATATGATGGAAGGAGGCAGGGATGTCAGCCTCGATCTGTGCGCACACAAGCAAAAAGATGCACATGGGTGTCAAGCACCCGCCAGGTGCAGGGTGGCCATATGATGGAAGGAGGCAGCACTGTCAGCCTTTTTGCCTGCGCGCACACAAGCAAAAAGGAAACACGCAGCAAGGGTGTTCATTACACGGCGCGTACATCACACACAAGCAAAAGGATGATTAATGCAGCAGTAGCAAAATGCGCAGGCAGGCTCATAAGGAGACTTCGATGCGGTATAGCGGACCACGCGCAGGGTCATATCACCCAAACCATAGCCTTGTGAAAAATCATGCCTTTCTGGCATGCTGCAGTTTGATGGCTCCTCCACCATCTCCGCAAAGCCCAGTGGGCTCCATTGCAAGCTCCTCTTGTTTGATGCTCCAGATCTCTATTAAGTGGGCTCCAATATAAGCCTGATTGAAAGCCCCTCTTTTCTAAAGGCCCTCTTCTCAGAAGTCCCACGTGCTTTATTGCAAGCCCCTCTCCTCCAAAGCCATGTGGGCTCCATTGCAAGCCCCTCTTCTCTAAAGCTCTTACTCTACAAAGCCCCGCGCACTTCATTGCAAGCCCCTCCCTCTGAAACCCCTCTACTTTGAAGCCCCGTGGGCTCCATTGCGAGCACCTCTGGCTGCCAGCACTCACGACTGCTGGTGTGTACAACCTACAGGAGGCGCCCACTTACAGCACTCACAATCACCGCAGTGCACAGCAACAAGAACGACCGCAATTTTTAGTTTAATCCCTTCTAGGTGTAACAGACGACTCTCACCTGTCGGAGCGGGTCCCTGCCGCTAGTGGAGGGCTCGCTGTCCTCAACACCCGTGGAACTGCTTGCTGCCTGGCCAGCAAGCGCTGCTGGTGGAGGGCCCACAGAGGAGGCCCCAAAGATGCTGCTAGCGGAGGGCCTGCTGGGCTCAGATTCTGCAGAGCTGCTTGATGCTTGAGGGCCTGCAACCCCACCCTGCAGGCCCCCTTCTGTACCTGCTGCGCTAGGTTGATGGCCTGCTGCATGTGCTGTGCTAGATTGTTGACCTGCTGCCCCATCAGAAAGTGAGGCACCTGCTTGGTGCTGATGACTGCTGGGCGCAAGCTGTGCAGCAGGTTGTGTGATGGTTGCATCTGTGCTGGGTGTGCTGAGAGTGGTGCTAGAGGTGGGGGATGCAGAGGAACCTGTGGCTTGTGTGGAGGCCGTAACAGGGGGAGCGAGCGCATGAGAAGGAGCAGCAGTGGAGGTGGCTTGTGGAGGGGTAGTAGATGGGGAGGAAGGGGGGAGGGTGAGAGGGGCACCTGGTCTGCTGCTAGGCTGGGCGTTGTTGATGTGGGCATCTATGGCCATGCGCACAGAGGTCTTGAGACCCGCGAACGAAAAGTTGGCATTGTTATACTTACGCATGGGGACCTTGAACCTGGGGGCAGGGCAGTGCAAGCAATAGTGAGGAACAAAGACTTGAGGGTGCAGCAGCTGGAGGGCACTGGAGAGCTGCATGCAAGGTGTCCCAGAGATTCACCATCCTCGAGGCGCATGCTGCAAGGGGGACCCTTTGCTGCGGTGACACCAACAAGCTCAGCTTCGCCCGACAGTGAGCAAGCCAAAGAACCAGAAGTAGAAGCTCTTTTCATGATTCAAATTGTCCAAGTTGCACAAACCAGATCTGGGCGGGTATTTCCATGTGCAGGGAACAGCGTGTGAGTGCCAGCACAGTTTTACGCCCTGGTGGCTGGGAGAGGGGAAGAGTACAGAGCTGATTGAACATTCCAGTGCACTTCTTTGCTCTGTCATCATCTTCATTCAAGGTGTATTCGCTGTTGCTCGTCAATTTCTAGTGCACTGCCCAATGGCAGCTCCCATTTCTCACAAGCTTGATCTTAGGGGACAGGGACATCACATAAACAAGCAATTTTGATCGGCTGATGCAGCTTATGGAGGTCAACGCACTTGAACTGATTAGGGTCACCCTCCTTGGCAAGTCTCTCTAGGGCAGCGCCCCCGCTGGGCTTGAGGTCCAGGGAAAGGAGGCGGGCCACCTTGTCAAACGCCTCACCTGCAGCAAGCACACACATATGCACACAGCTACTTCTTTGGAAGTAATGCAGGTGCTCAAGGGGAGCGCAATGTGTGTGTGTGTGAGTGTGTGTGTGTGTGCGCGCGCGCGCTTCCCTTGCTGTGGGCAGTGCTTGTTGCAGTGCTTTCTGCAATGGACAATAGGCATTTGAGCAGTGCTTGGACAGCAGGCTTGTGAGCAGTGCTTGCTGCGTTGGACAACAGGTGTAAAGGGCACATATAAAAGGCAAGCTAGGTGGCAGAAGCGCCGATACGGAGGCTGCACACCCAGCTGGTGAGTGAGTCCCACAGTGACGATTTCGCCCTGTGAGCAGAGCAAACAAAACAAGGCAGTGCAAACAAATCAAGGCAGTACAAACAAAACAAAACAAAACAAAATAAGGCAGTGCAAACTTAACAAGGCAAATGAAACATGGCAGTGCAAATGAGGTATGGCAGTGCAAATGAGGCATGGCAGTGCAAATGAGGCATGGCAGTGCGAATGAGACATGGCAGTGCAAATGAGGCATGGCAATGCAAACAAGACATGGCAGTGCAAATGAGGCATGGCAGTGCAAATGAAACGTGGCAGGCATTGCCTGGGTCTCCCTCTTTGCACTCACCAAACCTGCTGGATTTACAGACGCTGCTGAGCGCAGCGCTCAAGGAGTAAAAAACCAAACAAAGTGCAATCCCTCCCCATGAGGAACCTGTCCCCCATACAGGCACATCAACAGCACACCCACACAACTGCACTACAAATAACTCTTCACATGCGACAGACATACGCATGTATGTATGCGCATGTATGTTTGCGTCGCATACCCACCCAGCGCATCATCCACGGTTGTGCCCAGCTGCACGTACTGCCCTACCCCCCTGCACGAGCACCACTGTGCTGTTCACTACTGATGGCCTCTGCCTGCAATTCCTATGTCATGCACGCTACATGCCTACCCACCCAGCGCATCATCCACGGTTGTGCCCAGCTGCACGTACTGCCCTACCCCCTGCACGAGCACCACCAAATTGTGCCCGCCCGATACCAGCAGGCACAGAAAAGGGAAGGGCACGCTGCTGCTGATTGCACTGCCACCGGCGCACTGCCCTTCACTACTGCTCATACTGCTGTTGCTGCTGCTGTACTCATTGCTGTGAGACTCTACACCAGGCACAACCCCTGTGCGCACATCCGCCCCCTGGCTGCCGCCACTGCTACCGTTGCTGCTGTGATCAGACTGGGAGCCCGGCAGGGGTGGTTCAGATGAGGAGGCTTCAGGGGAATGGTCGGTCAGAGTGGGGATGAGGGTGGAAGGTGTGGGACGAGCAGGCTGGTAGGCATCCTGGAGCCGAGCCACAAGTGCGTGTGCCTCCATGTGGTGCACTCGCACTAAGGGCAGGCGGTGCGTGGCTGACAGCGCCATGGCTTTCACCACGCCAACCTGCGATTTGCAATAAAAGAGGGGCATTGGCCATGCTGATCAAATCGATCACCTGCAATTGGCAAAGAGGGACATTGGCCATGAATTTATTAGATCGACCACCTGCTATTTGTAAAAATAAACATCGGGCTATGGTCATCAGACTGATCGACTGTCTCATAGGGAGTTGTAGCAGCCTGGGTTGTAGGGTTCAAATGGCATGACAAACACCTCTGAGGTTTTGACATTAAGTGACAAGCACCATAATCAAAAACAGCGAGCACGGCAGTCTTAAAAAGGTCAGCAGCATTGAAGATGTTGAATTCCTCTGGCCCATCTCTGAGCTGTACTTCAAGTTGGAAAATCTCTGCTCAAAGCGGATGGGGTTCAAGTGACTTAGTATTTTGAGACTTTGACTTCCAAGTGACTTTGTATTCCAAAGCAATGATAGATATGTCACATGTCGGGGTTATAAGGAATGTGGTGTGTGCTAAAGCACACCACGATTCTACTAATCTACCAGTCAAGCCAATCAAGCAAAACGGCTTGCTTGCAGGCAGCACACTATGCCCTGGCCCCATTTGTGTAACACTTTCCTTCTTTCTCATAAACTGCACCCACTCACAAATTTTGATCGGTTTGAATGGTTGGTGTTTTGAAGATGCACCCTCCCATTCCTTGCACTCAATTATTTAGAGTTTGGTCTTACACACACAGGCTAAGCCCTCAACACGAATGCCACTGCCTCAGCAAAACGGCACTCTGCTGACAATCAACGATGCACACCTGCCTCTCACTCTTGCACTCAGTGATAATGCCAGGAGCCAAGCAGGCAGGAGGCTGACTCATACCCAAAACAAGGTTTAGGCCCCAGCCTCACAACTACAGAAACTTCCTCTGGTAAAAGAACAAAAAAGAAAAAAAGAAAACTGCGCAAGCCAAAATGCTGTGTGCATGAAGATGAGGGTCCCCTAACCAGCAAGCTAGCAAGGCTCTCACCAGGGCTCAAGAAAAACTCTGCTTGCAATTGATGATCTGCACCTGGACTCAACAGCATGCTGCTCAATGGCCTGCCCCTCAGACCCATGCTTCTCCCCTCGTGCACTCAATGGTCATGCCACTCCATGGCTGGCACTTGACTCCATGACTGGCACTCAACCCAATGGGACCCAACCCATGCCACACAACAGCCAGCTCATCCCAATGGCACTTAATCCATGCCTCTCTCAATTTAGCGCTCAATGGTCATGCAAAGGGCCAAGCAGGCACAAATGCTGGCCCAGTTACAACCCCCCGTTTCCTTCAAGTTGTCGGCACACCATGATTTTGCGTCTTGTACTTTCACAGGCCCTGCATGCTGGGAGGCCTGTGGCGCAAGTGCTTCGTTTTGCATCTTGTACTTTCACAGGCCCTGGTCCCTGGGAGGCCTGTGGCACAAGTGCGGGCTGACTTGCAAGCACATGCAAAGCTCTAGCCCCAGAGTGACTGCCTCTGCATTCAGCTGAGCGGCTCGTGTCCTCTCGACGTGTGATCTGTGCACGCCTCTCTCCCTCTTCCCACAGATCGTAGCCCCAAGATCCAAGCATCAACTGATCAACTTGAAAACACAGGGTGAGCCCAGTCCCACAATTACCGCCACAGCATCTAGCTGAGAGGCTCTTCCTTTCCGCAAATCACAGCATAAATTTGCCTCCCTCCTTTGTGTACCCAACAGAATCCGTAAGATCCAAAGAAGCATACATGCTGACTCACCCGCAGGCATAGGCTGAGACCCGGCCCCACAGTGACTGCCACCGCATCCAGCTGAGAGGCCTGCACCCCTGCACGCGCCAACGCATTCTCCACGACCCTGTCGATGGCAGCCTTGTGAGCCTCCATTGCCAGATTGGGCACCACACCACCTGTGGAGTGCAAGCACAGGGATGCACGTGGTCAGGGTGTCCAGCCAAGCACTGCTCTCTGATTCTTCTGACAGTGCTAACTCTTGACGGCAGCCTTGTGACCCTTCATTGCCACGATGGGCACCACACCACCTGTGGAGTGCAAGCACACGAATGCGCCTGGTTAGGACTTGCGGCCAACATTTATCTCTAAATCTTCAGCTGGTGGCAGCTCTGCAGGCATTGCTGAATGGGGCGTTGCACCAGCTGGGCTGCTTGAATGCAGGCAATCACACCCTGTTGTGCAGGAAGACGGCGCTTGTGTCTTCCCGGCAAGCTGATCGGCCAGTCTTGGGCTGCAGGCCAACCCCCTTGTAACCCTTGTAACCCTTCCCGGCAATAAGGCTGCACACCCATTGATTCCATTTGTGATCTTTTAACAATGTGATGAGTACCTGGCGCCCTTGTTACATGTGTTAGCATATGTTTGTCAGTAGCAAATGTAATATCAAATGTATCGCATGTCACGTATGGTCTGCTAAACAGGTGATCTCGACAATCCCTCGTGTCCCTATTCCCTGAAAAGCAGACCCACTGAGGTTTGTGCGCAAGTGCTTCAAAAGTAAAACCTTGAAGCCTTGAGAGCAAGCATGCGCCTCCCTGTGCTGTAAGAGGGCATGGTGCGCTCGATCAAAAGCATGTTGCAGACAGAACAGGGCCTGGGTGTTGCCCCCAAGTTGTGTGCATGGGCATGATACATAGCACAATAAGTGATGGCACAAGCTATCACAGAGGTCAACCCACCCCACGGAGCATGGATGTCTGCTTGACCAGCAATGTCCTCTCCCAGCACACGGCCTTCACTCGTCACCACGGCAGCACCTGTGTCATCACAGCTGCTCTCAATGCCCAGCAATAGTTTGGGCCGGGAGAGGGGGTGCTGCTGGGGGGGGCTGGCTGTAATAGAAGGAGGAAATGCGCATTTGTGTTGTTTATGTGTGTGTGTGTGTGTGTGTGTGTGTGCGTGTGTATGCGTGCGTGTGCGTGTGCGTGTGTATGCGTGTGTGTGTTTGTGTGTGTCTATGTGTTTGTGTGTGTATGTGTGTTTGTACGCGTAATTTGTATGCATGTGTGTGTATGTGTATGTGTGTATGTGTGTATGTGTGTGTGTGTGTGTGTGTGTGCGTGTGTGTGTGTATGTGTGTGTAAGCGTAATTTGTATGCATGTGCGTGTGGTTGTGTGTGTGTAAGCGTAATTTGTATGCATGTGTGTGTGTGTGTGTGTATGTGTGTGTGTGCTGCTGCTGTGGCAACTGGGATACCTTGCGCAGCAGAGCAAGCCTTCCTCCTGAAAGAAGAGACACCAGAGGGGGCTCGGAGAAGCCCCAGGCGTGGAGGTGGCCTCCGCAAGCAACCAAGGGCTTGCATGGCTATTCAATATGACCCGAGCAACGACATTGAATTGTAAATAATTAGCATTCACATTAAACGGAATTGTGTTTTTTTGGATCCTGACCCGCTTTTGAGCATGTGTTCTTGAAACAAACAAAAATGAGGGCCTCCAGGCATGCCCATAGGGTAGTCAGGGCAGTCAGAGAGGCATGGCTGGAGGGTGCTGCTGGGGGAGGTAGTAGTCCCTTTGGGCAGCAGGGAGGAGGCTGCGTAACAACGACGCTTTTACCCGATGCGCACAGCAGCTTCCTTTCCTCTGCTTCCACATCAAGGCAACTCTCCACTTCATCAGCCACATGCTCTTACAATGGGTAAGTTAACCTAAAATGCTTCTCACCATTAAGCCATCGGAGCCTCTAGATGGAATTCCATCTTGGAGCCCTTTGTCCAAGTAAACGTTTTCCTGGATGCCATGCGCAGGTTCACGCGCGTTTTGAGACAACCAGTGCCCAAGTCCTTAGTTTTCAACAGAAAGAACCTGAAGGTAAGGTGTCCATGGGCTCGCATCAAGCTCAATATCAGTCTCTCTCCTATGCACATGAGGAAGGTGAATTGATGGCGCCTCGCAACATGCTGCCAGCATTCTGCTGGGTAAGTATGTGCACTCTGACCAAATGGACCCTCCCTTCTGCAATACACTGTCCCTCCTCACAGGTCTGGTTGCGATCTAAACTGGACTTGGGCATCGCAGGCCAGCTGCTGCAGCTGCAGCTGCAAAGAGGGAACCCCAGCGATGCAGATGCAAACAAGCGGGCGCAGCAGCTGTTGGCCCAGGCCAGCAGCTTGAGTGATCTCAGCGATTTTGTGGAGCACCTTGGCCCTCACGTGGCCCCAGGGTTGTTGGCAGGGGCTGCAGCTCATGCGGCCAACCTCCTGCAGGTTGTGCTGGTTGTGTTGGTTGAGCGCTTTTATTCACTTTGCGTGAATCTGTGTGTGTGTTCGTATGTACGTATGTGTGGATGCCAAGAAAAGAGAGCAATAACCGCAGCTTGATGAAAACTTGGACCCCTTGGCATGCGTGCGGCCGTTCAGAACTCATTTGATACTCCATTCCAAAACATTCATCATCGGTGTTTGATGTTACAAGGAATTGGGAATGAGCAATGCATGCAGGCACACGCGCACACACACACACACACACATAGGCCAGCGCACACACAGACGCATACACACACACGCACACACAGGCCAGCGTTGTGGCCAGCTCCACCACCACTCGCCCTGCCCTGGAGCCTAAAGATGCATGGCCGGTGCTAGGCTCTGTGCTACACCACCTCTCACCCCACCTCGGCAAGCTGGCCGCCTCGGAGATGTCTATGCTGCTGTATGGGCTATCACGCACACACTACCCTCTTGCAAGCCAGACCAAGACCCTTCTGCACCAGGTGGGATGTTCTTTTTGTAAATGCTTGGAGGAAGGGGAACAGGGGATTGCCAGGGTTGAGGTGGGATCATCACTTTGAGTGCTCGCAAGCCAGACTTGAACCATTCTACACCAGGATGCATGTTTCAGTGTCAACGCCCCATGACAAGACTGAATTGACTTGGGTTTGCCCACTTCCCCCCCTACCCCCCCCCCCACTGCTTGCTCTTATGTTGGATCGGCCAGGTCTCCCCTTCTAGGCAGTGGCACCTATTGTGCAGTAATTGGAATTTTCTGCATAGGATGTGTGGGCATAAGGATTCAACCAAAGGCGTTGCCTAAACCTGTCTTGTGAGAGCTCGTGAGATAAAGTGGAGCTTGCCTTGGCATGTCTGATGGTCCGCGAGGATGGGCTATTGCCTGCCAGCACTTTCTGTTTGATTTCAAACAGCCAAGCACTTGTCCCTTGACTCCTCATCACCAGTCTTTCTTCGCTGGGGAGGCTTGGCTCCGGCGATGCTGCAGACTTTTAAGACCTTTGCCTTCATCTCCTGGTCTGGTGGTGTACTCTGCTGTTTGTTCCCCCACTAACCTGTTGTGCCCAGTGCTCTCATTACCTGTATCTTCAGTGGAGATCAGTGCTTCTTTTTTGGTTTTTCGAAAACCCTTGTTTTATGTCTCACCCAAAAATGCCCATTTCAGAAACCTTGATTTTATGGCTTTTGCCCAGATGCCTCCAGCCCGCCGGGAGGCCTTCGGCCTCCCGGCTATTTACTGATCTGTGTTACTTTTAGTAAGACCCTGCGGAGAACATCATTACAATACATGCAGGGCGCAATAAGCCATCATCATGGCTTAAGTCAAAAAATTGTGACACCCCGTTCAAACCCGTCTGTCTTCCTGCTTAGCTATTTGAGTCCATATCGGCCGCGCTTGCTGGCATCTAGCCATTTGCCAATGGCTGCTGGGTAGGGAAAGGAGGAAACGCTGAATTCCTTGTTCTTGAATGCCCGCGCGCATGCTGTGAGGTGCTGCTCCTTGAGGCTGTTGCGCTGGGGGTTCTTGAGGTATTTCATTGCTGAAAACATCCGCTCGTCTTCCACAGAGCCTGGCACCACAACCATCACCAGCTGTGCCAGCTTCACAAACTCAGGGTACCGCAGACTGGCACCCAAGCGGCAGGCCTCCTGCCAGAATGCTTCAGCCTTGGGCAGTGGCTTGGCTGCAGCCTCTTGCTCAGGCTGAGGCGGAGGCTCAGGCTCCTCTGACTCACTGTCGCTGCCGCTCGGTGCTTCTGGGTTTGCATCAGCTGCTGCCTGTGCTGCCAGTGCTGCTCGCCTTGCTGCCCTCAGTGCCCTATCAGACATTGGCACTGCTTGCTCTGATGCTGATGCTGCCTGGGAGGGAGCAAGCGTAGCTGGCCTTGCAGGTGCTGGAGGTCGTTTGCCCACTCACCTGAATCTTTGTGCCAGTGCATGGTAGGGATGTGCGGCGCCTCGATGAACTCCAGGAAAGGCCGCTCAGCAGACACATCTGTGATGGGACGCCCTAGCTGCAAGGGCTTGTACGTGCTGGCAAATAAAGTGTGCAGCTTCTTGTCAGCAGTCTGTCCTGCGCGCCGCTGTGCTGTGTACTCTGCGCCCTTGTCCAAGCGCTGCTGCCAAGCTGCCCTGTCCTTCTGTGCCTGCTGCCAAGCTGCTACGCGCTCCTTGTGCTTCTTGCCCTTCTCATGCGCGCTCACACACATTGCCCGGCTCTGAAAGCTATTCTCACAAAGGATGCACTTTGCCAAGTACTCATTGTTGGCAGCAAGACCACCATCCTTAAGCCAATGTTTGCGCAAGGGGCAGTTGGGAGGGTCATACCAGGATGGTTGAAACTTATTGGTGAGACCATGTGGCTTGTTTGCCTTGTACTCACCATCACTCTGCCCCCTTTTCGTCCTTTTCCTTTCACTCTCCTCATCGCTCATTGAAAATTTTTTAACTAAGGGGTTGCTAAACACAATTTTCTAAGGGTCTCGAAGGTGTTCTAAGGTGCTTCGACATCTTTTTCACCCAAGCCCTTCGAGGGCCCAAAATCCCCATTTTATGGCTTTCGACAACCCCGGAAAACCCGGATTTTATGGCGAAAGCCAGAATATGGCGCTAAAAAAGAAGCACTGGTGGAGATGCTTAGAGTCAATGGCCATGCTTCCAGGAATTAAGCTGACTCTGACGTTGAATTGCAATCAGGCGTGTGTTTTAAAGCTGTTTGGTGGTCATTCAGTAAGTGTGCTGTCGTCTTGCTTGGACCTCTGTTGCAGGAGCTGGCATCCTGTGTGACCCCCCAGCCAGTGGGTGGGTGCACGCTCTCAGTCTGTCTGATACTTTTTTGTTTCCATTTCTTTGTTGCAGGAGCTGGCATCCTTTGTGACCCCGTAGCCAGTGGGTGCACGCTCTCAGTCTGTCTGATACTTTTTTGTTTCCATTTCTTTGTTGCAGGAGCTGGCATCCTGTGTGACCCCGTAGCCAGTGGGTGCACGCTCTCAGTCTGTCTGATACTTTTTTGTTTCCATCTCTTTGTTGCAGGAGCTGGCATCCTGTGTGACCCCCCAGCCAGTGGGTGGGTGCACGCTCTCAGTCTGTCTGATACTTTTTTGTTTCCATCTCTTTGTTGCAGGAGCTGGCATCCTGTGTGACCCCCCAGCCAGTGGGTGGGTGCACGCTCTCAGTCTGTCTGATACTTTTTTGTTTCCATTTCTTTGTTGCAGGAGCTGGCATCCTGTGTGACCCCGTAGCCAGTGGGTGCACGCTCTCAGTCTGTCTGATACTTTTTTGTTTCCATCTCTTTGTTGCAGGAGCTGGCATCCTGTGTGACCCCGTAGCCAGTGGGTGCACGCTCTCAGTCTGTCTGATACTTTTTTGTTTCCATCTCTTTGTTGCAGGAGCTGGCATCCTGTGTGACCCCGTAGCCAGTGGGTGCACGCTCTCAGTCTGTCTGATACTTTTTTGTTTCCATCTCTTTGTTGCAGGAGCTGGCATCCTGTGTGACCCCCCAGCCAGTGGGTGGGTGCACGCTCTCAGTCTGTCTGATACTTTTTTGTTTCCATCTCTTTGTTGCAGGAGCTGGCATCCTGTGTGACCCCGTAGCCAGTGGGTGGGTGCACGCTCTCAGTCTGTCTGATACTTTTTTGTTTCCATCTCTCTGTTGCAGGCGAGGGCAGTCTGTGCAGCTTCCTTGCCAAATAATGCATGCACTCGATCAGAGTATGACAACTTCTTGCTTCACACACACATTCTCTCTCTCTCTCTCTCTCTCTCTCTCTCTCTCTCTCTCTCTCTCTTGCAGGAGCTGGCAGCCTATACGCCCCCATGCCCATAAATGCACAAGATGGATCTGAGTATGGTTTTTTCCAACACCTCTGTTGCAGGAGCTGACAGCTCGAGCGGCTTCCAAGCCGAGGGATGCGCGCTGACAGGTCAAAATCAAATGACCTCTGCCGCAGGAGCTGGCAGCCTGTGTGGCCTCCAAGCTAGCAAATGCGCGCTAACAGGTCCACCTAAGTGTTTTTGTTTTCAACGCCCTCTCTGTTGCAGGAGCTGGCAGCCTGCGTTGCCTCCAAGCCCATGGATGCACGCACTCTATCAAGCCTGATGCTGTCCATGGCAACCCTTGGACTCCATAGCTTAGGAGAGGGGCAAGTTTGGCAACAGCTGAGCAGCACAGCCGCAGCTCAGGTCAACGAATTGGATGCAGCCCAGATATATCAGGTGAGGGTGTAGGTGTGGGACGGCAGGGTGCTAGTGAGTGCGAGTGGCTTTTTCCAGGCCTTTTATGCCCAACGTTTAGATCAATCTTCTCTACATGATGAAACACAAAGCATCGTTTGCCAGAGATGCATCTTGCTCTTCCCACTGGTTGTTGTGCCGCCTCTTTTCCTTAAATGCTGTATCCTGCTATCAATTTTCCTGTGCTTAAATGTTGCCCTCCTGCTCATTTGTGACGCTTCCTTGCTTTGAGCTCTTACATTTGTTTCATTGTCTACCCAGGTGATTCAAAGAATGGAGCATCTGTGCATAGCATTGCATAATGACCATGAACCATTCTACCCTGTGTAATGCTGTGTGCAGGTGGTCCAGGCTCTCGGTCGGTCTGGGGACCACCGCAGCCGGCTGTGGGGAACCTTGCTAAACCTTATCAGGGCTCGCATGCAGACGTGGCTGCAGGCTAGGCCAGAACAGCTGGCTGCTTTGTCCCACCATGTTGCGTTGACAGGTGTGTGTGTGTGTGTGTGTGTGTGTGTGTGCCAGATGGACCTGGTTCAAGCTGGGCAGTCCATGCATGGGCATTGTGTGCATTTTTAACACAGAAAACATGTTGCACACATCAATGCTTGAGGGTGTACATGGAACACGACCAAGGAGCTGGCCTCCTTGCTGCCAGTCTCCTCCTTGCTTTCTCTCCCAGGCTCAGATGACAGATTTTGTTCATAAAACAGGGACGCTGCAAAGCCTGAATTTGAGGGGCGCGTTAGGCAACTATTGTTTTGAGACTCCCTCAGCATGGAGAGAGTGAGTGAAGCTGAGAGGTATCATGACCTTGTGTAAAAGCCTGATGATAGGGCATCAATCACAGTAATCACCGTCGCACAAGAGGCACCATAAGGCCTGATGCCTTATCTTTTCCTAATAGCCCTCCTGCCACCCTCAAAGCAGCAGGGCGCAGGTTGCAGACTGCAGACTGCAGGTTGCCAGGAGGGCTGTTGAATTAAGCAGCCTGCGCCCTGCTGAGGGCTGTCAATTTTAATGCAGCCTTGCACACTTCACTTGCATCACACACGTTAAGTATGAATGATGACTATGGCCAATAAAAATGATGGACTATGGATACGGTCCATATCATGCGCCCTCACCTGCATTACACACGGCATTACAAATGGTAGAAGTGGACAAAGTCCAATGGTTGACACTGATTATGGCCCATGTCATGCGCCCTCACCTGCATCACACACAGCATCATAAACGATGGCTGGACAATTCCCATGCTGACTTTATTGGTATGGTCCATCATGCGCCCTCTTCTGCATTGCACGTGGCAATTATGAATGATTTATATAGGCAGGTTCCAATAATTGACACTAAGTACAGTTCATGATATGGACAGCCAGATAGATAGAGTTGATCAGAGGCAATTATGGGCAATCATGCAGCTAAAGAGGGGGCCACACTTTGTGTCTGGAGCATCCAAGCAAGATCCAGAGATACACAGCTTACCCGTAATTTGAAGCGCAAGTGAAGAAAGCGTGACATTCATTGCTGGAATCCTCTGACTCTGTCGTGTGGTTGAGCCAGCAACCATGAGTGATCCTCTTCAGCTTGTTGAGTCAGAATCTGCTGTGGGCACCACCCTTTGCGTAGCCCACGCACTCAAAAAAATCAATGCACCAGTCAAGCATGCACACTTTCATCAGCCCGTCTGCCAGTGCTTGCTGTGCACTCACATCTTTTGCTGTGGCAAGTCTTTGTGCAAGCTACCAGCTAGATCCATGCACAATCGGGGGGCGCCTGTAAGTGCTGCCTCCTGCTGCATCCCCTCATTACGTACCAAATTTCACACGTGCTTACAACATTGTAAGACCATCTGACAATGGCCTACCCTGCTGTGAGCCTATTCATGTCTATGACACCTTGTGCTGCACGCTGCCGTCATGCAGCTCATACGTCACCCATGCACATTACAATGAGGCCATCCACTAAACACGGCTTATCCTGATCGCTTAGTGCGCACTCCTGTTTACAGCACCTTTTACTGCATGATTCCATCAAGGACCTCATCCATGACTCATAATTCAGGCAACGCTAAGGCCATCCACTAAACGAGCCCTAAAGCTATGAGCTCGCCCCTGTTTACAATTTCTACCACTGCTGCACACCCATACCACGCACATCCTGCGTGACTCATTATACAGGCAGTGCCAAGGCCAACCACTGAATGAGCCCTAAAGCTATGAGCTCGCCCCTGTTTACAATTTCTACCACTGCTGCACACCCATACCACGCACATCCTGCGTGACTCATTATACAGGCAGTGCCAAGGCCAACCACTAAATGAGCCCTAAAGCTATGAGCTCGCCCCTGTCTACGATTTCTACCATTGCTGCACACCCATATCATGCACATCCTGCGTGACTCATTATGCAGGCAGTGCCAAGGCCATCCACTGAATGAGCCCTGAAGCTATGAGCTCGCCCCTGTTTACAATTTCTACCACTGCTGCACACCCACACCACGCACATCCTGCATGACTCATTATACAGGCAGTGCCAAGGCCATCCACTAAACGAGCCCTAAAGCTATGAGCTCGCCCCTGTCTACAATTTCTACCACTGCTGCACACCCATACCACGCACATCCTGCGTGACTCATTATACAGGCAGTGCCAAGGCCATCCACTAAATGAGCCCTAAAGCTATGAGCTCGCCCCTGTCTACGATTGCTACCACTGCTGCACACCCACACCACACACATCCTGCGTGACTCATTATACAGGCAGTGCCAAGGCCATCCACTAAATGAGCCCTAAAGCTATGAGCTCGCCCCTGTTTACAATTTCTACCATTGCTGCACACCCATACCATGCACATCCTGCGTGGCTCATCCACGCAACAATAAGGTTTCCCGCTACCAGGTCCAGTCTGCCAGGAGAGCACCTCATGCATTGCTCATGCACGCAACTCTGCATTTTTCATGCACGCAACACAACCACCTGCTACCAGATCCAGTCTGTCAGGGGAACACCTCTCTCTTGGCGACTCCTTTTGCTGTATAACCCAACACAACTAAGCATTTCTCATGCGCAGGCAACGCCAAGGCCATCCACCAATTGGGTCCATCTGCTGTGAGAGCATGGCTAGCGCAAGATATCAACTCTCTGATGAAGCTCCCTGCGCGCTCCCTGGTGCATTTGGCTCACCTATGCGCAGCCACAAGCAAGCGGGTGTGTTATCGTGCAGGCTGATAGATTGCAGAATGCCTTGAGTAGGGATAAGCACCGGTTGTATAACATGACACAGTGGTGTATGCGCAGCCACAAGCAAGCGGGCGTGTTATCGTGCAGGCTGACAGATTGCAGTATGACGTGAGTAGGGATAAGCACCTGCTGTATAATATGACGCAATGGTGTATGCGTAGCCACAAGCAAGCGGGTGTGTTATCGTGCGGACAGGTTGCGTCGTGATGTGAGGAGCTTGTACAAGTTTTGCCAGCCTTCTGGAAGGCTTGTCGCTTTGCAGAGCTTGCTTTGTTGCTTTGGGGTTGATGTGCTAGGTGAGAGGGAGCTTGACATGGAAAGGTGCTTGCGGATGTGATGACCAGATGCATAAAAGGCGCAAGGACTTGCAATTACACATGCTAGGGAGAGTGCCCAGAATGTAATTGCACATGCAAGGGAAAGTGTACAGTAACAATCACCTGAAGCAAGTGAAAAGGTGTTCTTTTATTCAACAGTGAGGTAGGGAGTCGAGTGTGAGATTTGAGTGAGGCGTAGAACAAGCATAAACGCGCATTAAAAATCCAAATAGCGTACCAGGTTGCGATGCTTGGCAGCTTCTTGCAGCTTGTTTCTTTGTTTCTTATCCCACAAGTAAATTACTCCTGAATTGGCTAATCTGAAGATGGTGGATGAGAGGTGCAGAATAGATATTAATGTTCTGTACTCGTAACTATCACTTTCAAGCAGCCAGCCTTCCCAAAGCTCTTGCGTTTCTGACTCGGTATTGGCTCAGATGGATGCAGCAACACTGGTTTTCAGCGCCAACATGTGGCTGTTCTAATGATTCTCACTCATCAATCTCTGATCATCTTTGCTCGTATGGCTGAATGCGCCGGTGACAACCTCTCTTTTTCTCTCATATGCGCACACACTTGATACACATTGGTCTCAAGGAACGGTTGCTCTGCCAAAACTGCAGCGTGATGCCCAAGCCAAAGCGCATGAGCTCATGGACAAGGTGTGCGCAGCTGCAAGGCACCAAGTGACGCGGTAAGTGCAGGCCCTTGGTTGCGTGGCTGCCACACTGCCAGTGATGTGCCTGCCTGGTTTACCTTGAAATGGCGCCTTATGCTGAAATGGCTGCTACATTACCAGCAATGTGCCTGCTTGATTTACCTTGAAATGTGGCGCCCTACGCTGAAATGGCACTCTGGCATGTGTACTCGTCGCCTGGTTTGCCGGGAAGGGGCATTTTAATGCACCACCTGGTTCCAGTGTTCCAATCATTCTGCAAATCTGAGGATTGAAATCCCTGAATGAGGTCTCCCAGGCTGCACTGGTTTGATGAACGGATAAGTGAACAAGCCTGAGTGAACATGATGTTGCAGGTGCAGTCTCCCTCGTGGACTTGACAAGTAGTGCATCTGAGGGTAAATGCCATTCTCACAGCATTTCAACTACGTTGACGTACATGCCATGCCAACAACAGTCACTGATGGCAGCGTACGTGCCATGCCCACAGCATTCAATCATAGTATAGCATGTGTGCCATATGCCCACAGCATTTAATCATAGTATAGCATGTGTGCCATATGCCAATATGAGTCATATGATATGACTCTTCAATAGCAAAGCAACAGAGGATTAGATTGCTGTCTCGGGAGGCACAGGCGATGAAAGTGGTTTAAAGACGCGGGTGTGCAAACGTATGACATTGCTTCAGGTGGGACTCTAATCATTCGGTAGCAAAGCACACGATGTGTCCCCTCAGCTCAACTGCCACTTTGTTGCTGGTGTGGGGTGCTAAGGCATGAATGGGTACCAGGCAGTATGTGCTTGGTTGTGAAGCACACGCTGTGTCCTCGCAGCTCGACCACCACTTTGCAGCTGATGTGCGGTGCTTAGGCATGATTGGGTATCAGGCAGTCACAGGCTAGGATCACGATCTGGGCTAGAAAGGAAAGGAAAGGATCGGGTTACATGGTTGCACCTGCCTATGAGGGCGGCTTAGCTGAAGCAGAAAGGTGCCAGCAACCAAACAAAATGAACCTATAGAACAGGGCCGTAGGCTATGTAGGCATGGACGTGGTCCT
Organism: Dunaliella primolecta; assembly: GCA_914767535.2. NCBI lineage: Eukaryota > Viridiplantae > Chlorophyta > Chlorophyceae > Chlamydomonadales > Dunaliellaceae > Dunaliella > Dunaliella primolecta. The sequence continues at coordinate 2,234,828 of OU611751.1, read as the reverse complement.
TGCACATTCAGGGCTATTAACAGCTCTGAGGAGATTTGTGTGCTGTCTTTTACAACCTGCAGACTGGTTGCTTGTCATACAAGTATGCAGTCCCCTGAACACCCATCACAGCTCACATGCCCTTGCAGGCAGACACCCTATGACCCTCGCAAGCTTCAACCCTATTGCGCCCTTACGTGCCCAAACATACCCGATTAACACCCTGTTGCAACCTACTGTACCCAATTGCACCCTATTGCACCCTATGACCCACGCAGGCTAACACCCTATGACCTCCAGGGCTTGCTTGCAGCGCTCAGCACAGCTGGCAAGGGGAAGGACCCGCTGGTGCACCTGGCTGCAGACATCCTGAGGATACGTGGGTTTGAGGGCCTGGGGCCAGCGCACTCAGCTGCAATGCTGGCCAGCCTCGCTGACCTGCAGTACCCAGGAGCACACCTGTGCAGGTGGGTAATGGGTTTGAGAGCCTGGGGCCAGCGCACTCGGCTGCAATGCTGGCCAGCCTTGCTGACCTGCAGTACCCAGGAGCAGACCTGCGCAGGTGGGAGGGCGATTGAATGCGGCACTGCATGCACGCAGAGTGCCCTGAGTTTCAGCTGTAAGGGTGGTGTCCTACAAGCACCCACCCTGTGTGGCGGACACATCCAGCTAGAAGCGCTCCTCCTTGGCGTCTGACTTTCCTCGCAATGCCTGGGATCATCTTCCACTCAGGTTTCATTTGCAATGCTTTTTGTCAAAAATGCAGAGCAGCGAGGATGCTGCACCTGCCCCTGAATATTCTTACTATAGCTTTTGCCTCAGGCATGCCTGTAACATTTAGACGGAATCGTTGATTTAGAGAAGGTTTTGACTTCTAGCTTTTTCAAGGAGCTATCATCCGCACACCATCCTGTGTGTGTGTGTGTGTGTGTGTGTGTGTGTGTGTTTGATTTGCCATCGTTTGAATGCACCTCACCTTTTGGGGAGACTAATGGGTGAGTCATGTCACTGACTTTGCACCTAGCCACCCCATTTAAAAATCCATCACTCTACCCTTTTGCTCCACGGTTCAGGGGGAACCTCTTTGGTTGGACATTTGGAAGCTTGTGGCAAAGTAACCTTCCAAGGCAAACTCCTGACCCACCTCCACTGCGCAAATGGAGCTCTGCATGAGTGAAGCACAGTCAATTGAAGTAAAAGGCCTAAGCATTGATGGCTAGTCCACACGGCTGCGTATTCCCCTCCATGCATCCACACCACTGTTACCTATGACGCCTCCCATGCTACCTCTCCTTCTATGTTCAGGTTTGTCCTCCCGTAATGTTGTGAGTGGTTCTGCAGCCTACCTACATAATGCTTCCATTATTTTTCGCTTCTCAGGTCCATCCTACCTCAAGCCCTGGCAAGCCTCCCCTCCTTTCCCGTGTCTGCCCTCGCCAACCTTTCCTGGGCATACGCCCACATGGCCCAAACAGCAAACGCATGCAGCCTGGTGCCTGCAGCAACTGCCAAGCTTTTAGACACTTCTCCAGGGACGAGCTTGCCTCCTGGAGTGCTCGCACAAGCTTGTGTTGCATGCAGCAAAATGCAACAAAAATTGTCTCACAGCTCAGACACTGATGAGCTCCTGGCAGAGCATGGAGAGAGACTAACGGGTATGATTGCGCTCTTGGTCAAGCAGCTTGAAAATGTGGAAGCCCTGGCTTCGCAGCTGGATCCAGTGCTGGCCTCTAGGCTGCAGGATGTGATGCCTGAGCTGCTGGCGAGTTGATATTGAACACACATTGATTTTCTGTGCTCCCCTCCTCGTGTTTTGCAAACCCACCCACCTTTCTTCTGGGAGTGTCAAGACTTATGGGTTTCCAATCTGACGAGGGATATCTGCGGCTCCTTGAGCTAATGAGTCTCCTTTTGTTTAATTAATTTAGAGAATATGAAAGAAAGAAAAACACTTACTAAGTGCCTAGTAGGCAAAGGAAGCTCTCCCTGCATCAATGAAGGAAAAGGAAACGCATTGGCTCAAAAGAGCCATAAGTCCCCTCCACCACAAAGCAGGAACAAAGAGGGCTAGTGGGGATCTGGAGGGTTTCTGGAAGCACCTGGCTCTAGAACCTGGCTGTGAGGAGTATGCATGTTTTCACTGCACGCCTAGTGGTACAAGTTTGTGGGCGTACTTTACAGAATGTGATGCATGTAATTGATGTGCGGGCATGCTAGCTTGCTGGTGGACGAGGCCTCACTCCTTTAGGGAGAAATCTCACTGCCTATAGGTTACCGGTTACAGGAAAAAGGAAGGCCTCCAGTCAAAACGGTTGACTGCTAGCCTGCTCATAAAAAAGCAATAGTTCATGTAGAAAAGGGAAAAGCTTGTTATTGTTTTGATTTAAGAAAGAAGAGATATGATAAGACTGTACATGGTGAATGCCAGGCACGTAGGGAGTCACCCTATTGGAAGAGTGAGATAAAGAGAGGAGAGGACCAGAAAATAAGGGAGCATATTTAAGCCGAAAAGAACAGACATGGGGATGAGTGCATTTGAAAAGAACATGTTGCTCATCCTGCACATCATCTTGGGCATACGCCCAAGATATAGGCTACGTGTTTTTTTTCTTCCTTGGTCTCTAAGCATGCGCGTTAAGAACAAAACAGAGCAAACAAAGCCGTCGTAGACAGTGGAGCACCACTGGTGGCACCCACACCAATCAAGACGACTGATTACTTGACTGGTGCTGGACATCTCAGGCTGGGCATGCAACATTGAGTTGGAAAGAGTTACAATGGGGTTTGACCTTCAGCCAGGTAGTTTGGCTGCTCGGTCTGCTCAACTGTTCCAACTGCACAAAAAATATCCATGAGATCGGAAATAAAACGATAAGTGTCATTAGTTTGCTTCTGCAAGAAATGAATAGCATCCTCAGAGCTAGATTGAGAATAGTAGAAAGTGCCTGAATCGTCCAGAAAAATTCTATAAGACGAGGGGAAGTCAGAAAATAACTGTGCATAAGCCCTTCGAAGAGAGCACACAAAAGCGCAAGAACAAAGGAACACGGCATGCTTTTCATCTTGGAGTCCTTGTTCACATTTATCACAAGTTGATGTGTGCTCCTGCCAAAGTGATGTCTCAACCCTTGTATGTAAAGTATGAGCATGTAAGCGAAAACGTGCTATGTTTCTTAGCGTGCGCTTGCCCAAATCAAGATGCGAATACCTGGGGACAGAAAAGGGCGCACCATGAACAGACAAGGGTCTCAAAGGAAGTGCCATCCAGTGATGATATTTGGCTAATTTGTTTGTGTGGTCACCATGTTCTGCCAAGGCATCAGCATTCCACACACCTCGCAGCCTTTTTCTCAGATCAACAACAAACTCCCTCATGACTATAGGCTGCCCTGACCGAACACAATGAGTAAACACGTTGCACCTGTCCAAGCCTGTGCAGGCAGCCAACATTGATGCCGTCAAGTGCCACTTCAGTGAAGCTTTGGATTTAGGTTTAGACTTAGATTTACACGGGGGGACCTTCAGCCAGACTGTTCGGCTGATCGGCCTGTGACTGGTCCTCGCCAGCCAACATAATGTCCATAAGCTCAGAAACAAACGAAAAAAGCTTTTTGTTGTGTTGCAAGAGGAAAATAGAAACTTTGGTGAAGGAGAACCTATATGTAGCCAGTGAGGACGCGCCCTTCATCATCAAAGGAATAGGACTCCTATTATAGGAGGCACTGGCCGGAAACCTCGTGGAGATCAGGACTGACTGGAGGAATCACCTTGGATGCTGCCTCCTTCTAATTGTCAGGGTGAGAAAGTGACGCAGCCATAAGGTTACAAGGGGGGAAAACGTTACATCATTTTAAGCCTTCAGCCATGAGGTTTGAACCCTCAGCTATCAAGTGAAGCAAAAAGAAACGCGATAAAAGATTAAGCACATCATGCACAAAGGGAAGTTGCATCCGCAAAAAAAGTTGCAACAGAAAACATGCAAACAGCACAGATGAGAAGCTTGAGATATCAAGGGAGGGGGTTTCTCACTGGGTCAATCTTAAAGGAAGCCACGACAGTGACACACATCAGTGGAATCGGAGCAACAATGGACAGAGTTGAGGAAAGGAATCAAAGGGAAAGCACAGACAAACAAGCCACGGCTTTCGTTGAAAAAGAAGCATTCATAACAGTGTCTCAACATCCTACGACCATCGATAGTTTTCCTTTTCTAAAGGCAGCCTCAGCTCAATCACACGTAAATATTAACCGCCCAACTAACTCAACTAAGTTGCAGCACACTCAGCTCAATCACAGGTAAATATCAACCGCCCAACTAACTCAACTAAATTGCAGCACATTCTCGGCACACCAGACTCTCGTCATGACATAGTGCTCTAGAAAAGGAAAACTACGTAGGCAGAGGAAACTCTCCCTGCATCAATGAAGGAAAAGGAGACACATTGGCTCAGAAGGGCCATGAGTCCCCTCCGCCACAAAGCTGCAGGGTTGCACGCTATGGCCTCTTTAAGGCTACGCTACGACATTAGCACTTTTTCAGTAGCACACAACTTTTATGCATTTAAGGAAGATCCATCCCTAAGCTCGTGATCATGGCATCTGCAACCTATGCTGTCAATCTTTGAAAATTGAGAAGGCCATTTGGCATGCTATGGGGGGTGGCTACGGCTACGCTACGCTATGATTTTGCCACAGTAGCACAGTAGCGTGCAAACTTGCAAAGCTGTAAAGTAAAAAATGCTAATGGGGACCTGGAGAGTTACTGGAAGCACCCGGCTCCATAACCTGGCTGTGAGATGATATTTTTTTTCTGTTACACGTTGTCCATCATGGGGGGAATGGTGATTTCTCTAAGACTTTTAACAAGAAAAGACAAAACACACGCTTGCAAAAGAAGTTTGGTTTGGTTACAGGCACCTTTTGCTTCAGTTAAGCTGCCCTTGTAGGCAGGTACAGCTATGTAACCCTATCCTATCCTTGCAAAAGAAAGGAGGCATGAGAGGCAGGCGCAAAAAAGCGAGACAGAAAGCAACAGGTAAGGAAAGAAAGGAGGGAAGGGGCGGTGTTCAGGAAAGCAAGGGAAGCAGGGGCAAAGAAAAAGGTCTGCCCTTGAGGTATTATTATCTAGGTAATCTGGCCAGAATCTGACCTGTGCTCGTGACTTCCATTCCCAAAAGTATCACACACAGTGACCCTGGACAGGACAACTCAGTCAGACAGGCTGTCAGGAAATCACATGAATTGAAAAATCCAAAGCCGCCATATTCACTTAAAATGCAACAAATAGAACCCTCCCTAAATATATCTTCCCGCTTTTAGCCTCGTAGTGAAGTGGACTCACGACTCTTCTGAGGCAATGTGTCTCCTTTTCCTTCATTGATGTAGGGAGAGTTTCCTATGCCTATGTGATTTTTCTTTTTCCCGCATGGTTTCCCTGACAAACACAGGATAACTTGTAGTCACCCAAATGCAATATTACTTGTTCCAATCAAAATGTCAGTGGGAAAGCTATGACATTACATACCATCCTTCTGGGTGTTGGTGGTTTTTTTTCCAATAAACACAGCATAGATCAACTAAAAAAATCAGGCCTCGACCACCAACGAGCTGGCAAGCTTGCTCTGGAGCTTCATGCTCATTCCGTCCAGTACGCTCACAAACTTGTTAGCACCAGACGCGCCCTTGAGGGCATTTCTCTCTTATCACCGCGATCAGGCACGGGGTGCTGCTAGTAATTCTCCTGATCCCCATTGACCTCTGTCTTTTTCCTCTTGTACGTGTTTTTTTCAGACAAATCAACACAACCTGTGTCTGTTCCCGAACACAGCTACCTTCTTAACCTCCAAATCACCCTTGAGTCCCACATGCACAGAAAACACAGACACGGAGATGCTGAACTTGTAACAGGTTACCTTTCTTGCCTCTGAGAAACAACAAGATCCCCCACGTGCACATTACAAAGGAACTCGGAATTGCCTTCTGGAAAAATGTCCAGTATTTCCTTCCTTTTGACACACTGTTTGCAGTACCTGCAACTTTGCACCCTTAATTCCCAAAGACATGAAAATCACTTCTGGAATTTTATCGGCCTCAATGCCCCAGGCCATGTCCCCAGACTCTCAGGTTGGCATTGTCCTGTCATCCTGAACATGAGAATTAATTAGCAGCGCCATGGTTTTGCTCCCAGATTGTTCAGCCACATGGTGCACATGTATGTGTGTGCGTGTATGTGTGTGTGTGCGAGTATGTGTGTGCGTGCATGTGCGTGTGAGTCTGTGCGTGCGTGCGTACATGCGTTCGTGTGTGAATGTGTGCGTATGTATGTGTGTATGTGCGTGTGTGTTTGTGTGTGTGTGAGAGAGAGAATGTAAGTTTGTGTGAAGAGTACTGCTTCCGTGATATTATCCTAAAAACATCACTGAAACTCAATTGTTTAAACAGTACATAGTTCAATGGCCGTTCGCACGAATGTGAAGTGTTGCTTCAAGGGTTGCAGCTGCATCTTATTGATAATAATTTTATTTTATATCTCAAACGCCTGTTCATCATGTTTGGAGGCATGTTCAGAGGGATGGAGCAGTACACAGCTAATTTCAGGGCGATGCCGGTGGCTTTCATAGACAAGCCTCAAGCAGAGTTTGGTGACAAGGTGTTTCTACCTCCATCTGCCCTGCAGCGCCTGGGTGAGCAGCTGTTGGCTTCTGATGTTGAAAGCGCGGATCCTGAGCTGCACAAAAGAAAGAGCCCCTGACATCACATATTCCCTCCTGCCTCCCGTCCTCAGCTTCTTTGAACATTGAGTATCCTATGCTTTTCAAGGTGGAGGATGTGAATGGGCGCTCTACACACTGCGGGGTGCTGGAGTTCCTTGCTGAGGAGGGTGTGGTGTATATGCCCCACTGGGTGAGTGCGCTGCCTTCTCTGAGCAGCCCTTTTCATGCAAGGGAACTACCAGGGAACAAATTTGCTGCAGACATGTGCCCAGCTCTCATGCAACCACTCACAAATGCAAAGTGCGAGGCACGTGACAGTTGATGTGATGCAGCCCTCTTCCAAGCACTGTGTGCAAGAGGCCTATTCTTCAAATGTCCCTTGTTGTACCATTGCATGCAGATGATGCAAAACTTGCTGCTCCAGGTGGGGGACATGGTGCGCTTCACCAACGTGTCCCTGCCCAAGGGAAAGTTTGTGAAGCTGCAGCCTGTGACTTCAGATTTCCTAGATATCACGAACCCAAAGGCCGTCCTTGAACGCACACTCCGCAGGTAACTGTGAAAGGTTTTAAATATCATGTCTGCTGTCAAATTGATGAGTGCGCAGTCTCCTTCCTGCATCAGGCGTTCCATTGCTACGCTCTGCGGGCCTTGTTGCATTTGCACGCCCATTTGCACTGCCGAGGATGCATTATTGAAGCCATAGCCTGATAAATCATAGCTCATGAAAGTTGTTCAAAAGGTGGGAAAATAGTGATGGGTATGGTTGGCTAATTTCGCATACCACTCTGTATTTGGCATATATATACAGTTTTAACAAGTCTGTAAATATGCAGTAAAACACGCAATAAAAGCCCCTGTATAAATGTTCCCACCGTTAATGCATTTATAACTTTATTTTTTCGCCTGTAAACATTATATTAGGCTCATGGAATCGGCCAACCCTAGAAATGGTACATCTGATTGGGGAAGCATGTATAATAAGGGATCTTTGGGCTTGAATTATGCATTTTGTTTTGGCTCGGGGACTCGTTTGAGTCAGGATTGTGCTCTGTACTCAAATGTCTGCTTGCAAGGTCTCTGCTATGCCTGGCGCTCTGCCCAAAGCCTTCTATGGGTGCACAGCCATGCTCACACACACATACACACACAGATACACACGCACACGTACGCACGCACATATGTTGCTTGCAAACCCTTTCCTACACTCCTTACCTCGCAGCTACACCTGCCTCACAACTGGAGATGTCTTCCCTGTGAACTATAATAACAAAATTTTTGAGTTTGAGGTGATGGAAACGAGGCCAGGTGCTGCCATCTCGGTTGTCGAGACAGATTGTGAGGTATGTCAGTGGTAACCTTTGAACCTAGTTTAATATACCACCTGTCCTGTGTCTTCTGCATTATGTACCTGTTTAGGCAGTGATGAGGCTGTTGTTTGTTTGTGTTGTTTAAAACCGTGTTCCTGACGATGTGTTCCAGCAAATGTTTGGCTTTCACTGAGAGATTCAGAAGCAAGCAATGGCTTGAATTTAAACAAAGGCGTTTAAATTGCAACAGTTTACTGCCTTGAAAGGTGCACTGAAGCCACTGACAGCAAAAGAAATGGCTTAAATAGGATTTAAATTGCAACATTTCACTGCCTTGGGGGGTGTACTGAAGCCACTGACAGCACTGAACCTCCTCTGGTGCAGAATATGTGCCATAACAAAGCATTTTTGGGGGGCCAGATCATTGATGAGGCCAGCTACTCTGAGGCTGTCCTCAATTTGTAGATGAGCACAGTAAAGGCTGTCCTCAAGTCGTAGATGAGCACAGTAAGGATGAGCCATGTGAGCTTGGTGGGCTGCACCTCTGAAAGGAAGCAATGCAGGGAGGTTAAAGAGGTGTGATGACGTTATGGTTCCGAAATCTTCTTGAGCTAGCAAACCAAACAGAGCAAAAGCAGGATCACCTTACCCACAGCTAAGGTTGCTAGTCTTCTACTCATTTGCTTGCGCCATATTTGGCCACAATGTTTTCCTCTTGGGGCCTGAGTGCTGATACATAATATTCGGTTGAAGCTCTTCACCAAAAGGTGTCAAAGCAGCCTTGCCTAGATAAATTGAGTTACCTTTGCCACCACCAGCAACATGAACTTCTGCAACTGCGTTTCTGCCTTGCTGTGTGCCAACCATGTATTTTTGTTCATTGCTCCCCTCTGTTTACCCTTCAACACTTGCGCTTACAAAAGGTCGCCTTCTTGATTGACAGGTTGACTTTGCCCCGCCTAAAGACTACAAGGAGCCTCAGCGGGTGCCCCAGAAATCTGCAGCAGAGCCGATGGACGGTAGGAAGAAGGACGCACATCAGGTTTAAACCTTGCTGCAAAAACCATGCTGCTCCAAGGCTTCTAAGTTTGAGAACGCTGATATGATGGGTAACTGCTCCATGGTCATGGCAGAGTGAGGTATTCAGATCTGAATGAAAGAATGCCAGTCAGCTGCATGCATCTCACTCCCTCGGGAGCCCTTCGCACTCCTCATTCTTGCCCTCATGCTGCTCTCTTGCTGGCCCCCTACCTACCTACAGAAGATGCCAAGGCCAGCACGAGCAAAGCAGGCGCAGCGGCACCGGGTGCTGCAGAAGAGCAGCCCGCACAGCCCACCTTCTTAGCGTTTGCAGGCTCGGGAAGGCGCCTGGACGGCAAGGCGGCCACGCCATCGCAACCAGTGCCTGTGCCTAAGCCAGGTGCTCCTCCAGGTGTGCAGCTGCTGACAGTCGTGCACAGCGGTAGCTAAGAACTGTACTCGATTTATAGTGCTGCAGCACATGCTGTGCAACTGCAAAGCGAGACTAAGTTTGCAAAGCGCGGAGGCTGGATCCCTTGATACTCTCCTGCTGCGTTCGGCAGGGCAAACAAATGCAGGTTTTTGAGCAGAAAAAGTGACAGCGTTTTATAGGAAGGCAGGTAAATATGTTGTTGCAGGCTTCAAACACACAGCTGCAACCCCAGTTTGGGATTCCTAAAATTGTGGGCTTTCAGTCAGGCATCCCAGGCCGTGTTACTCCCTCACCCAAACCAACAACAGCGGGTCTTTCGGGAACCATGAAGGTCCAGCATTGAGTTGCACAAATCCAAGCAAGTGATTGCCACACATGCATGGATCCAAAAGTGGTATTTCGACAATTAGTGTAGTACATGAAGAGAACCAGTGCACCTTCCCTTTTGTCTGGATTCAAGTGTCTGGCGTGGACCTTCACATGCCTCCTCAGTTCACATTGCAGGTTTTCAGATTTGCTACAGATCGCTTGGGCCCATGCACCTTTTTTCCAAGCTGCACAGGCACCATAATGCACACACATGAAATTCCACACTCGCATTCACGCCTCTACACTCATACTCAACTCCAGTGGCGCCCACTAAGTCTTCACCGGAGACATATCCTGCCAACAAGAAAAAACATAATGCTCATGCATGGATATTCATCGCTTTGGCACCCTTTACACCCGTGCACAACTGCAGTGGCACCCTCGACGTCTTCACCAGGGACTTCTGCTGGCCAAAAGCCAGGCACTTTTGTGAGCACTGGCAACCGGTTGCAAGACAAGTTGCTGCAAGAAAAGGTGTGTGTGTGTGCGTGTGTGTGTGTGTGTGTGCGTGCGTGTGTGTGTGTGTGTGTGTGTGTGTGTGTGTGCGCGCGCGCGCATGCGCGAATATGTGCGCTCTGACAAGAGCATTCAAGCATGAAGGTGATGGTGGTTCTGGTGGTGTCGGTGTTCGGTAGATCACAATAAGAAGGGAGAAATTGAGCAGACAAATGGGGATGACTTTTTTGTTACACTATATATCTTTTTTGTGTAGCTTAGTTTTTTATTGGTTTAGGACTGGCTGTAGGGTTCCTTTCCATGAGACCCCAGCCGGCTAAGGAAGCTTCATCACCTGTAGACAGCTTTGGTCTGTACTGTCTTTTCTTCGGTCTAAACCCTTGTAAACCCTTGAAGATGAACACAGCAGTAGAAACACACGGTGCAAGTGCAATGCTCTGTCACAAAATCCACAACGGGCACTGGCTTTTCCTGCATTGCAGCTATGTGCTAAACAAAGTTGTTTTCGGTCCCTTACTTCCCACCACTCAAAGATGGTGACTGTGCAGGTATCTTTGCCTCGTATTGTGCTCTCAGCCTTGCATATCGATGATCCTTTATTGGTTCAACTGTCCCATTGCCATAAGCGTTATGTTTTCCTGATACACCTCCCTCCTTTCCTATGCATTATGGTGTAAACCAGTTGCATTTGTTAATGTGCAATTGTTTGCTGGGTGAACAGCAAAAAAATGGCCTGCTGCCACTTTCCATGCCTTTGCGCTATTTAAAGCAAGTAAATACGTTAAGCAGCATGCAAGAGGTCTCAAGAGGTCAGAGAGGTCTCAAGAGGTCAGAGAGTACTATTCCTGCTTTTATATGCCTCATGCCACGCAGCAAGTAACTGTTGAAGAGGCCCAGACAGCTGTGCGACAGCGTTGCATGGGCTCCAATTTGAAACCTACCCCAGGCAACCCCTAACAGACTGTTTGGGGTGTAGCACGGGACCCATCTTTTGCCTAGCAACAGTTCAGCAAGAGGTCTGGGCGAACCAATGTAAACCAACACGTAAAAAAAAAGGGCCCATTGTGTACTGCACTTTTCTCCCGACCGCTTGCAGGCAGCCAACAGACACACCTGTTGGTGATGGTGAGATCCTGCTCTGCCCAGCGCTGTGCTGCACGCAGGCATCCAAGGGCCACATGCTTGCATGTTTCATCCTTTGAGATCAAAGACCGCTATCCTTCACCTCTTTGTGCAGCTCACAGGCAGCTAGAGGCCATATTGAACGATTGCCTGCTGTCACGCGCTGTGCTATTTGCAGGCTGCCAAGGGCCAATCGCCGGCCGCCAAACAGCAGGAGCCTGAACAAAAGGAGGAAGCCCCCAGCTTCCAGCCGTTTAAGGGCAAGGCTTTTAGTTTGAAAGGCTGACGGGCTGCAGTGCGCGTCTCTCGTATTGTTTTGGTTTGGTTTGGGTTACTGAGGCCAGCAATGTGGGACGGCTCTAGCTTTTTGAGGTACATTTTCTCCAATGTGCAGGACCATGTACAAACAACTCACCGTGCTGAGTGCTGGGCAACTTGCCTTCCAAATGCATCGCGATGTGCTCCTGCCCAGGAGCACTTGAATATCCAAGAGAATAAGAAAAAAGTAAACAGGCAAGAAAAGCATCCCCTACATTAATTAAGGACAAGATGGTACCAAGAGCTGAGGCACTATGTATTCCCGTACTGAGGGAAGAAAGAACATCCAAGCTCGAGGCATGGAGAAATTGAATGCCATTCAATTTCTGCATGTGCATTTTTCAGTGAAAAATGCACATTGTTGCGCCAGTAGGCGGGTTAAACTCTCCCTATATCATAAGGAAAATGAGAAACATTGGCTCAAGAACCGTGAGTTCCCTCCACCACTAAAGATATGAACAAAGAGGGAAGGTGGGGATATGGAGAGAAAAGAAAAAAGGATAACACCCTGTGACATTAGCGGTGAGAACACTCCCTACATCAATTGAGGAAAAGGAGAAGCGTTGGCTTAAGGGTATGAGGGAAGGATAGGATAGGATAGGATAGGGTTACATAGCTGTACCTGCCTACAAGGGCAGCTTAGCTGAAGCAAAAAGTGCCTGTAACCAAACCAAACTAAACTTGTGCAAATGTCAACTGAAAGCCTTGAGCTGAGTTCAGAAGTGTCAACTGTAAAAATCACACTCACACTGTAGTGTTAGGAAAATACACTTTTGTGTTTCCACAAGAAGCACAGAAAGTTTGAGAACAGCACCGCTCTGAAAAAGGTCCAAGAGGCCATAGTAAATGTGTTATGTTCTGCTTTGCACTTCAGTTCTCAGCATCCACTGTTAAAGATGCAATGCAATGCTTCAGGAAGGGTAACCGCCGATACAGCCTGGTGAGTGCACATGTCAAAGAAGGTATCAACTGCGTTGCCTTGCTTGAATCTCTTCAGCAGACAAGTACCCTCTGTAATCTCTCCAAGACATGGCACGGGGTATGGACGGCCCTTGAGGACCCCCATACACCCCCCCATACCTCCTATTAGGGACCCATGCTGCTTGTATTGCCTGCGCAGTCTTATGTGCTCGAACTCAGGTCTCTTGGTCTGCAGTTTGTCCATGCCTCTTGGCTCCTCCAAAGCCACCTGCGTGCATTTCTTGTACAGGTGCTGCTGCTCCTGCTGCTGGGGGAGGGTAGTGTTGGTGCTGGACAGGGTTGGGCTCTTGGCTGGTGCGCTTCCGCTTGGTGGGAGTGACTGGGGCTCCGCTTGCTGCAGCTGCTGTCGCTCCTGCTGCTGTCGTTCCTGCTGCTGCTGTTTGTGCTGGTGGTGGGGCAGGCGAAGTAGGTGCTTGCGCTGCTGGCCTTGCTGCTGCTGCTGTTGCTGGTGATGGCGGAGGAGGCTTGAGTAGCTGCTTGAGCTGCTGCCCCAGTCGGCCTGCATTGAGGTGCAGGAAGGGCTCGCCAGGGCTGGGGATGCGGCCTGAAGGCAGGTGCTGGCGGAAGGGGTAGGGAACCAGCTCCCCCTCACCAAGTTTGACCACGATTGCTTTTCCCCTGACTTGCACAACCAATTCCTCCCCATACCCACACTGTCCCCGGCCCAATTGCTGCAGCTGTATGGCCAGGTCCACCAGCGCATTCTGCATGCGCGTCTTCTTCTGCACCAGGAGTGCTTGTGCTGCATTGCTGCTGTCGCGGAACCCCGCGTACGCTGCAGTCGCTGCCTCTGCCGTGCTGAACCAGACGATGTATCGCTGCTTGCCCAGTGCGTTGTCCCGCATCCGCTCCACATGCTGCACGCTGCCCACCTCGCACTGCAGGAAGGCTTCCACCCCGGCTGGTGTTGCTTTGCAGGGCAGCGCCCCTGCGTTCCTGGAGCGCAGCAGACGTACACTGTAGAACTTCTGACGTTCTTCCCTGTCAATGCTGCATGCTGCTGCCCAGTTGGTGTCAGCAGAGTCTCGGACGAGCTGGTCAACGCTGCCCCGAGTTGCTCGGCCATCCTCCTGCTGCTGCTGCTGCTGCTGCCGTAGCTGGAGCACCACTTGATTAAGCTCGTCGACTTTCTGTAGAAGCTGGCGCACAAGTTGCTCAATCTCCATCTCTTCTTGGCTTCTCACGTCACTTTTCCCCAGGCACAGGTCAGCGTTCGCTCACTGTGTTATCCAATTTACTTTTGGCGTGTGTGCCCCATCTGCGTGCGCGCAAGCACACCTATCCCGCCTGGTAGGGCTCGTTCCGTTCTCAGAGTGTCAAAAAACACTAGCGGAGCCCTACCAGACGGTGCAGTGGAAGCGTAAGCTCTCTCTATTATTAGTATGAGGGAAGCTAGTGTGGGTCTTGTGGGTTCCTAGCAGCGCGTGGCCCCAGGGCACCAGAAGCATCACAAGTGTTTCTTTTTAGCATGTCTGCCAGTGGTTGAGGTAAGTTTGAGTGTATGTTGCACAGAATGGGCATGGAGCTTTTGTGCAACCCTCCTTGCAGCAACAGCTTAGCATCCAAGCTGTATTTGATTTCCTCTTGCAACATAACAACAAGCTTTTTTTTTGTGCCTGAGCTTTTGGACTTGCTTAGCTGGCGAGGAGCAGCCAGAGGCTGATCCGTCAAACAGTCTGGCTGAAGGTCTCCTTACTATATACTATGTACAAAGGTACATAGTATATACTTTTCTATATAGAGTACATACTGTACGTCAAATCGTGGTTATTGCTAAATCGTTGTAAAACCTAGAGTGTGCGCTGTGACCTGTATTTAAGTGGGGTTCTTTTGTTGGGTGCTCCTCAAAAGTGTTTAAGACTTTGCGTGTGTTTGCTCCGCCTTCAAACGCTGACTTTATTCCATTCTTGGCTTGCCATCATACTATCACTGATTCTGAAATCAATGCTTTCCTAAACCAAGACTCATACAGACTTCTTAGATTTGTGTCAGACTTGGTCTCAATTTTTGATACTGGTTGAGCTTGTTTCACCAGCTGCCATCAGCCAGAGTCTCGGGCTGTAGGCCACCATTGTAAACCCTTGTAAACCCTTGTTGGGTGCTCTCTCTTATTCATCCTTCTGCTCCACCTTCCATTGAGGTTTGGCGCTGTTTCTGTTATCCCTGGCCTTGTGCCAGGGGTGTCTTGTCTCTGATGTAACCCTAACCTGACAAAGCTGGTCCAAACGCTGTGTCTGCCCCAGACATTCTCTGCGTGCTGCAACCAAGCCAGCACTGTTCAGCAAGACCAAGAGCAGCTTGGCAGTAATTTGAAGAAGAGCAAATCCGGTGCACTCGACTCCAGCCAACAGCTCGAGTGTACCTGTCCTTAGTTGCATGGTTATTGGCAACCCTGGACGTAAATCCTTTCATGGTACTTCTCTGCTGTGTTACCTGCTTTGAGAACAACATAAGTGCAGTAACGGTGATTCAGCATGACAATACTCTTATATAATCTTATCATCTTTAACATGGTGATAGGATTTTGGCAACCTGTGATTCAATGTTTATAATGGGGTTTGACCTTCAGCCAGGTAGTTTGGCTGCTCGGTCTGCTCACTGAGAGGTTGGAACAGTTGGCAACTGTTCCAAAAAAATATCCATGTGTTTGGAAATAGAACGGTAAGTCTCATTGGTTTATTTCTGCAAGAAATGAGAAACATCCTCAGAGCTAGCTTGAAAATAGTAGAAAGCGCCTGATTCATCCAGAAAATTTCTATGAGTAGAGGGCAGGTCAGGGAATAACTGTGCAACAGTTTTTGAAGAGAACAAACAGGATCGCATACTGAACCAAGCAGCCCCCAGCCTCGTGCCCCACCTCCCCTTATCCTTCCAGAAATTTACAAATCATGCATTGCCTGCATTTACAACACACAAGGTAAATGTGTGGGGATGATGACCCCTAGCCGATTTCAAATTCTTTACAAGGCATTCTATAGGGCCAAACTTGCCGGCTCGCATGAAATCATAACACCTCCTCCTACTAGCATCTGAGCTGCAGGGGCTTCTTACTCGCAAGACGATGCTAGAAACCAAGTATGCTAGCAAAAAGATTAAAGACTCCTTTTCGCGAGCCCTGCCAACCCACATCCACACTGCCCTTAAAGAATGGGCCCTGATAACTCAAGAAAAAACGAGCTCCCCGCTGGACCACAACCCACAGTACCAACACTACTGGAGCTACGACACTCTCTTTGGTGCCTGTGATAACTCCTTCTCATCCAAATTTTCAGGTTTCTCCGTCTGCCATCCCATTTATGATGAGAATGTTATGACTCAGGCCTTGCGTCATTCTATTTACTCAGCTATTCTCAATACAGAAGCCACTGCAACTTTCATGTTCCTCCCTATCTGGGGAAAACAAATGATAACTAACCCCTACTCTAAGCTCATCACTGCCTATCCACATCTCTGTTGTGAACTTGGAACAATCACACGTATTAACCTCTGCTACAATGATCCACAATCTTGCCTCAACCAGGAAATACCTCTTCCTCAGCACACATGGGACCTACAAATTGTTGCTGTCTGGAACACATCTGCAAGGATCCATCTAAACAATCACAACCCAGCTTGGCTGCAGGGCCTGGCTTCGGCTGTACCAGAAGTTAACTGGAAGCTGCACAATATAGGCAACCATTCTACTCTCAATACAATGCATGCTGATATGCCTGGATTCAATAAATGACAACGCAGAGGAAACTCTCCCTACATCAATTAAGGAAAAGGAGACACATTGGCTCAGAAAAGCCGTGAGCCTCCTCCACCACAAAGCTACAAAGAAGAAAGCTAATGGGGATCTGGAGGGTTACTGGAAGCACCCGGCTCCAGAACCTGGCTGTGAGAAGCATCATTTTCCATAGCACGTCTAGTGGTAACAAGCTTATGGGCATACTGAACCGAATGGGCATGGAGTTCTTGAGCAAGTTTATGGGCCCGTTGATGGTCCAGTCCAAGTTGCTTAAACTGGTTCAAGGTATGATCAGTATAGCAGGTCCCACCAACACCCAGAAGGATGGTGTGGAGAGTCACAACTTTAGCACTAATGAGTTTGCTGAGGTCTGTATGCTGCCGCTGTGCTGCCTCTAACTGTTGTCCAGGCCTCGTGTCTTCACAGTACTTAATTTCAATCAAGTAAGGGAGACTCACGGCTCTTTGGAGCCAATGTGTCGCCCTTTCCTTAACTGATGTAGGGAGAGTTTTCTCTGCCTACGTAGATTTTTCTTTTTTCTTTTTTCTTTTCAATCAAGTGCACATGTCGCTGGTTTACATGAAGTTGGTGGGGCTGTCTCACGCAGTTGGCTCGTGTGATCCTCTGTGTTGGGTTGTGTCTGCTGCGTAACGCATGGTGTGAGCGAGTGGAAGAAGGAGAAGAAGGAGTGGGTTTGGCTTTCTAGGGAGGTATCAATATAGCATCAGGACGACTGGATGTGAGTCTAGATCTCTTAGGAAATTTTCTAGGAAAAAGGTAAGGGGGTAAAATTCTGTTTGATGCATGTGCAGGGATTGGAGGTTGTGTCGCGCCAGCCTATCATCACTCCCTATGTCCATGTTAATTAAGCCTGCCCCCAAAGGGCTTTTGCTAAGAGTTTTGATGATCATTCTTCCAGCAACATTGTGGCGTTCAGTTTTCATGCTGGAGATGATATGATTTTGGCAGCCTGAAAGCATGTGGAGTGCACTGTTTAATTGATGACAGCCTGGGAGAGGGCATAGTGGGTCAGTGGACCTCTTGAAGCGAACTGCATGTTTTTGGTTATAGAGGGTGCCAGTGCGATATTGTAAAATGGTGCGCTTCATAGGTGTGGATATACAAGGCATGTTTCTAAAGGCGTTGCTGACTTTCTTGTTAACATGAGGTAATAAGCTCTGATAGTACGAGTAGTAGCCTGTTTTGGGTTTGGCATATCCAAGTCTGTGTTTTGTATGCATGTGAGACTTGAGAGCATTTTGAAGATTGGGGAGGTAGGTGATTTTAGGATTGGGAGCAGGAGCTGTGGGTGTGTCAGCATTGCGTTCATTTTTTTCCTCCTTGGCTAACCAAAATAAGTGAGAGAAAGGACTTCCGCTAGGGCCTGCGCAAGGGATCCCAGTATCAGCCACGTGATTATTGGCTTGGCTTGCTTGATATTTAGCAATAGCATCTGCACACTCGTTACCAGCAATGCCAGCATGAGATTTTACTTTGTAGACACAAATATTGGTTTATGAGTTGCTAATGAGAGAAGATATGATTTTAAGAACATCCCCTTGAATATGTTGTTTGTGCTTCTCAGGGTAAATAAGCTGTTTACGTGTTTGATGAAGAGAGGTAAGACTGTCTGAAGCAATGTGTGAATAAGAGTGCGTGATGGCAGCAGCGATTGCTGCTAATTCAGCTCAACATATGGTGTTGGTAATTCCAGCACCGTTGGGCTCGACAAAACTTCTGCTGTCAGTGAGAGGGCAGTAGACGCCTGCTCCAATTTCTTGTTTGCCATTCTGGATTTGACAACTACCATCAGTGTAGGCCCATGTCCTCCAGTCAGGGACTTTGAGCTTGAGGGTTGGAGTAGATTGGTTAGGTACATAAAGTTTTTCCTGATTACCTATGTGTGAATAGGTTGGGTTTCTAGATGTTTGTTTTTTGTCAGGGGGGAGGCATTGTCATTTATTGAATCCAGGCATATCAGCATGCATTGTATTGAGAGTAGAATGGTTGCCTATATTGCGCAGCTTCCAGTTAACTTCTGGTACAGCCGAAGCCAGGCCCTGCAGCCAAGCTGGGTTGTGATTGTTTAGATGGATCCTTGCAGATGTGTTCCAGACAGCAACAATTTGTAGGTCCCATGTGTGCTGAGGAAGAGGTATTTCCTGGTTGAGGCAAGATTGTGGATCATTGTAGCAGAGGTTAATACGTGTGATTGTTCCAAGTTCACAACAGAGATGTGGATAGGCAGTGATGAGCTTAGAGTAGGGGTTAGTTATCATTTGTTTTCCCCAGATAGGGAGGAACATGAAAGTTGCAGTGGCTTCTGTATTGAGAATAGCTGAGTAAATAAAATGACGCAAGGCCTGAGTCATAACATTCTCATCATAAATGGGATGGCAGACGGAGAAACCTGAAAATTTGGATGAGAAGGAGTTATCACAGGCACCAAAGAGAGTGTCGTAGCTCCAGTAGTGTTGGTACTGTGGGTTGTGATCCAGCGGGGAGGCCATTTTTTCTTGATTTACCAGGGCCCATTCTTTAAGGGCAGTGTGGATGTGGGTTGGCAGGGCTCGCAAAAAGGAGTCTTTAATCTTTTTGCTAGCATACTTGGTTTCTAGCATAGTCTTGCGAGTAAGGAGCCCCTGCAGCTCAGATGCAAAGCTAGTAGGAGGAGGTGTTATGGTTTCATGCGAGCCGGATAGAATGCCTTGTAAATAATCTGAAATCGGCTAGGGGTTATCATCCCCACACATTTACCTTGTGTGTTGTAAAGGATGAACAACATGTCCTCTTCCATTTCACACATCCCCAGGTGGTCTCTCTCCGCAGGAAATATGCTCCCTTGTTCTCACAGGCAGAATCTTATGATGTGTCTGCTTTTTTGAACCAGAAAAACAATATACTTCCTTATTTCCTTCATGAATTGATTGCCTTTTATGAGCAGGCTAGCAGTCGCACTTCTTGACTGAAGGCCTTATCCTTGTAAACCTTGTGTGTTGTAAATGCAGGCCATGCATGATTTGTAAATTTCTGGAAGGATAAGGGGAGGTGGGGCACGAGGCTGGGGGCTGTTTGATTCAGTGTCTAACGGTTTTTGATTAGGGTTTTGTTCAGCTTTGTGCTTAACAAGGTCAACGTCATGCAGCCAAAATTCACAACAACCAGTGGGTTTAATGTCAACTTGTGGATTGGTGGGGTGAAAATCAAAGGTGATTTTGTTGCGTAGTTCTGTGTCAAGTTTCTGCTGCCAGGTGTTAATAGCATAAGGCTTTTCAAAACCTTGTCTTTCAAGGTTAGAGAGGGCAGGGAAAGCAAATACCATAAAATTGCGCAAATATAAAAAACCCTTTAGTTCAGGCACACCGTGAAAAGATAGTCGCAGCCGGGAGCGTGATCAAGCTTGCCAGAGTTTCAACAGAACTGAGACGAGAGAAGGTGTCCAAAATTAAAGCAAAGTTACGAGCTAGAGCCCCAGAGCTTGGTCCCACTCATCTTGCTGTACGAGCTCAGCTGCTAGTGCACGCTGCCACTCAAGGTACACCCAATGCTGCGCCTCTGATTCCTCAGCTGCCTCTCTCTGCAGAACAGCAAGGGCAAATGAGCACCAGTTTGTCAATGTTACCAACTAAATGTACCAACTAAATGTACCTTAAGTACATTGAAGTGCAGCTTTGTGGTGGAGGGGACTCACGGCTCTTTTGAGCCAATGCGTCTCCTTTTCCATAATTTATGTAGGAAGAGTTTCCTCTGCCTATGTAGTTTTTTTGCCTTCTTTTTTTAAGTTTCACAGTATTCAGTAGCAGCTTGATAAATCAGACAAAAGTCAAGGCTGAGTTAGAGGCACCATGTTCCAGCAAACCTTCAGGAAGCTCACAGCATGCATCTTTCCCTCTGATCACTTATTGGCACAGTCTCTGCAAATCTGTGCATAAAGCTATGCTTCCCATAGTGCGTGCAGGCAACCGTAAGCTCTAGAACAACTTGTTAGCCTGCATAGATTTATGGGCTGAGGAGCAGAAATTGCGCATACAGGTGTAGACTTCCTTTCCAAGACCATCAAGTCCACAATCCTAAAACTTCTAGCAAAAGAGAACCATAGAGATTACTGATGCTCAAAAATAGTCGCGATCTTGTGTGCAGACTTCCTTTAGACCAAAGGCACACATTTGTCCGGTGAGGTCGCACAGAGCCCTCAGGGCCTGGATTTACGAGTGAGGTCACACAAAGACAATGGCAAAGGGAAAGCTCTTGCTAATTTCACCGGACTTTCAGGAAAAAAAAGGAGGTACAAGCTTTAGTAATTCTCTATGCATTATGCAGCAGGTTTGAAACACTTTGACAGCTTGGATTGCAGAAAAGCCGGATTTGAAACGTAATTATGCATGTAGGTAGGCACCTAATAATCTTTCATAGCCCAAGGCTGGAGTAGCAGGTGCTGCTAAAATGCCTGCTTATATGAGTATCCTGAAGAACAAGATGCATTGCAAAGTACCTGGCCTCTTTGCTGCAGGAAGAGGTTGACCCATCTTCCAGCGCTCCCCCTTGGCAGGCTCGCTCCCCCCTCCAGAAGCAGACGCTGTGTTGGGTGCGTGCAGGCTGCATAATGTGCTCCTAAAAGCGCATGCTGTGAGTGAAATGCTATGTAGCCAGGATGAGCCTGGCGGAAGGCTGCGTCTGTGCAAGTTACTTCCTGCGAAGCAGAGGCCCCAGGGGAAACTCGGCATGAAATGGCATGCAAATGGACCAGATTGCGATTGGCTGCAGGCGGTGCCTGCAAGCAGTGGCCTGCACTGCAGTGCCTGTAAGCAGTTGCCTGCACTGCAGTGCCTGTAAGCAGTGGCCTGCACTGCACTGCAGTGCCTGTAGGCAGTGGCCTGCACTGCACTGCGGTACCTGTAGGCAGTGGCCTGCACTGCAGTGCCTGTAAGCAGTGGCCTGCACTGTAGTGCCTGCAAGCAGCAGCAAACACTGACAAAAGGCTGACAGAAATTCAAGCTGTGCCAGGTACACTGTTGTGCTCGAAAAATCTGTCTTCTAGCAGGGCATTTCTTGTGGCTTGTGATGATCCATTGAAGCAGCAGCCATCGGCAGCAAGGGTACGTGGACTGCATATTCAAAGCAAGCATACCCATCTGCTCAGGGAACAAAGAGACGCATGGACCAAGCCATCGCAATTCTAAGACAGGGACAGACAAGCAGACTGTGCATCATGCAGAGCTGCAGGAAAGTGCTGCTTTCATGTACACACGCACACCGAGTGGGTTGCTTGCATATGCTAGAATCACCTGCAGAACCGTGCCAACCAACATCGCGTGCAGTGCCTGCCCACCGACATCATCACCTGCCAACCGACATTGCCTGCATCTGCCAACATCGCCTGCATTGCCTACCAACCATCATCATCACCTGCCAACCAACATTGCCTGCACCTGCCAGCATTGCCTGCATTGCCCGCTTACCAATACCGCCTGAGTTGCCTACCAACCGTCATCATCACCTGCCAACCAACACTGCCTGCACCTGCCGACATCGCCTGCCAGCCAACAATGCCTGCCACCTAACATCGCTTGCCAACCAACCAACATTGCCTACAACTCTGCCATCAGGCACCTAGAGAAATCCTCTGTCTTGTGACACCTGCCCACCCCAGCACACCTGAACCAGGCTGTGCGCTTCTTGCTCAGCCTGGGCACACAAAAACGTGAGTCGGTCAAGCTCAGTATGGGGTGCGCACACGGTGAGCGCCAGCAGCCTCAAGTCTACATCATTCCCCGCGATCTCTGCCTGCCACCTGGTACTGCTGGAGGCTGCGATTTGGAGCCGCTGCCATTTCAGGCGGAGGCCTTCGTGGGTGTGTCCCAGCAGACCAGGCTGTAGGCAGATGGGTGCATGAAAAGTGCGTCTCAATGGTGTGTGTGTGTTTGTGTGATAAAAGGGTGTGTTAAAAGGGTGGTGACAATGGGGCGCGTCAGGTGGATGTGTCCTGGTGCTGCAAGCAAGCGGATGATCATACACGACGGGAAGGGCTTACCCTCCTCTTTAGCGCTTTTCAGGAAAGGGAGGAGAGTGCAGTGCTCATTCTAGGAGCAGCAAGCACGCCTTAAACATGCACAAGGAGCAAGAGCACAGCGACAGAGTGAAGGAAAGGTCACCCACTGCCTGAATCCAGCAATGATTTGCCCACAACAGGTACACAGTCTTTTGTGAATCAATTGCAATCTGCAATCACATGTGCAGCCATCATGGTCGTGCTTGTGTCGGGGCCGGCGTGTTTGATGCAGCAAAGCTTTGGGGTGTGCAAGCAACTCACATGTGAAGCCACCATGGCCAATAGCTTGTGTCGAGGCAGGCGCGTTAGCTGCAGCAGAGCGTCAAAGTCAGCTAGCAATTGCGGGGCGGTCTGCAGCATGGGGGGTAGGGGAGCGCAGTGTGTTAGTCCAATGGTTCCATGACAAACCAGGCAGCAGCTGGGGGGTGGTCCTGCATGATGCAAATATAGAGGATGTACATCCACTAGCCAGGTTGAGTAGTGAACAGCGTTATATGCTGATCCCTGGTAGTAAATTAAGCTGCCAACAAAAGCGTAGGATAAGCGGCAGGGCATAGAAGGAAAAAGGGAAACTTTGCTATGCAGTGCAAAGCTTTGGGTGAAACGGTGAAACGGTAGACCAGAACTATGGAGCTCTGCTTTTTAGCTAGAGCAAGGGATAGAACAGCAGGGTGGAGCTATGTAATGCAGTCAGTTGGGTAGCTGAAGGGCAAAAAAGAAAGTGGCAGCTGAGAGACATATTCGATCAAGAACGTTGCTGAAGAGCACGGCAAGCAAGTATGCTAGCAGCTGAAGGGCAGGTCAAGCAAACGTGTAGCTGAAAGGCTAAGGGCCAATCCAAGAGCAGAGAGCTACTTGGAGGGGCAGATTTAAACGAGCGCTTGTCATTTCTGCACTTTCTGCCAAAGTAGAGACATGGTTCCATTGACAATGGCTGAGCAGATGCTCCTACACACCTAATTGTAACCAGGCAAACAATGGCTCTGAGCAGATGCTCCAATACACCCAATTGCATTCAAGCAGACCGAGGCACTGAGGCATATGGAAGTAGCAACCAAGACGGATTGCCCAACTGCCTCATGATTGGGCATGCACGAAACAAGCCATGTCAAGCAGGCAGTAGCTGTGCAACCACCTTTTGCAAAAGCCTTTTATTATAAGCCACGTCAAGCGGGGTGCAACAGTGCAACCACCTTGTAGAGTAGGTGAGGGTTCTGGGATATGTACTGGTTGACTTGCTGAGCGTTGAAGTCCAGCAGAGACTCCAGGGCAGCCCGGGTGTCAATGATCTGCACATGGGCAACATAAACTGACTGAGGGAACTGGGCAAGAAACGAGACAGTGCGGCTGGCATGTGTTCCTTTTCTGTCTTGCCTTTATTTTTTCTTTCTTTCTGTTCTGAGGAGACTGGGCAAGAAAAGAGATAGGAGCGCCTGGCGTGACTTTGCAGGATGTCACCAACAGGCAAACAGCATACTGGGCAAGAAATAAGACAGGAGAGCCTGGCGTGACTTTGCACAATGTCACCAACAGGCAAACAGCAGCATTGAGCTTGATCTGAAGGCGGACATCTTTCCTTCTGTTTTGAGGAGACTGGGCAAGAAACGAGATAGGAGCGCCTGGCGTGACTTTGCAGGATGTCACCGACAGGCAAACAGCAGCATTGAGCTTAATCTGAAGGCGGACAGCAGCATTGAGCTTGATCTGACGGCGGACGGCAATGGTGTCGCCCACAATGCAGGCAGCGCGTTGAGTGGGAGCTGAGCAGCAGCAGAAGGTGGAGTGGGATGCTAGTGTGCTCAGGGAAGGCAGACAGCGGCGCTGGGGTGTTAAACACATGTGCTTCAGCAGTAGGTGGTCAGGGTTGCAGGCAGGAAGAGAGGGATGGCGTTGGAGGTGGAGAATCGCATTGAGAGGGATGACGTTGGAGAAGGGGGATGACTTAGGAGGAGAGGGACGGCATTGAGAGAAATTGCTGCAGGCAGGAGGAGAGGTATGGTGTTGAAAAGAGGCTCAGCATTGGCAGGGCTCTGTCTGTCTATGTTGCAAGCAGCGAAAAGTTACTTAGTCTAATAACTTTGCTGCATCCACTTCCTTATTTGGGACGTGGAGTGGCCTTTGGCTGGCTGGAAGGCTACGCTCTGGAAATCAGAGCAATGTACAGCTCTACACACCACTTTGCTTTCCCCGCAGCAAGCCAAGCAGCTGAAACATCATTTGTAACAATATCAGGACACAAAGAAGCACACAGACAAGCAGGACCGGCAAGACCATGACAACTTGATGCAGGACCGGCAAGATTATGACAGCTTGATGCAGGACCAGGACGACCATAACAGCTTGATGCAGGACCGGCAAGACCATGACAGCTTGATGCAGGACCGGCAAGACCATGACAGCTTCATGCAGGACCAGCAAGACCATAACAGCTTGATGCAGGACCAGCAAGACCATAACAGCTTGATGCAGGGCCAGCAAGACCATGACAGCTTGATGCAGGACCGGCAAGACCATGACAGCTTGATGCAGGACCAGCAAGACCATAACAGCTTGATGCAGGACCAGCAAGACCATACCAGCTTGATGCAGGGCCAGCAAGACCATGACAGCTTGATGCAGGACCAGCAAGACCATGACAGCTTTATGCAGGGCCCACCTCCAAAACCGAGCGCACCACGATATGGTAGCATTCCCGCAGCAGTACCCTGGCTCAATGATGCTACAATGGCAGCAGGGCCCACCTCCTCAACCGAGCGCACCACGATATGGTAGCATTCCCGCAGCAGTACCCTGGCTCAATGATACTACACTGGCAGCAGGGCCCACCTCCTGAACCGAGCGCCCATGATGTCATAGCACCCTGGCAGCAGTTTTGTGGCACAATGACAGCATACTGGCACCACCACTCACCTCCTCAACTGAGCGCATCATGATATGGTAGCACCCTGGCAGCAGTACCCGCAGCCTTAAGGCTGTGCGGTCCTCAAGGCTTGCCAGTTGCTGCAGCCAGGCGGACAGTGGGCCACGGCCGCACGGGAAGCACCGCTGCTCTACCTGCAGACAAATAGACACAACAGACAGTTAATGATGTATGTATATATAGACATAGACACAGATTCTTATGATGCGTGGTGGTTTCAGCAGCCGGACGGACAGCGGGTTACGATTGTAGTGTAGGTAAACACTGCTGCTTTACCAGCAGACGAACAGATACAAGAGTTAATCATGTGTGGCAGTTGCTGTAGCCAGACAGATAGCGGGACACGGTTGCAGGGTGAACACTGCTGCTTTACCAGCAGACGAATAGACACAACACACGATGAGTGATGTGTGGCGATTGCTGCAGCCGGGCGGACAGCGGGACACGGTTGCAGGGTGAACACTGCTGCTTTACCAGCAGATGAATAGACACGACACACGATGAGTGATGTGTGGCGGCTGCTGCAGCCGGGCGGACAGCGGGACACGAATGCAGTTGAAGCACTGCTGCTTTCATTGTGGACACGTTGACGCAACAGACAGTCATTGATGCGCTGCCATGCCACCCAGCTGTCGGACCACGAGCGGTCAGACTCATGCCCTCCCAGATGTTTCGTGGTAGCACTCTCTGTAGCAGAGGTGTATACTGAGGGATGAGATCACAGGACCGGGTATGCTGGGTTCGACTCCCGGAGACACTTCCAATACACTTGCGTACACAGCAGACAGCTGGATTGAGGGATGCAGTACCGACTCACTACAAGCAAGGAAGGCTCTGCCGCTCCACCTGCTACAGCAGAGAAGCCAGGGAAAAAAAGACGCACACTTCAAAGCGCACAAGACAGTCTTCACTTCTTTATTTTACATTTTGGGGGGCACAATGACTGCATTGACTCACTGCAGTCGATCAAGCGTCTGAGCCTAAAATATGCAGGATACTATCAAGAAAGCAGCACGGTTGCCTTCAACTAATTCAAACTGCTTTGCCCCACCATCAACTGCAAGGCTTGCAGGAGCCAGTTTGGCCCTGCACTTTGGTGCTGCAGCAGCACCTCCCAGATCTTGAGGCATCATTCCCTCTTGGACGAACGCGTAGTTGCGACATCGCCACTCACCATATGTAATTAAGGCCCTGCAGCTGGAAATTGCGTGCCGGGCACAGGTGCAGAAGCAGTACCTCCTAGATCTCCAGGCTCAAACACACACACGCTGACACAGGCGCGACACCAACACTCACCTTCACGGCATGTATTGGACGTTTAAAAGCTGGCCCCCTTGGTTGCTTGGCACTGGTGCAGCAGCAGCAGCAGCACCTGCCTGGTATCAAGACTCAAACAAGCACCACTTCCGCTCAGGCATTTTCTAACGTTGTTGATGCCAATGCCACTGACCTCAAGCATTGCATGCCCTGCAGCAGGCGCTTGGGTGCTGGGCACCAGTGCAGCAGCACCTCCCAGAACTCCAGAGTCAAGTGCACATCACAGCCTCTTGGCTTGCAACTTTGCCACCACATACTGAATACCCTGCAGAAGGCGCTTGGGTGCTGGGCACCAGCGCAGCAGCACCTCCCAGAACTCCAGATTCAGTGCACATCACAGCCTCTTGGCTTGCAACTTTGTCACTCACCATATACTGAATACCCTGCAGCAAGCGCTTGGGTGCTGGGCACTGGTGCAACAGCAGCACCTCTCGGATCTCCTCTTGCGACATGCTGGGCTGCTGCAGGTCTTGGTCGGCTTGTGGCGTTGCTCCTGCAAGGGGGTCGTTTGAAGACGTTTCTCGGTCTTGAAGGCTGGCATGTCTAGGTGTACCGAGATCAACTGAGGAAGTGGGTGTGTGGTATGGGTGAGATGCAAGCAGAGAAAGAACTGCCTTGAAATGCAGGTAGAGAGAGCTGCCTTGAGATACTAGGCGAGAAAGAGCTGCCTTGAAATGCAGGTAGAGAGAGCTGCCTTGAGACGCCAGCAGAGAAAGAGCTGCCTTGAAATGCAGGTAGGGAGAGAGCTGCCTTGAGACGCCAGCAGAGAAAGAGCTGCCTTGCAATGCAGGTAGGGAGAGAGCTGCCTTGAGACGCCAGCAGAGAAAGAGCTGCCTTGAAATGCAGGTAGGGAGAGAGCTGCCTTGAGACGCTAACAGGGAAAAAGATTGCCTCAAAATGCACATAGGGAGACAATGGCTCTGAGATGCAATCCAGGAGACGAGCGCCTTGAGACACAATGAGGGAGACGATTACCTTCAGGGGAAGAGCTGCCTTCAGGGCTCAGCAGATAGGGAATGGGGGCAGGCGGTGGTGGAAAGGGGGGAAAGAGCACATGAGGCTGTGGCATTGCTGCGGAAGGAGGAGCACTTGTAGCTGCACATGAGTCAACGGGCACACGAGGCTGCACGTGAGCAAATGAGCACATGAGGAGCACATGATGCTGTGGCATTGCTGTGGAGGGAGGAGCACGTGTGGTTGCACACGAGGAAATGAGCACATGAGGCTGCACGTGAGCAAATGAGCACATGAGGAGCACATGAGGGTGTGGCATTGCTGCGGAGGGAGGAGCACTTGTGGCTGCACATGAGTAAATAAGCAGCAGGAGCACATGAGGCTGCACATAAGGGGCACATGGGGCTGCAACATAGCTCCGGGAGGCTCTGGGAAGGAGCCTGCATGCAGGTCGGCACGCACACGGGTATGAGCCACATTTGACAGGGGCCTTGCAAACACGTACGTGATGAAGTTCTGAATTTAAATGTTGCGTTGAGCTGGAGAAGGGTTTGCCCACACTTCTGGAAAGTGCCTGGAAAGTGCCTTCTGGAAAGGGTTTGCCCACACTTCTGGAAAGTGCACGGAGAAGAGCCCCCCCCGGATGAGGTCTGGGGTTGAAACAAATGAGACCCTGGTCTAAGAAGCATCAAGATGGTGCAAGTGCTTGAGCAGCAGGGTTAGAGATGCACATGGACAAAGCAGAACCTGGAGGAGCATGCACACACGCACGCACGCACGCACACACACACACGCACACACATACACACACGCACACCTCATATCTGTGCCTCTAAGAGGCCTCGCCGCACACACATGCACTCGCACACACACACACACATACATAAACACTCGCCTCGTATCTGTGCCTCTAAGAGGCCTCGCCGCCGCCCTATGCGGGGCACACGCAAGCCGGTGCTGCCATTGTTGCTGCGCCCTCTGCTGCGTGGTACACCCTCCTCTTCATCTGCCTCATTCCCTTCTGAGGAATCTGGACCACCGTCATAATTATCTTTGTCGCTCTCTGGTACTAAGGTGGGCGTACTTAAGAGGGTGTACCAGGGCTCCATCCAAGGAGCTGGTTTCCCCTGTGCGAACAGGGTGACACATATTATTGATGTTACATGCGGTCATGGGTTTACTTTGGTGCTTGCCTGATCCTGTCGCCCTTATGAGCCTGAATGAAGTTACAACAGATGCATGCATTCACATGCCTGTGTGTATGTGTATGTGTGTGTGTGTGTGTGTGTGTGTGTGTGTGTGTGTGTGCGCGCGCGCGCGCTCAGATGCGTGTACATGTGGGTGTGCTTGTGTGTGCATGCGTGTGTGTGCGCGTGTGTGCATGTGTGTATGTGTGTGTATAAGCGCGCGCGTGTGTGTGCGTGCATGCGTGTGTGTGTATATGTGTGTGTCGCCTGTGCAAATGGGCTTATGCGAAGGGTGCAGATTTAAGGGCTCCGAGCTTTGAAATGTAAGTTTGGGCTCCGCTGCTAGCAGGAGCCGTCCCAAGAGCATGCAACGCCACAGGTGACAAGAACTGAGGAGAGTGCAATGCACAACCATGTACAGCCCATTGTCTCACCTCCATTTGCTCTTCCACCCATTGCGAGAGTTGCAAACCTAGCTGGGGGTACGCATTGCGGGGCGGTATTCTTTGGTTGCTTGATTCAGGCTGCTGATGCTGAGGTGAGGTTGAGGCAGCAGCCTGGGCTGGTCTTGTTTTTGAACCTGTGTTCAGGGCTCTCCTGTGTGTTCGACGGTGGCATTGGTGTGCTGCAACATTCCCAGCTGTTGAGATGGTTGTGAGAGCTGAGCACGTCATGTTTCCCTTTATACCATTTGGTGATATGAGATACCTGAGGTAGTCAGGGAGACTGCAGATGGGAAGTGTGAACTTTGACTAAACCTATGCTGACGTGGGAGAAATCCGAAAACACATATTTTTTGCAATTTTTTCATTCTTGCAAATTGATTAATTGGAAATGTAATAAAGGGTGGGTGACAGCTGCTGCGAAATATAGACAGATGAAAAGGAAAGACAACTCCAGGGGGGGAACTCAGCAGCCCAACAACAGCCCACCAGCTGCAAGAAAAAGACACAGGAATGATGCAGGGGAAGAGTAAGTTACAAGAGATGAGCTATCTTGCCTGCATGGATTTAAATTCCTCCATTCCTCGCTCATGTTTGCTTTTGCACGTGCATGACCTTGTATGCTTGCAGCACTGACGTCCAGCACATTCAGGAGCAGGCCACCACAGATGCATCTGGCCTTCCAGCCCATCTGGTCAATGGCAGCGCACCTCCACAACAAACGACAGCCAGCGCTCCCGAGCAGACCCCTCCCTCAACTGCCCGCCCTGTTGCCCATCACCACACACCCTTGACTTTCGCTCCCATCCTCCCTCAAACCAACCGCACCTCAAACAGCCAGCCTGCCCTTCCCCATAAAGCCCCCACTGATGCACACACCGCGATCGACTTCCTTACAGCCCGCTGTGTAGGCTTGGTGCGCACGCCTGTGGCACCCCCTTCCCCTCAACACACAGGCCCTACGTCTGCGAGCCACACACAGCAACCCAGACCTCCTGCTCCTTGGTCCATGGCCCGCGTTGCGCTGGAGACCATGCCACTTCGCCCCACTTTAGAGAGGCAGCTCACCAGCCTTGTGGACGTTCTGGAGGGGGTGGTGAGGGAAGGCAGCAGCTTGTCGGCGTTGGTCATGGGCCCCAAGGCTAGCGGAAAATCACTGGTGTGTGTAAATCAAGGGTTGTGAAGGGGTTAGGAGGGAGAAGGGGGCGAGCATGTGTGAAAATAGATGCAGCCAGCAGCAAACAGCTGTGTGTTTGTGAGTGCCTATGTATGTGCGTGTATGTGAATGTGCATGTTGTGTGTATGTGTGTGTGTGTTGGCGATACTCATTCTTCCTTGCCAGCTTCAAAACGTCTACATCTTTATTCAGCAACACACACACACGCAGGATTTGAGCATGGCATGCACAGGGATGGGTGTGCTTGTGCTCATAACTGCGCATTCTTCCACCAGCATCTGCATGCTTGATCACGCAGTACACATGTGTAAAATTTTGTCTACGCACCGGCAAGTGTGTGGTACGATATGTCGTGCAAAAGAACAGCATTAACGTCCTCCTGGGCTCCTACTGCTGCTCTCTTACTGTTGCTTCAATTACCCTTGCTTCAATTACTGTTGCTTCAACTGCTGCTACTTCTGATCCTGATTTGCGAGATGCCTCTCGTACTGCCGCTGTGCATGCTCTATCCTCTTCTCCATGCGCAGCTGGCGGAGCGTGCTGCTTCACACACTGAGGCTCTGAATGCTCTTGCTGCTGTTTTAAATGCTCCTTTTTGCTGCTGCTCCAAATGCGTTTTTTCACTGCCGCTCCATGCGCAGCTGGTGGAACGTGCAGTGGCGCGTGTGTGTGCTGCCCACAATGAGAACCCGCAAGGGGACAAGGCGGTGGGCGTGGTGCGGCTTAGTGGGCTGCTGCATTTGGAGGACAGGGTGGCGTTCAGCGAGGCAGCCAGGCAGCTGTGCAGGTGCGCACATAGCTACGTGTGTGTGTTGTGTGGCATTTGAGCACGTGCGCAAGTTGGTGAAGAAGAGTCAGCTTGGTTGCAACTTGTGAGCCGCTCATGTTGCAAACTGACTCCTGGCATTGTTAGCATCCTCCATACACATGCGGCACATACTATGCCTCCCCTTGCTTTTCAGTTGAGCTGCCTTTGTTGGCAGATACAGCCTCTGTCAGCCCTTACCCAACTCCCTCTTTGAATGCAGCGAATTTGATCAGCCCTTCAGCCGGACTGCAACGTATGACGAGAACCTGTTGTTTTTCCGGAAAATGCTCAGCAGTTTGCATGCCAGCATGAAGAAGGTGAGCTCCCCGTGAGTTCTCTCCCTGCTTACCTCTGTGATGGCTCAATGCTCATTTGACGGTTTTCCGTTTAGCTATCCTCCATGCTCCGTGTAAGCATGCTGCAAGTTTGAAAGGGAAGAGGAGCACGAGCCATCAAAGAACTTGGCTGGGGTTGACCAGGTTCACGCTTTGTGCAAAGGATTTCATGTTCCTTCTGCACATGAGCTGAGACATTCAGAAAAAAAAGGACTTGGCTGGGGTCGACCAGGTTCACGCTTTGTGCAAAGGATTTCATGTTCCTTCTGCACATGAGCTGAGACATGCAGGAAAAAAAGCACTTGGCTGGGGTTGACCAGGTTCACGCTTTGTGCAAAGGATTTCATGTTCCTTCTGCAAATGAGCTGATACATGCAGGAAAAAAAGCACTTGGCTGGGGTTGACCAGGTTCACGCTTTGTGCAAAGGATTTCATGTTCCTTCTGCACATGAGCTGAGACATTCAGAAAAAAAAGGACTTGGCTGGGGTTGACCAGGTTCACGCCTTGTGCAAAGGATTTCATATTCCTTCTGCACATGAGCTGAGACATGCAGGAAAAAAAGCACTTGGCTGGGGTTGACCAGGTTCACGCTTTGTGCAAAGGACTTCATGTTCCTTCTGCACGTGAGCTGAGACATGCAGGAAAAAAAAGCACTTGGCTGGGGTTGGCCAGGTTCACGCTTTGTGCAAAGGATTTCATGTTCCTTCTGCAAATGAGCTGAGACATGCAGGAAAAAAAGCACTTGGCTGGGGTTGACCAGGTTCACGCTTTGTGCAAAGGATTTCATGTTCCTTCTGCACATGAGCTGAGACATTCAGGAAAAAAAGCACTTGGCTGGGGTTGACCAGGTTCACGCTTTGTGCAAAGGATTTCATGTTCCTTCTGCACATGAGCTGAGACATTCAGGAAAAAAAGGACTTGGCTGGGGTTGACCAGGTTCACGCTTTGTGCAAAGGATTTCATGTTCCTTCTGCAAATGAGCTGAGACATTCAGGAAAAAAAGCACTTGGCTGGGGTTGACCAGGTTCACGCTTTGTGCAAAGGATTTCATGTTCCTTCTGCACATGAGCTGAGACATTCAGGAAAAAAAGGACTTGGCTGGGGTTGACCAGGTTCACGCTTTGTGCAAAGGATTTCATGTTCCTTCTGCAAATGAGCTGAGACATGCAGGAAAAAAAGCACTTGGCTGGGGTTGACCAGGTTCACGCTTTGTGCAAAGGATTTCATGTTCCTTCTGCACATGAGCTGAGACATTCAGGAAAAAAAGCACTTGGCTGGGGTTGACCAGGTTCACGCTTTGTGCAAAGGATTTCATGTTCCTTCTGCAAATGAGCTGAGACATGCAGGAAAAAAAGCACTTGGCTGGGGTTGACCAGGTTCACGCTTTGTGCAAAGGATTTCATGTTCCTTCTGCACATGAGCTGAGACATTCAGGAAAAAAAGCACTTGGCTGGGGTTGACCAGGTTCACGCTTTGTGCAAAGGATTTCATGTTCCTTCTGCAAATGAGCTGAGACATTCAGGAAAAAAAGGACTTGGCTGGGGTTGACCAGGTTCACGCTTTGTGCAAAGGATTTCATGTTCCTTCTGCAAATGAGCTGAGACATGCAGGAAAAAAAGCACTTGGCTGGGGTTGACCAGGTTCACGCTTTGTGCAAAGGATTTCATGTTCCTTCTGCACATGAGCTGAGACCTGCAGGAAATGTACAGGGTTGGCTACCCTATGTGTGGCTGCGCAGCATGTGCGCATGCACCACGGCCTTGCATTTTTGGTACTAGTTCGTGGGGCGTATCAGAGCTGCTGGTACTTGAGCACCAAAATTGGCAATTCACACACTGCGCTTTGTGGGTTGAGTTTTGCTGCTGAACTGCACCCCGCTGCCTGCTTCAGACGCGTTCCTCAGGCGCCAAGACTGACCTCGATTCACACGATTGCTTGGCAGCTTACAGCGACCTTAATAGTGTGGCATCAACTAGAATGCCTGCTTTGCATGTACTCCTCAGGCGCCAAGACTCAGCGTCCGTATGCGCCTTGGCAGCTTTGTTTGGGTGTCACTCTGCTGCCTGCTTCAAATGCGCTCTTCAGGCGCCAGGACTCAGCGCCCATATGCGCCTTGGCAGCTTTGTTTGGGTGTCTCTCTGCTGCCTGCTTCAAATGCGCTCCTCAGGCGCCAAGACTCAGCGCCCATATGCGCCTTGGAAGTTTTGTTTGGATGTCACTCTGCTGCCTGCTTCAAATGCGCTCCTCAGGCGCCAAGACTCAGCGCCCATATGCGCCTTGGCAGCTTTGTTTGGATGTCACTCTGCTGCCTGCTTTGCATGTGCTCCTCAGGCGCCAAGACTCAGCCCCCATATCATATGTGGGATGGACCATATGTGGGATGGATCATGTGTGGGATGGACCATATGTGCACTTGGCAGCATTATTGCTATATGGCACTCTGCAGCCTCTGCTTTGAGTTTGACCCCCAGGTGCCAAGACAAGCGTCCGTGTTCGCCTCATCTGGCAGCTCTTAAACGCTGGATGGCTCCCTGCTGCTTGCTTTGAATGTGCTCCTTGGACACAAACGCCTCTAAGCCTAGCGTCCGTATGTGCCTCACCTGGCAGCTGTAACGCTGTATGGCACTCCGCAGCCTGCTTCAGATTCAACCCCCAAGTGCTAAGGCAAGCGTCCGTGTTCACCTCACCTGGCAGTTCTTAAACGCTGGATGGCTCCCTGCTGCTTGCTTTGAATGTGCTCCTTGGACACAAACGCCTCTAAGCCCAGCGTTCGTTTGTGCCTCACCTGGCTGTTGTAACGCTGTTTGGCACTCCGCAGCCTGCTTCAGATTCAACCCCTCGGTGCTAAGGCAAGCATACGTGCTCGTCTCACCTGGCAGTGAAGGGGATACATGGTGCCTCGGCCCTGAGTATCCTCTTTTCCTTAATTGATGTGGGGAGTGTTTCCACTGCCTGCATAGCTTTCCTTTCTTTTCTGGCAGCTAAAACGCTGTGTTGCACTCTGCTGCCTGCTTCGCACTCAAGCTTGATTCACTGCGCGCATTGCTCGGCAACAGGTGATCTTCATCATCGACGGCTTTGAGCGGATGTGGCAGCTGTAACGCTGTCTTTCACTCTGCTGCCTGTGCACCCAGACCTACTTTACTCTGTGCGTTGCTTGGCAACAGGTAATCTTCATCATAGACGGCTTTGAGCGCTTTGCGAAGCAACGAGGCAAGCAGACGCTGCTGTACAACCTGCTGGATGAGCTGCAGCATTCAAATGTGGAGGTGCGGGGCGTGCTGCCACTCATGTTTATTGTGAAGTAGCAGCTAGAGCATGGCAGCAAGCAGGCACAATAGTGCATCCTGTTGGACGAGCTGCAGCATGCCAATGTGGAGGTGCGGCGCGTGCTGCCACTCATGTTTATTGTGAAGTAGCAGCTAGAACATGGCAGCAAGCAGGCACAATAGTGCATCCTGTTGGACGAGCTGCAGCATGCCAATGTGGAGGTGCAGCGCGTGCTGCCACTCATGTTTATCGTGAAGTAGCAGCTAGAACATGGCAGCAAGCAGGCACGATAGTGCATCCTGTTGGACGAGCTGCAGCATGCCAATGTGGAGGTGCGGCGCGTGCTAAGACTCAACTTCATTGTAAAGCATTGACTGGATGATGGCGGCAAGCAAGCACTGCAGCACAACCTGCTGTGTGTGCAGCAGCACCCTGATGCATGTCGCGCTTGTGCACCTCAATGTGTGCACCCAAATATGTGTGTCGTGAGCAGCAGCACCTGGATGCATGGCGTGCTTGTCCTGAGAGAAGGTCTTAGAGACTGGTATCACAGGTAAAAGTGGTATTAAGGGTCTTGCAGGTCCCTTCTTACATGTTTCTCAGTTTCCAATGATGTGATCTTTATCTTTATGTGAGCAGGCAGGGGTGATTGGCATCACATGCGCACAATTATCTTTATGTGATCTTTATCTTTATGTGAGCAGGCAGGGGTGATTGGCATCACATGCGCACAAGACATCATGGACCTCATGGAGAAGCGCGTCAAGTCACGGTTCTCACACCGCAGGATCATTGTTTCTTCGCCGCTGCACTTTGAGGTGAGAGTCCTGGGTGGCACATGGGATTGGCAAGAGTATGGGCACACATGGGCAGGCATACAGCCAGTTACGGGTTCTTGTGTACACATGTGTAAATGAAGCGCCTTGCGTCTATGGTTGTGTTTCTGTTTACTTATACGCGCCCACTTATTCAAGGGTACATATGAATATGCGCACGTGCAAATACAGACAGAAAGACAGACAGACAGACAGACATGTGTGTGTGATCCCAGAGAGCTCTGCAGTTACGGCTCAATGTTGCAAATATTCATGGGGCTAAAATTGTGATGATCAGGCCGTGGTTTGATGCATATAGCAGGCTTATCAAATGCTCAGTTGCATTGAAATTTGCATTGTAGGTTGCTCTTTTGTACAGGACTCGCAAGCAAGCGCGCCCGCACGCGCGCGCGCACACACACAAACACACACACACTCGCGCGTGCGCGCACGTGTGCAGGTCCCCAACCCCTCTGCCCCTGCCGCAGTGGGCGCATCCAGGCGCTCCGCAGCCACTGACAGCAACCCTGAGCCGCCGGTGCAGCATGAGGACACCCCCTTGGGCATGCTGCAGGACATGCTGTGCCTCCCCACACACAACACATGTGGGGAGGCACAGCAGCACAGCCAACAAGGAGCTTCCGGGTCCGTAAGGGGCGGCTGGGAAGGGGGTGCTCATGCAAGTGGTGGTAATGGTGGTGGCAGTGGTGGGGGTAGTGGGGGTGGAGGCAATAGAAGTGCCAGGGTATCCAGGGAAGCAGCAGGGAGGGGGCAAGCAGGCAGTGTAGGGCAAACGGGTGGTAGAACTGCTGCAGGTGCCAGCGCGAGTGCGGCAGCGAATGGTGTGGAAGCAAATGGGGGAGGGAGTGGGGGGAGGGAAGCAGAGCGTGCGCGCCTCAGTGCTGCTTGCTTAGCAGCGCTGCCTGTGTGGCAGAGCCCTGACTTTGTGGCGCGCCACAACCAGGCGGTGAAGAGCTGTCTGCAGGATGTAGGGGTCAAGGTGCGCGCATGACATTGTGTGTGCACTTGTGTGTGTGTGTGCATGTGTGTGTGTGCGCGCGTGCGTATGTACACACGTCCGCATGCGTGCGCTCCTGGCATATGGTAAATGCCACCTTACCAGACGCATCAACCTGATTTACATTATTCACCCCAAACACATGGTGTGCAAGGTGTTTAAGCTCCGTTCAACAGCATGCCATTGATGTTATCATGACTGAATTTGAAGTCCAATTCTGGTGGCAACGATCACTCTTTTTATAGAGGTAGCAGAAGTTGGCCTACAGCTCAAGGTTCTGGCTGATTGACTTCCACTTAGATGGCATGTCGTGAGGATCCAGGCATCCTTTGCAGCCTGTGCTCATCTCATCCCCTGCTGTTTCATGGCACATCTTCCACTGTTTTGCATGTCATAACGTTCACCACTGACATGAAATTGCCGCCTTCTGTTGCTTTATGGCATGTCTCTTACAGCCTCATATCATGTCTTCCACACTTAGATTAAATTGCCACCTTTTGCCACTTCATGGCATATCCTTCACCACTGACTTGACACCGCCACCTTCCTGTGCGCGCTGCAGACTGTGCTGTCCTCCATGTTCAACACACAGCTATCAAGCAGCAAACTCTCGACCATTGCGCGCATGGCGCTCGCTGAGTGGGATAGGGAGCTGCAGCAGCAACAGCGGCAGCAACAGCAACAGCAACAGCAAGCAGGAGTCGGAGACATGGCTGAGAGGGAGCAGGCGTTGCAGCAGCAGCAGCAGCAACCTAGCCATCCTGCATTGCTCCAGCCCACCACACCCAGGAGTGCTCGTAAGAGACCACGTACTGCCCCAGACCCAGATCAAGACCCTGATCGAGATCATCAGCTTCACCTGGGCCCAGATCCTGACTACCAACCCCAGGGCCAGGGGAATGGGAGTGCGCCTGTGCTGCTGCTGCAGCCACGGCATGTGATTGCGGGTTGCCAATCACTGAGGGCTGCAGACAGCATGGTACGCAGTCCATGGTATGCAGTCCATGGTACGCAGTCCATGGCATGCATGGCTGCAGGTATGGAAAAAAAAGCAAGCACTTGTACTGGAGCTATGATGGACATGCGCGCGTGTACACACACACTTACATACACACACATACACACACAGGATGACATTCCTTGTTCGCTTTTGCTGCGCGTCATTCAGTGCAACAAAACTGCGTGGGTGCATGTTTGTGCCAACAACGCAGCTTGGTGCAGCAACACCAACTTGTCAACAAATCCCCTACAATTTATAGCATAAACAAACTTGTTACACAAATCCTGCACTGCAGGTGAGGCTAGTGTGCGACCTTTCAGACCTGCAGCTGTACCTGCTGGCAGGCATGGTGCGCCTGAGCGCCAAGAAGCATGCCATGTATAACTTCGAGGTGAGGAAGCGGCTCCCGGCCTCGCAGCTGTGGCTGCAAACATGGAGCACCAGGATGCTGGGTGGAGGGATGGAGCGAAGTCGCTGCGTGTGTGTAACAGCGAAGTGCATGCGCGATGTGCTTGCACATTGCAGCTGTTTGTACCTCCCTGTCGCCATGCTGCCACGGCAAGAGGTGTGGTCCCATTTGCAATTTTGTACAGGGATCAGGGATGGGGTCTGCCTCTGACTCAGAGAGCACTGCACCCATTCTTGAGGACCCAGCATGACCTGTGTGCCTCTGCCCTTTTTCATTGATCCTCCTGCAAAAGGAGGCTCTGTACTAGCTGCTCAAACAGGAGCAAGCCTCAGAGAAGAGGTCCTGCCTGCTGGTCGGAGCACCCAGCTAGAGGCACCAAAATCAAGGGCGCACGCTCCATGTGTGTAGGGTAGATCTGTAACGCCTGCAAGCATGGACACCCAGTATTCTCGCAAACAGGCATCCTTCAGCAGCCTTATCAATGGCGTGTGTAGGACACATTGGTGCGATCTGGAACAGGCAAAGAATGGGCTGCCTGTAAGCTGCAAGCTTGAGCTTATGAACGGTCGCTTCACCTTGCATGCATGTATTGTGCTGCTCCTCAATATTGCCCAACCTGTACTATGAAACTGGCAGGAATGTGCTGCCTGTAGGCTGAGAAATCCCTACGCCCAGCTTGCATGTTGTCCTGCTCCTGAAAATTGTCCAACCTGTAATCTGAAACTGGCAAGGATATGGCTGCCTGTTAGCTGCGCATCCCAACACCTTGCTTGCATGTTGTGCCGCTCCTCAACATCGTCCAACCTGGGTTGTCTGCAGCTGCAGGGGAACAAAGTGCCTCCCTAATATTAATGCTTCCCTAATTTTAGTGAGCATGGCTGACACCCTTCGCCCACCTTGCCTTCTAGCATGCTTCTGTCTAGCCAAGCCAAGCCAGGTTGCCAAGCCAAGCCAAGCCAAGCCAACAGGCTGCACATCAGTGCTCAGTGCTCGTAGTTTTCCTTTTCTTTTCTTTTCTTGCTCAGAAGTCCTTAGGACAGCTTGCGTCGTGTGTTTGCGGCCTGCAGCTTTTTGCTCTCCCTTTTTACATTGCTGAGCATCCCTTCCAAGCTCCGACCTTGGTGTAGCCTCTCTGACAAGCTGCAAAAGCCTGTGTTGCTTGGCGATGTGTTCTTGTTCAGTACATACCCTAGAAAGTGTGTGTGTGTGTGTGTGTGTGTGTGTGTGTGTGTGTGTGTGTGTGTG
The DNA here is from genome assembly GCA_914767535.2 of Dunaliella primolecta. Classification (NCBI taxonomy): domain Eukaryota; kingdom Viridiplantae; phylum Chlorophyta; class Chlorophyceae; order Chlamydomonadales; family Dunaliellaceae; genus Dunaliella; species Dunaliella primolecta. Next base: position 2,195,449 of record OU611751.1, on the reverse strand, counting down.
TGTGTGTGTGTGTGGGTGTGGGTGTGGGTGTGGCCATGGTTGCACTGCAAGCAAGTCATCTTGTCCTCTTTTTGGAGCCCTTGATTGGTTGCTCCAAAATTTCATCTACTTCCTGTTGTGATGGTGACAATACCTATGTCCTTTGCCTGCACACTGGGACACTGGAGGCAACTTTTTAATCCCCCGCTGCACACTGGAGGCAACTCTTGAATCCTTTGCCTGCACACTTGAAGCAGCTCCTATATCCTTTGCGGCACACTGGAGGCAACTCTTAAATCCTTTGCCTGCACACTGGGACACTGGAAGCAACTTCAAAATTTTTGCACACTAGAGGCAACTCTTAAATCCTTTGCCTGCACACTGAAAGAAGCTCTTAAATCCTTCGCCGCACACTGGAGGCAACTCTTAAATCCTTTGCCTGCACACTGGAGGCAGTGCTTAATTCCTTTGCCTGCACACTGGAGGCAATCCTTAATCCCTTTGCATGCACGCTGGAGGCAGTGCTTAATTCCTTTGCCTGCACATTGGAGGCAATTCTTAAATCCTTTGCATGCACGCTGGAGGCAGTCCTGAATCCATTGCCTGCACACTAGAGGCAGGAAGAACCCAGGATTGCATTGTGCAGCCCGCAAAGCTTTCTCGTTCTCTTACTGTGCCTCAAATGCTTGCTCATTCACGTGCTCTTGCTTCCAGATGGTGTGGGACGAGTGCAAGAACAAACAAGACTCTTCCGGCATCCTGCGCACCTTGAAGGAGAATGAAAAGGCTGCATGGCGTGCGTTTGAGGCACTGGTGGACTCAGGAGTGGCCTTCTACTCAAATCAGGCTGCCGAAGCAAAGGTGCGCATGACCTTGAGCTTCAGTTGTTTTTTTAGGACCAGAACCAGGCAGTGCAAGAACATTTGTATTAGGACCAGCACCAGGCAGTGTGGGAGCATTTGTATAAGGACCAGCACCAGGCAGCGTGGGAACATTTGTATAAGGACCAGCACCAGGCAATGCGGGAACATTTGTATTAGGACCAGCACCAGGCAGTACGGGAACATTTGTATTAGGACCAGCACCAGGCAGTGCGGGAACATTTGTATTAGGACCAGCGCCAGGCAGTGCGGGAGCAGCACCTAGTCCTTTTTACAAAGTCCTTCTTGCAAATTGCCACGTCTTTAGTCTACAAATCGAGTCATGGCACTTTGCAGGAGACACTCAGATTATCTGGCAATAGAACTCAAGCTGGAGGTGTCAACCCTCTATTCTCTGCCTCCCCCACAGCCCCATCATAAGCTTAGCCCCAATAATTACTGCACAAACTCTGCATGTGTCTTTCATTTCATTTCCCACCCCGACCTGTGGCTTTTCACTGCCGCAGCCTGGTCTCAAATGCGTTGCCTCCAGGTCTGTTTCCGTGTGCTTGAAAGTACCAGTGCCAGGCCTATCAGTCTGACTTTGTAACAGCCGATCAAAATGTGCGAATCTGAATCATGTTCGCTGCTGCAGGGGCGCAACATGAAGTATGCTGGTGCTGTGCTGCGGCTTACGAGCAGCGAGGTGGAGGAGGGCCTGGCAGCCCACAGATCATGCCCTGATGAGATCATACGCTTCATACGCATGGAGACATGATCCTGTGTGTGTATGTGTGTGTGTGTCTCCAACACAGTATGTCTCCAACACAGATGGAGGCCAATTTGATGAGTATCCCCTGATAGGAAGCTGTTATTAGTTTTGCTTCCCTTTTCCTCTTTACCCAAATGCAACTGTTGAACAAGCTAATATATTTTCCCACCATTTTCCACAATTGTTTTTCTGTAAAAATTTGGTCAGTGGCAGACTCAGGCAGGTCAGCGCATTGTGCCGAAGAACAAACCTCAGTCCAACGCTTGGGGAGCCAAAAATGTCGAGGTGCGCGACGCACCCCCAGGAACCATTCCTAGGACCAGGCGCATGATCCTGCGGGTTGATGGCTCCTACAAAAATCAGAGGGCTGACTGTGACAGGTGGCAAGGGTTTTTGCGTTGGGTTTTTAACTTTCGACAGTGACAGATTGGATGAGGGGGACACGGCAGGAAGATGTTAAGGAAGGAAATGACTAGGCAGGCAGAGAGCCTTTTCTTTGCTTTCTCTTTTCAGGCAAAGAGGATTCCCCCTGCATCAATCAAGGAGACGCCCTGGCTTGGATTGCGCCATCCCTTTCACCAGGAGGAATGAAGTAGAGCAGCAATTGGCCAGCTATTTGATCGACATTCCTCTTAGGGACCTCCTAAGGGTTTTCGTGAAATGATCTGCTCATACAGACCGGAATTCAAAGAAGAAACGCCGCCAGCCGCCAAGACTTGTAAGCAAAGACGCACACGAAGACGACATAAAATAATTTTGCTGAAAATAGTACAATATAATAGTCATCGGGGAAAATGTTTAAACGGCGCGATTGGAGGCACTTGCACAGGGCAGACAGCAGCGGCAGCAGCTCAGACGTCTCCTCTTCTGATGACAGCAGTGATGAAGGTACAGGGCTTGTTGCAGAGAAGGCTAGACTTGATGCAAGTCCTGCAAGTGTCCCCCAGCATGCTGCAAACAACCTTGACCCCCAGGTGAGGTAACCAGCCAGGAGGAGAAGTCTTCCGGCTCTGAAGAGGATTCTTCTTCTCAAGAAGAAGGGGAGCAGGGGAGTGGGGATGTGGTGGGGGATAGCAGCGAGGACGGGGACGATGAGGGCGGCTCTGGTTCCTCTGGAGAAGAGGGAGAGGAGGAGGAGGGCGGGAGCGAAGACAACGAGCCGGTGTTCTTCCCTGGCAGAAAGCAGCCCAAGGCTCGCAAGCGTGCAGAGCCTGACATCACAGCAGCCCATGTCATCAGGTGTGTGTGCCCTTTGTAAATGCATGCCTCGTTCATGCATGCCTCATGATGGAAGTCCTTCCTGTGTCCTTTGCACACTCACAGTGCTCTAGCAGGATGTCTCTAGTCTGTGTGTGCACACCAAGGTAGTCTTAACATGTCCATCTTAACATATCCAAAGGTTTTGACATGTTAGGCAAGGTTCATGATGCTCTCTCTCGTCCCGCTGACCTTATACCATGTCATCTCTGCCTTTTGCAGTGTATGGACTGGAGATGATCCTGAAGGCTGGGAGTTCAAGGTGCGAGGCAAATAAGCATGCTAGCGTGTCATAATATTCTTGCAAATAATTCCCAAGGCGCTTTGCTGTTGGGCCACTAGCGTTGCTCGTGCAAACGGACGCGTATGTGCAAGCTTTACACAAATGCATGTCCGCATGCGTGTCAAGCAAATGTGAGCAGGCAAAGCAGTGATGAGGCGCTCTTTTGTCAGGACTGGTGTTAAAAATGCAGCTAAAATCAACATCATCGCCATGACATTGACATAACTCATGCAGCTTCCATTTTGAATCCTTCTGACTACTTATCTGTGTGCGTTTATGTGTATACATTTTACACTGCAGGGCATTGGCCTCAGGTGCAACCCTTGCAAGGCCCTGCTTATAAATCGTCCAGCCTACCTCCAGCACGTTGCTGGCAAGGTGTGCGGAGACTAGCTATTGTTGGGAGAACATGGAGTGCGGGACCTAGATATTGTTGAGAAAACATGGTGTGTGGAGCCTACCTATTGTCGAGAGAACATGGAGTGCGGAGCCTAGCTATCATTGAGAGAACATGGTGTGCAGGGCCTAGCATGGTCGAGAAAACATTATGTGCGAAGCGTTGCTATTGCTGAGGGAGCATGCTGGTTAGTTTGCTGGTGTGTTCCGTTTCCTGCACGAGAAAATGCTACTCACTACTACAAAATTTTCTGCAGAAATGGGAGTATCCTCTGAGGGGGGCTGCACTGCTTTCCAAGGGGGCCATGGTGCCCATCCAATGGGCTCTACTGTCCGCTTGTCAATGGCATGCTGTTCCAGATGCATGACTTGGAATCATGCCTATAGCTGAACAGTATGCTTATGCTGATTTAATCCATGCTGCAGTGATGCTTCCTAGGCTTGTTTCTCCTCAGCCAGCGGTACGGAGCAGTGCTGCTCTTGAACTCAGGCCTGCCCCCACATTTAGGTACAACTAGCTGTGTTGCTTTTGGGCTCAGGCCTGCTTCCCGTAAGCCAGCTGTGTGGAGTGGTGTTGCTCTTGAGCTCAGGTCTGGCTCCACCTTTAGAGCTGCAGTGTTGCTTTTGAGCTCAGGCCTGCTTCCACCCAGCCAGCAAAAGAGGGAGTGGTGTTTGCTCATTATATAAGGCATGCGGATAGCAGATTTTAAAAGCTACAGTGAGGCTTTTGAGCTCAGGCTTGCTTCCACCCAGCCAGCCAGCAAAAGAGGGTGTGGTCCTTGGTTATTGTAAGGCATGCAGATAAATCAGCATGTTGTTGCATGGATACAAGCGCATGGATAAGTCGACATGTAATTGCATTTATGTAAAGGCACACGCCAGAGCATGCGAGTTAAATGTTAGGCTTCCTCTTTGAACATGGCGTAGCCAGTGCCTTTGCCATGGTTGATTCAATCGGCCTCATCTTGCTTTGATATGCCTGTGTGTCCCGTTAGTAGCCAAGATGCTAGATCAACAAACAACTCATTATGCACCAGGGATGCCCCGGTATTAGATCAAGCGGACCAGACTGGTGTGAAGTTGCCAACATCTATTTTGAGACTTACCTGGTCATGATGTGCCCTATCTACCTTTGGTGAAGGCTGATTTTCACGCCTGCCTGGTCTTTGTGGGCCCTGCCTGCTTGGCAGAGCAAGGAGGGCCGCAAAAACCAGCTCTGGAGCGCCACTTGTTGCTTTTTCACAGCTTGTGGGAAGTGGACCTCATTTGCACTGTGTTTGGCCTGGGTTGTGCATGCGCGATTGCACCGACACACACACACGCACACGCACACTGCAGAAGCATTTAGCAAAAGTGCGGAAGCTGCCCCCTGGGTCTCGGGATGAGGAGGATATCATTACGTTGGCAGCAGACCACGAAGAGGTGAGGTTCCTTCAGGTCTACTTTATTGAGTTGTAGTGACAACGCAACCCTCTATTTACTGTGTAGGGGAATGTAGTCACAGCGAGTCACAGCAACAGCCAATTGCCGAAAAGCGTCAAAAACAGGGTCACACAGCAGAAGTGCCTCTCTGGGACCAGGGTTGGGCTGCCAGGTCCCACTCTTGATTTTCTGTTTTCTTAAATCAAGCCCTAGCTTGCAGGCCCTCTTGGCCTGATGATTGAATCAATGATCTACAGACTTAGCTAGATGTTTGCAGGTATTTGAAGCCGACGCGTTGAGCCCTGGCGCCTTGCAATAATGGCTGACCCCAAATATTATATGTACCGTGCAGGTACTGAACCACCGCGCATAAATATCGTTTCTTGCCATGCGCGTTGACTGCGTGCATGTAAAATGTATATTTATTCCAAGGGCGCAGTTTTAAATTTTAGCATTTCGGACAGTGAGAGGGTGTGGGTGGTAAAGAATGCCCATGCGCGGTTGTAAAATGATTATTTATGGGCTGCACTGATGATGTGTTATTGCAAGACTAATTGTTTTTTTGAAGGTGCATGATAGTCCATTTCTGCATGGTGGTTTCCTGCTCCTTGATGACCCGGGGGTCAGTTTACTGCCCATGTTGTACGCCTTCCTAGATTTTTTTTCTGGTTAATGTGCCCTAGCTTTGCACCATGCTATGTAGGAGGAGGCAGAGACGCATGCAGAGCGATTGGAGCGGATCCGACGCGAGGCCTTGCTGGCACAGCAGGTGACACCTGTGTAGGGTTGGCTGATTCCGTATGTATATACATATATTCTTATATATGCACATATATAAGCGCCAATTATTCAAAACTTTCCCTGCCAAGTCGCCGGAATTTGCAGCATATTTGTTGAAATTTGCACAGTAGGCGCTTCCTGGGCTGTGCTTCTGACACCTTGGGTGTGCTCGTGGCAAACTCCTGAGCTATGCTTGTGACAAAGCTCGTGACTCCTGAGCTCATGACTCCTTATCTGTGCTTGTGGCGAACTCCTGAGCTGTACTTGTGGCTGTGGCCTGCATTGCACGTGAGGCAAGAGCGGGAAGATGGGCATGGCTTGTTGTGTGAGACTTGAGGACAAAGGAATGAGAAGTAAAAATGTATGCACGGCATGAAAAGCAAGGTCTGTGCACCAGCCGCATCAATGTGGCTTCTTGTAAGTGACTGAACCCTGGTGAGCAGCCAAGCTGAAAGAAAGGGAAGAAGCAGAGCAAAGGGGTTGAGCCACTTCCTGGCCACTGCAGCTGCAAAGGAGTTGCTCAACGCCGCAAGCAACCCCTCTCTTCCTTTCCGTGTCATTTACTGTTAGGAGCTTTTAGTTTTTTGTGCACGTCCAGGGCGTGCAATTGGATTTGACCAATGCTCTTTGACCAGAACTTGGTACCTCTAAAAAGTTGCCTGGCACTTCTTGCACCTATAGCTGTAGACATGAATTCCCTGACAAAGACTTGTACCTCTCTCAATGTTGCCTGGCACTCCTTGCGCCTATAGCTTGTGGACATTTATTCCCTGACCAGAACTTGTACCTTTTTAATGTTGCACCTATAGCTGGTGGACATGAATAATGTCATGAAAACAAGGCGCGCGCACACGCACGCACCCACACACTTGATGTCTTCTCCTTCCTTGCTACCTTCTCATGATGAGGTTGCATGCATGCATGGCTGAACAGTTAGAGATCCAGCAACCAAAAGTGCAGGAGCTTTTGGATCCCTCGCCTTCCAAAATGGGATTCCCTGTAACAAGAGCCCTCGTGAGGCACATAGTTAGGGTACAGAACATAATATTGATTTTTCGAAATCCCACATCATATAATACACAACGTAACATTAGTTAATCATAACCCCAGAATTCATCTTAGAATGGGTTAGGTGGGGGTTTTGCGTCCCAGGAATTGATTGGTTAAGTTCCTGCAAGGAAGAAAATGAGATCAGAAAGATGGTTGATTACACAAGCACAGGCGTGTGCAGTCACACGACAGCTGCTTTGTTCCAGCAGCTGTTCGACTATCTATCTTGCCCACACTGGGGCTGCCCAAATAAGTGTTGAAACAGGGTACCTGCTAATGCACTCTGGTGTGCAGCCACACAAGAGCTGCAGCTGAAAGTGCATCTGCGGTAACTAGACAATTGTGCCGCCTGCAGGCCTGAAGGCCTAGTTGGCAAAATCGATGAAGCAGAGCAAGTCCTTGCTGACAGCATCCTGCTTCCAGCTGAACGGCTTGTGGGGGGTATGACTGCGCCTGGCGCTTGACAGGGCGGCAAGGCCTGCTTCACCATTATCCAAGATTATCCCACCTCTTCCTCACGAGGGCGCTTGCACGGAGAGCTGTGCTGCTTGCATGTTTGCAGGGGGCTGTTGGGGCTCGTGACCACAGCCTTTCCACTTCAGCATGCAGGGCCCGTGCTCCTGATCTGTCACCATCACCCCATCATAGCCCTCCTTGAGCTTCTTTGCAGGCAGTGCTAAGCCTCAGCTGGTGTCCTGCGGCCCCCTGCACATCTGGCAGACCATGCCATCTCTTTCCCTGAAAGACTAGTATTACAGAAAAATTAATCCTACATGGATCTCGCCCATCATTGTATTTTATAGTGAATCATATTAGTCCTGCGTTCCTGACCCTACACGTAGTACTACCATGTGTTTTTGATTCTGCCCTGTTTCAGGCAACCCTCCAATGTTGCCTTTCCTGTTATGGGTGTTTATATACTTAATTTCAAAAACCCTTGCTGGGGTGGTAGCTCAGACGGTATGATGAAGGCCTACAATGTAATAAGCAGAGTAATAACCAGAGGATGTCTGATGATGACTTGCCCCATTAAAAAACAGAATTCCACAAATGCCTGTCAATGTCGGCCCTCCCAGGAGCAAGAAGCTGCAGCGCAGCGGAAGCGTGCCAAGAGGGAGCGCGAAGAAGCGAAGCGGGCAGCAAAAATAAAAGAGCGGGAGGCTCGCAGAAAAGCCGCTGGGAAAGGGAACCTGGTGACTGAGGACGGGGTGGGCACGAGCGGCCAGCAAGCCAAGCATACACAGGGACAGCAGCCAGGAGGTGGAGAGCGGGGTGGGGCGCCCCCGTCTCAGAAGAAGGGAAGCCAAGGTGTGGATGGTGCAAAGCCTCAGGGTCATGGGCATGAATCGCAGGGAGCAGATGGTGGTGTGAATGGGGTTGAAAGAGGCATTGGGCCACTGAGCGAGGCAAAAGGGAAGAGCGGAGAGGGCGGCAAGAAGCATGGGAAGCCGGAGCGGAAGCGTGTGGGTAAGCGGCAGCGTGCGGAGATGCGGGCGAAGCTGGAGGAGGCTGGGCAGCTGCGGCCGCCGAAGAAGCAGCGGAGGCAACAGCAGCAGCAAAGCCAACCAGAGCAGGAGCCAGTTGTGAAGAAGGAAAAGAAGCTGCAGCAGAAGCAACATGAGCAGCAAGCGCAAAAGCCGGCTCTGAAAAAGCAAAAGGAGCAGCAGCAGCAGGAGTCAGAGATGGTGCAATTGGCAAAATTATATCACCAGCAAGCTCAGGGCCAAAGGCGAGGGCAGAAGCAGGCCCAGAAGCTGGGTTTACCAGGGCAACAGGGGGCTCGGCAGCAACGACGGGAGGCAAAGCAACAAGGGCAACCCCAGCAGCAGCACAGGCAGAAGCAAGCACAAAAGGGGAAGGCACAGTAGTAAAATGCAGGGGGGAAGGGGGCCGGAAATCATCAGCGTAGGCTGGTTGATTGTCATGTGCAACAATTCCCTAACATCATGTCATGCTCAATGGATGGGCTGCGCATGCTCTGGCTTGCTTTACTATAAAACAGATGTACTTCAATTGTTCCTGCTTCATTTATTCCTGCTGTTGATTCATTTATTCCTTTGAGGCACATCCATTTTGTGTTCTTTTGTTCCAGCTGCCTTTAAAGAATAAGGGAAGGGAAGGGTTACATAGCTGTACCTGCCTGTGGGGGCAGCTTAGCTGAAGCAAAACGTGCCTGCAACCAAATCAGTCCAGTCAAAACAATATTAGCTAGAAGCTCAGTCACAGCATTTCAGGCGTGCAGACACGAACTTGGCTATTCCTAGGACATCAGCCTGGTTCATGAAGTCTTTAAGGCGTGATGCACTGCTTGAGGGTGCAGAGCTAAAAAGGTGGAACTGAATGCGCAGTTCTGTTAAATCCTGAGATGGGCAATCCAGGATAACGTGCTCTTCGTCTTGTACATTGTGCCAATTGCATTTGTCGCAAATCCTAAGCTCGTGTTAAAGAATAAGGGAAGGGAAGGGAAGGGTTACATAGCTGTACCTGCCTGCGGGGGCAGCTTAGCTGAAGCAAAACGTGCCTGCAACCAAACCAGTCCAAACTAAAAGCAAAATGAGCTAGAAGCTCAGTCACAGCATTGCAGGCAAGCAGACACAAACTTGGCTAATCCTAGGACATCAGCCTGATTCATGAAGTCTCTAAGGCGTGATGCACTGCTTGGGGGTGCAGAGCTAAACAGATGCTGGAACTGAGTGCGCAGTTCTGTTAAATCCTGGGATGGGCAATCCAGGATAACATGCTCTTCGTCTTGTACAGTGTGCCAGTCACATTTATTGCAAATTCTAAGCTCGTATGGGCACCTATTTCCATGATGCCGTTGGGTTTCTACTCGAAGGTTGTGACCGGAAAGGCGTAAGCATGAAATACTGCGAAATAATTTTTGAGGAATATCTTGTCGTAGGTAGAGAGGTAGCAATGGCTTTTTGTTTCTCTTCTTTTCATCCCACCAGCCTGGTATAGAGCCCAATGGAATGCCAAAGTGTGTGTGGTACGTCCTCATGATTCTACTGGAAGCATGGGCCTCTTGTGGAGTCAGACTGTCCAGACTCCTCCAATCATGGATAATATGCTCACGAAGAACACCCTCCAAGTCGTTCGTGTTAACCTTGGCTCTGGTGCGTATAGCAGCAGCAAACTGTTGAGCATGAGGCACGTCATTCAAGGCTGTCAGAACCTGGTGAGTCCAACTGCCCTTTTTATCAGCAAGTCGTAGGTCTGCTTGCGCAACTTGGCTCAAAAGGGCATTGCTTGTACTGAGAAGAGAGTTCCAGAATCTCATGATACACCTGAACCAGTAAAAATAAAGGGGCATTTGTCCCGTCTCTCGAAGTAAGCAGTGCGTTTCTGTTGCTCTCTTAACACCCAAAAGAGACTTGAGGAAGCCTGTATGATAGACATGTGCTTTAGTTTTCGCTGATGACTCGAAAGAAAGTTTGTCTGTAGCCCATATTTGGCATCCGTATAAACCTGCTGTGAGTGCAAAGACTTGAAAGAGCCAAAGCATGGCATGTTTCCTATTCAAGATACCAAGTTCAGCGCCAGCCTTTTGTACTCTGGCAATGCCTCCCATAAAGTTACGTGCCATTTGGCTTGTAGCAGTATTCATTTTGCCATCACGTCTCAGTAGAACTCCAAGGTATTTAAATTCTGTAACAACCTCAAGGGCTGTGCCATTGTACTCAAAAGTAGGCAGTTGCGTAGAATCTGCGCTGAAAAAAACCATGACCTTGGTCTTGTTTGTATTGAGTGTCAGCTCTTTGTGGCGCGCATACTCATGGAACCTATTAAGCTGGAATTGCAGGTTTTCTGCAGAGTTTGCAAGAACCATCGTGTCATCTGCATAATCACAATGGGACACCTTGGTTGTTTCTGTGGCTGTAACAGCCCCTCGTCCAGAATCTAAAAAACGGTCCATGTCATTGGTATAGAGGGTGTATAAAAGAGGGCTCAGTGGGCACCCTTGTTTCAACCCCTTGTTTGGGGCCACTTCACCTGACTTTTTGTCTCCATCAACAAGAACGTATACCCCCCCTTGGTATATGGCCATGATGGCTTGTAATAAGTATCCAGGTGTGTTCATTCTCTGCAAGTGTTCCCACATTCGCTTCCTCTGGACATTGTCATAGGCAGCTTGGAGGTCCAGAAATACTGTGAAAAGTTTTTTCTTTGTTAACTTGGCTGTTGAAAGGGCATGTCGCAAAACAAAGAGGGGTTGATTGGTGTTTCTTGTTGGGCAGAAACCAAATTGTGTGTCGGGAATTTGGCCTTCAGTAAGGGCCCACTCTGTCAAAAGATCACGCACAACATTGGCATAAAGCCTGTATACACAGCCATTGATGGCAAGCATTCTGTAATTTTTTGGATCGCTCAGTGCATCTCTTTTATAAAGAGGGGTAATTTTTGTTTTTTTCCAAGCTTGTGGTAGCACACCAGCTGACAAAAGCAAGCGGAACAAATCTGTCAAAAAAGGGAGTAAAACATTCTCTATCTGACGTTTCCCTCGGTCATTTGTGTATTCCCTTTCTGCATGTTTGATAAAAGGGGTTGAAAATGGATCGAAGCCCGGGCTGGAGTCAGCATTCATGCGAGAAATATTTCTCTGCACGTAGGAAGTCAAAGTTGCTGCATCTGGAACGTTGTAAGAATTGAGACTGGGTTGTATTGGAGACTCAGCAGTGTTTGACCTGTTTGACCTCTGTCTGTATCTTCCGCCAGGTCCTGGGGGTGTTGCAATTTCAGATGGCGTGGCTAGTCTAGATCGAAGCTGATCACTCAGTGTTTGGTGTTTGTGGGGTAACCTGGATCGAGTGCTGTCTCTGGTATAACCATCCTCTTGTGTTTGAACAAAGTGTTGCTGGAGATGTTTAGTCCAAATGTCTGCAGGAATAGGGGTTGTGTGCTTGTGTTTGTAAGCTCTCATCACTTTGTAAGCGTCTACACTGCGTGAATCAATGAGGTCAACTATTTCCTGAGCCTTTTGTTTCTGGTGAGCTCTCTGTCTCGTTCTGCAGTATGATTTGTAGGCACGTTTGAGGTCTGCAGCAGGTAACCTGTATTTAATATGACGTCGTATTTCTGCTTTGTAAGCTCTGCATGTTCCATCAAACCAAGGTGCCATGGGAAGGCCCAGTCGTGCTCTTTGTGGTTTGTGTTTTGCGACCATGTCAGCCATTTCAGCAGCATGTTGGATAAAGGAAATAAAGCAGTTGTAAGCAGAATCAGGATTGCCACCTTGTATGGCTTCATTGAACATCTGAGGGACACGCTCATTTTCCATCAGGTTGGCCACGTATTTCTTTAAGAAATCCTCTTTCCAGATGAGCCTCAGTTCATTATCTCTCAGCTTCATTGTATGTGTGAGAAGGCGCACGTCAAGGTGTGGTAATCCATTCACAACGAACTGGCACGTCAGAGGTCTGTGATCCATGAGGTCAATGTTTGATATAACCTCTATTTCATGGCAGCATGAGTATAGGTCAGGAGACATAGCCATGTGTTCTGTCCATGTTGCGTTTGGAGTGGCAGCAGCGTTGTAGCCAAAGAAAGTGGGTTGACCTACATCTCCTCTACCTCGTCCAGTAGTAAGTATCAGTGGCGTGAAGACAGCAATGTCCAACAAACACTCTCCTGCTGTATTTTGGCGAGACTTGTGACACTGGCATGCGCGGGTCTCTTTGAGCTGCGGGAATGATTCTAGCAAGTAAGAAAAAGGCTCAATAAAAGGGTCTGGCTGGTGGTCAAGGTGCGCATTAAAATCCCCCATCAAAAACAAGTGAGAGCAGTTGGCTTGGGCCTCAGAAACCTCTAATTGCAAGTCAGAGAACATCTGCCGAATAATGAATTCGCTCCGAGTGCCAGATTGGGGGTTGATGTAGATTGCTCCCAAAATCACTTTTCCTTCCACCCCAAAAACAGAGCCACAGATTTGTACCCAAACAGCTTGGATAGAATCGGAAACCTTCCAGATACGGACAAGGTCATGTAGACTGTTGTGAATATAAATTGCAACTCCCTGCCCTTTTCGCCCTTCAAAATCCACTGTATTGTGAAAGCATTTGTTGTGCGTGTAGAGATGAGAACTCAAGGGTGTAAGGTCACTCACTCGCGTTTCCAGCAGCACAGTAATGTGGTTCTCCCTCACATGAGTAACCAGTTGATCCAGTTTGTCAGAGTAAGTAGTTTTTGGTATTCCGTCACAGTTTAAAACAGAACATTTAATCCGCTTGCATTTGTCAGCATGGCTGCTCAAGCCCTATTGGTTTGCAATTTGGCCAATATGTCTGTCAGTTTGAGCACTGGAACCGTAGCAAGCATGAGGTTGTTGAGCAGCTTGGGCAAGGGTTTGCAGCACTGCGGGGGAGGGAGCTGAGGGGGTTTGCTGGGCTGGGAAAATCCTGGCGCGTAGCTGACGCTGTGGAGGGGGGGGCATGTTGCGTGGGGGTGGAGGGGGCATGCTGCGTGTAGGTGAGGTGGCGTTTGCTGTACCAGGTGAGACTGCCTGGCGCTTGTGGGGGGTATACTGGCTGCGCACGTGCTTAGGAGTGGTGCGTGGGGGCGGTGATGGTTGCTGCTGCTGCTGCTGTTGGGGAAAGGGTGTTTGGCGCGTATGGGGGAGAGTGCTTCGCTGCTGCTGCTGCTGCTGTTGGAAGGAGGTTGGGCGCACAGAAGGGGGAGTGTTTTGCTGTTGCTGCTGAGTGCGGGGGTGTGCTGTTTGGGGCTTTTGCTGCTGGAGGGGTGCTATCATTGCCTGCGCTACCTGACGCGCTCGAGCTCGTCTGTCTCGGTCTGCTGTTGCTGCTGGAGGAGGAGCGGGCTGCTGCTGGTTGGGGAGAGGGGCCTGGTTCCTAGGAGGGGGAGTCTGTTGTTGCTGCTGCTGCTGCTGCTGCTGCTGACGGGGAGGGTGAGTTGCTTGGGGTGTTTGCTTCTGGGCGGGAGGGCGTGTGTTCTGGGATGTAGAGGGGATTGTGCGGGCTTGTGACTGCTGCTGCTGCTGCTGCTGCTGCTGCTGCTGCTGCTGCTGGGGAGTGCGAGGGGCGAGGAGTGGGCGGAGGTGCTTGGTAACTGTTGCGGCGTTGACCGAGTTGAAGGGTTGGCCTCGAGCCGGGGGGCGTCCTGCCCAGAGGTGACGGACGAAAGGGTACTCTAATGCTGCTGCTGTCGACCTCTCCTTGAACATGATTTTGTCACCCCTCGCCTGGAAGGAGGCGTCTGTGAGGCCGGTGTCCCTGGCCACCTTCTGCAGCCGGATGGCCAAGTCGACCAGGGTGTTCTGGAGGTGGGTGCGCTTGTGTTCAAGGACGGTATGTGTGCTGTTGGGGCTGGCGCGGAAGGAGTGATATGCTGCTGCTGCTGCCTCTCCGCTGGTGAAGTGCACCAACATGCGTGGCTTGCCCAAGCCATTGACCCGCAGCTGCTCAACATACTCAATGCTTGACGGCTCGCAGCACAAAAAACGTGACACGTCGAAAGGAGAAGGAGCGCAAGGTAAAGCAGCCGTGCTCTTGGAGCGGAGATGTCGAACAGAGTAAAGTTGGACCCTTTCAAACTGGTCCTGCGCACGTTGTGCTTGAAAATTCGCAAGAGAAATCCCTGAAATAACTTCGAACGCGTTGTGCTTGTCGCAGGGAGAGGAGTAGGGGTCAGTGTCAAGAGCAACATCTGCTGTTACGCGGTTAACCTCGTAACCGCGTAGGGCTTTGGCCAGTTCCTGATTAACGCGTGTTTGCTCGCGACCAGAAAGATCGTTAAAAAGCCTTTGTATTTCCTCGTCGTCCTTCCTGGACTTTGTGCGGAATCGCTCTTCCATCTGGGCCTCAACATCCTTCACCAGCACCTTCAGCTCCTCCGACAACACCTTGCTCAGCTCACGGAATCGTGTTTCCAGCAATTTTAGACATTCATCTGCAGCCATGTTGATCAGTCCGAATTGAGTATTAATTTTTTTGTTCATCAAACTTGTTATTAAAGAATAACAAGTTTGATGAACAAGAATAAAAGAACAAATGCTATCCCTTTTCTCAGTTAGGATAGGATAGGGTTACATAGCTGTACCTGCCTACAAGGGCAGCTTAGCTGAAGCAAAAGGTGCCTGTAACCAAACCAAACTTGTGCAAATGTCAACTGAAAGCCTTGAGCTGAGTTCAGAAGCGCCAACTGTAAAAATCACACTGTCACTCTAATGAAACAAGCACGCAAAGTCATGCACAAAAAAACTCCATAAGGCTGTAGTGTAGTCTTTTCTCAGTTAAGAGGCTGCAGCGGCTCGGCATGCTGGCACCACATCCAGGCTCCGTACTTGCAGCTTGGCAAACCAAAACAGGAATAGTTGGGCTACCTTGCTCATCACTGGCATTCATTGGTGTAGCAGGCACTCTCTACAAAGAATTCACAATCAATCCTGTTAGGTAAGGGGGGGGGGAAGATACATCGCTATATCCTCCTTTCAGGGCAGCTGTCAACACTGAAGCCTGTAAGCAGACCTGGCCAATCAAGAGTTACAAGAGTTACAATGGGGTTTGACCTTCAGCCAGGTAGTTTGGCTGCTCGGTCTGCTCAAGTGTTCCAACTGCACAAAAAATATCCATGAGATCGGAAATAAAACGATAAGTGTCATTAGTTTGCTTCTGCAAGAAATGAATAGCATCCTCAGAGCTAGCTTGAGAATAGTAGAAAGTGCCTGAATCGTCCAGAAAAATTCTATAAGACGAGGGGAAGTCAGAAAATAGCTGTGCATAATCCCTTCGAAGAGAGCACACAGAAGCGCAAGAACAAAGGAACACGGCATGCTTTTCGTCTTGGAGTCCTTGTTCACATTTATCACAAGTTGATGTGTGCTCCTGCCAAAGTGATGTCTCAACTCTTAAATTATGAGCATGTAAGTAAAAACGTGCTATGTTTCTTAGCGTGCGCTTGCCCAAATCAAGATGCAAATACCTGGGGACAGAAAAGGGCGCACCATGAACAGACAAGGGTCTCAAAGGAAGTGCCATCCAGTGATGATACTTGGCTAATTTGTTCGTGTGGTCACCATGTTCTGCCAAGGCATCAGCATTCCACACACCTCGCAGCCTTTTTCTCAGATCAACAACAAACTCCCTCATGGCTATAGGCTGCCCTGACCGAACACAATGAGTAAACACGTTGCACCTGTCCAAGCCTGTGCAGGCAGCCAAAAATTCTGAAGTCCAACATTTATGGGAGAGACTGCTCATTTCAACATCTGCTTGCAGTACCTTACTGAGTGTAGTGCTGTTGCTGCGCAGTAAAGCATTGTAAAACCTAACTGCTGCACGAAACCAATAGAACTGTAAAGGTTCATGCCCTCACTCACGCAGTACAGACCAATTAGGAGTGGTGCGCTTTAAGCAGACCTGGCCAAAGAATTGGTCGATGTGGACTTCAAAAAAATCCTCTTGTGCCCTGTCTGGTGAAGCTGGGCCTCACCAGACGGAAGGCCCAAATACTAGCATCCATGTCACGTCAAATTGTGGTTATTACTGAATCATTGCACATTGAATGCTCTGCAAGCTCTTGTTGGCTGGAGTCCATGCGTGGTGCTCATTCACAGAGAGTCTGCTTACGGCTGAAGGTGTTCCGTGTGGTGGGACTTCTTCTGGCTTGTACATCTCTGCCCTCTCTTTCGCACTTATTACACTTCAGTGCACGTGTGTGCCCTCTGCCATGACTGGACTTGAACATTTTTCTTTAACAGAAAAAAAAACAACAAACTTCAATTTTTTCTTTCATAACTTTGCTTTTATGAACAGGCTAGCAGCCAAACGTCTTGACTGAGGCCTTTTTCCCTTGTAACTCTTGAATCATTGCACAACCTAGTGTGTGAGGTGTGACCTGTACTTAAGTGGAGTTCTTTTATTGGATGCTCTCTTATTCAACCTTCTGTTCCACCTTCCATTGAGGTTTGGCACTGTTTCTGATATCCCTGGCCTTGTGCCAGGGGTGTTTTGTCTCTGATGTAACGCTAACCTGACGAAGCTGGTCCAAACGCTGTGTCTGCCCCAGACATTCTCTGCATGCTGCAGCCAAGCCAGCACGGTTCAGCAAGACCAAGAGCAGCTTAGCAGCAACATGAAGAAGAGCTAAGCCGGTACACTCGCAACTCCAGCCAACAGCTCGAGTGTACCCGTCCTTTGTTGCATGGTTTTTGGCAACCCTGGACGTTAAGTGCATTTCATGGCGCCACCACAGAGTGTTACCTGCTTTGAAAACAGTACTACTGTTTTCACTTATTACTTTTTTCACTTATTTAGTAAATGTGCAGTGACGGTGATTCAGCATGACATTCAAATTGAAGTGGTTTACCATCCAAAGATTGACAACTTTTTTAACATCAGGAATACTCTTCATCTAGAGGAGGCTTCTGCGGGGGTGTTCGCAGGGTGTGTGGCAATAGAGAACGGGAGAAGAAAAGCATGACCGGTTAAAAACCATGGTCTCCATTAGCTCTGTTTCTGGCTTCTCGTAGGCTGGCTTTACCTTGTCCAGGTTAACAAGGAAATCCATAAGTAAAAACGCACGACTGCCAGGCTAAAGTGTGGAAAAGAAGTTTGGACAAAAAAGCATTTTCAAAAGTAAGCTAAGTTTACAGGTACGTGAAGGAGCATCAAGAAAGTTGTAAAAGAGGGTTTTTAGAGAAAAAAGAAAACTTACATGGGCAGTGAAACACTCCCCACCGTGACATCAATTAGGAAAATTTGGTAAAGGGGATGTTGCAGGATACTTAGGGCCGAGGCACCGTCTTTCCTCTCCATTAAGAGAAGGGAAAAATCAATGGGGATCAGGAGGGCTTCAAGCAGTACCCCGTCCCTGATCTTGGTGGTGAGAGTCGAAAGAGATTCGAGTAGTACTCAAGAGCGCGTCTGGTGCTAGCAAATATTCGGGATATCTTATAACTTATCAGAGGGGGCTATCTGAGGCCTAAAATTAGGTGTTTTTTGCATGCTCCTTTGCACATGGTCTAAGTTCCCAGTTATGGAAAACGTGCCTAATCAGCCGCGGCGTAAACCCCTAGTTTTCACCACCAAAACTCCATATCTTACCACCCACTGCACCAAATTGGGTGAGTTTTAGTGATTCAAGGTGCTTGCAACAAAAGAATATCATTGCAAAAAATGGAGTGAAAAGCCCCAGTCACTGAGTGGCTGGTGTTTTGTGGTGATTGCAGCCATCTTCCCATAATTAGGGTTTATGTGCCCTATATGAGCTCTGGCCCAGTCTATCTCAGCACACTGGGCGACTTACACAAATCCGAGTATATGCTCTGGTAGCTTGTAACGCCAGCTACACTTCAGAGCAAAAATTGCCTCAGTCAGATCAAAGGGCTGCGGGTGGCTGCACTTTAAATGCAAAAAAGGAGCGTATTTGGGCATATTCTTAGATAGCCCCCTCTGAAATTTTATAGGCTTACAGGTCAATGAGCATGAAGCCTTAGAGCAAGCTTGTTGGTTTTATGAGTGTCAATCTTAAGCTCTTCAAGGGGCTCCAAAGTGTGGGCGGCGTAGATGACCCCCCAGAACAGTATGGAGGGTAACCTTAGAGCTGAGACCCTTGACAGATGGTGACAGAGGTCACGGTGCTGCTGCTAGGAGGCCTCGAGCTGCGGTCTAAGCTTTGGGGCTGGTGAGTTGGTGCATTCTGATTTATTTGCATGGGTGCGGGCAGCTCCCTTGAAGGCAAGCCATGTGGTGTCACGGAAGGGATTGCCCCTTGGATTGACACAGTGGAAGGCTGTGCCTGCAGGGATGTCATCACCCTGGCAGCTCCCTTGAAGGCAAGCCATGTGCCACGGAAGGGATTGCCCCTTGGATTGACACAGTGGAAGGCTGTGTCTGCAGGGGTGTCATCACCCTGGATAGCCTGGTTTTCGGCAATGCATCTGCACATTTGTTACCCGTAATCCCAGCGTAAGACTTTACCTTGTAAAATCCTTAATATGACGCTTGAGGTGTGAGCCACTTGCGTAGCTTTTCCTTTTTTTCCTTTTTTCCTTGTAAAATCCAGACTTGGCAAGCGTATTCTTTCTTTCTACCTACCTTGTAGAGACAGACATGGGTAGGTGAATTTCACACAACTTGAAGCTGTATGACCAACTTGAAGCTGTTGGTGGCACGATTTACAACAACTATACAATTATACCTCTCATAAATCTGGGCCTGACCAAACAAGAAGCTGAATCAGTAGCCTCCCAGCTCAGGGGCCATGCCATCCAAAGATTATCCACCATCATTAACACTAGACATGCACTGTGTTTTCAGGGAGCATCTGGGAAGGAGTTTGCTGGGCGCGCGGTGGCGGCAGAGGATGGGAGAAGGAGAGTCTGAGCGCTCAGGGGCATGGCAAGCAATCCCCCGGATCCCCATTAGTTCTGTCTCTTGCTCTCTCCTAGGCTAGTTTGGTCTAGTTTAGGTGGAGGGCTTTCTGGTGAGGCCTCTAACTTTTGTTAGGGGTTCTTCCCTTAATGCACGCGGCCTTGGGCTTGCGTAGACTTTTCTTTTTCTTTTTCTTTGTATGATTATTCTGAAGGAGTGATCTTCAAGTTGGACGCGCTGACGGTGAAGCTCTCAGGATACAGAGTTTATTTTCTAATTTGGTGGAGTGAGAAAAGGCTAGCGGAGGCAATATGAGAGTGACCCTGGAGAATGGCAGCTGTTATTGCAGCTAATTCAGCCCTGACAATGGTATTAGTAATTCCTGCTCCGTTTGGTTGGACATAGTTGGGGTCACAGCCAGGTCCTGGAGCCCGGTGCTTCCAGTTACCCTCCAGATCACCATTAGCACTCTTTATTTTACAGCTTTGTGCTAGAGGGGAGTCACAGCTCTTCTGAGCCAATGTGCCTCCTTCCTTAATTGATGTAGGGAGAGTTTCCATTTACACCTTGCTGATATGGATGAGTCTTGTTGGTCTGCTCATGTATCTAAGTCATTTAATGGCATGCGCAATGAGGAGGTGTTTAAACGGAAATTACTGAGTGCTTCCAAGATACCCATGCAGGATTTTTAAGGGGATTTGAGGTACAGACAGCAAGAGGTTTGGAGGGAAGCAGACGCCCTAAGTCCCCGAGAGGTGAACAGAAAAGCAGTGACTTACCATCATTGGTGTGGAGTACCTTTGAATCAAACAGGACGCACACCCTTCTGTATCCCATCATATTTGTTTAAGGATCTGGATAAAGGAGTCATGAGGAATGTGAGTAGGTTTAGGCTTCGTGCCCACTGCTTGAAGGTCGAGTCCTGTAAATGGTTGGGTGGTTCAAATATTTGTGATAAGTGTGGATGTGCTGTCCAGGACGAAAACATGTTCTTTTCTACTGCAATTGCTGTGAGTTGTGTGAGCTGCACCATTCTGTGACAGAAAATACAAGGACCTGTTCATTAATCTTTTTAAACCGTTACACACTTTTGCCCAGCTTCCAAACACTGATTTTGTTCCTTTCTTGGCGAGCTTTCACGTTGTGACTAACCTGAGGTCAATGTTTTTCTAAATCAAGACTCGCACAGATTTTCAAAATTTTTGTCTGAACTGGTTTCAATTTTTGATGCTGGATGAGAATGTATCACCAGCAGCCGATCAGCCAGATTTTCGGGCTGTAGGCCAACCCCCTTGTAACCCTTCCTCTGCCTACGTAGTTTCTCCTTTTTCTTTCTACCAGTAGGCGTTTGAAACACTCCCTTACTAGTTAGGGACTGTTCCAATTATGCAGCCACGTTTTGGCTGGCGCAGTTCTTTCATTCCATTTTCTTTCAAAGTTCAAAGAAGTTCCTCGCTTTTCTGTACACAGCACGTTCAATTTCAAACCTCAATCTACGCATTTCAAAGTGCTGCAGGCACCTTTTCTCTTAATATGTACAGCTATGTAACCCTTCCCTTCCCTTTTCTCTTAAGCTATGCTGCCCTCGTAGGCAGGTGCAGCTCTGCAACCCTTTTCTTTCCTTTCCAGGCTGTAACATGGGCAATCAAGGGCAGTGATGCAATCATTAAGAAACTCCATGATGGGCAAACATGGAGTTTCTTGGCTACGCCCGTGTAGCCACCATGGCCGTAGCGTTCTGCACAACATCCCATTTAACACTGTCTCTGAGCTTCCAGTATTGTTTTTAGATTGGACTAGTTTGGTTACAGGCACGTTTTGCTTTAGCTGCCCCTGCAGGCAGGTACAGCTATGTAACCCTTCCCTTCCCTTAACGATGTCTCTTTACCTTTTTGAACGTCTCTTTTCCTTCACAGTTGAAGTTTAAACATGCCAGTCGCCACATGTATGCACAATATCCTGTGTGTGACTCACGTGACTGAAATGGATCCAAACCAGCACGTATCTCACAAGTTTGCAAGTACCGTGCAGGTACATTGTAAGTACAGAAAAAAGCAAGCAAAACATCAAGAAAGGCTGAGCATGCCTAGCATTGAGCTGCCATCTTGACAAAACGTACTAGTTCAGTAAGACACATTGCAATGTGTGTCTGATCATGCAAAATAACCTGGCACCCTTTTTTGTCATAAATACATGCGTTCCAATCAATGTTGTAGGCAGCCTTGCCATCCTCTCCCCAAGCTTGCTGCCAGTGCCTTTGTTTCAAAGCCAACTGAGCAATTTTGAGCTTCGCCCTTCCGCCTCTTGGTCCAACAAAATGACAATGAGTCAAGGCAGCCATAAAAGCTGAACAGGGTTTTAGCAAACCTTCGAGCTCTTGACTGGAATCAGGACGCGGGTGCGGAGCGCTACAACAGATGGCAATGCAGTTCCAAGTAGCACATTGCAGCAAATCCGACGCTTCTTGTTTCAAAATTCATCATGCTTTGTCCGGCGTCGGTGAGCATGATCAGGCCTGTGGGGCTTTGCCGAATATGCTTGCCTCAGGAACTTGAAGTAGGCCCTGATCTTCTCCATAAACCAGTTGCCCCTGCAAAAGAAGTAATACACACATAGGAACATGATGAGACAGCATGAGGACTGAAGACACCTTACTCACATGATGCCTGCGGCCTAAGGTGTACTGCTTGTTCACAAATTGCACTGCCACTAACTTTCCAACCTTCATTGGATGCATGCTGACATGGGTGCATGCTGACATGGGTACGTGCTGACGTGGGTGCATGCTGACAAACACAAACGCCAACAAGGGGGTGAGTCAGGCGTGCAAACGCCTGCAAACACACAGGTCTGCACATGCGCACACAAGCATGTGCAGCAATGCAGACAAGCGCGCGAGCATGCACTCACTTTATGGGCTGGTAGAAATGTGCAGCACCCAGGACGTAGTTCCTCATGGTGTCTAGATCAAGAGCCCCTTTGTAAGTGCCCTGGTCAGTCCCCTTGGTGAATATTTTAAACAAGGGGAACGAACTCATGTTCTTGCACAGGTCAATGTTCTCCTCATCACTGCACGGCAGGCAATAATTTTTGTGCTGAAAGTCAGAAACGGTCAATCAACGGCTCAGTCCCCAAGTTCAAAAACAGGCTCTGAAAGAGTGGTGGCACAAACACACACACACACACGCACACACACACATACACACACACACAAGCGCGCGCACTATCATCATCATCATCATCATCATCTCACATGCAAGATAAATAATGTAGCGCCCAGGAAGATACAGAAAAAACACAGGATGCCTCTGAGCACAGCTACACAAGCACTTCAACTTAGCAACAGACCCCTTTTTCTACTTGTACGATAAGTTCCTAGGCTAGTTGCTCAGCGCTTACATGCCTGAAGTGACACCAGAACATGAGTTGTGCTCAGTACCACAGTGGTGAGTTGGTGGTAGATGAGCAACAGAGGACATCAAAGCACGAGGATAAGAAGAGGACAAATGCTCTCACCTGCAGTCTACAATGCTAGGAGTGGACAGCCGCTCTCACCTGCAGTCTACACTGCTAGGAGAGGACAGCTGCTCTCACCTGCAGCCTATAATGCAAAGAGAAGACAACGGATATGACATGCAATCTACAATGCCAGGAGAGGACAACTGCTCTCACCTGCAGTCTACAATGCTGACAGCAATGCGGTCATCACCCGCCACATGGTGATGCGCAGCAAGGTCTTTCCAGAGGGGGGCCAGCCGCTGGCTTTCACCTAAAGAAAGAAAAGAAAGAAAAGACTACGCAAGCCGAGCGAATGCGTGCACCATGGAGAGGTTCCACAGCTAGCAAGGTAGTTGGTCCCGGATTTCATTTACAGTCAATCAGAGAGGCGGGTTATAGGTGCTTGCAGGAGGGCTCGACACTGAGCTGGGAGTAAAAGGACGACGGCATGAGAGCGTGCCTGTGGTTCTGCAACCTTATTCCTGAAATGCCTGTCCTACTAGATGCGGGCGCCTTAAGGGTCTTTCCAAAAAAGTCCAAAAAGGTCTGCAGGATGAGGGCAGAAATTTATGAGGGGGCATGGGAAGTGCAGTTCCATTTCACCAGCATGGCTTCCTACGATTGCTGGCTGCTTAAACACCCCACAGCACAGAAAAGCAAGCTCATGTGCTGAGCTGATGCTTGGCCCAATAGGGCAGAGTTATGATGCAGGTTCAGAAGCCTCGAAGCACAGAAAGGCCCTAAGCGAGATAGAGTGAACGTGAGGGCCATTAGTGGTGTGACAGGCTGCGAAAATGTTTCACATCATGCGCCAGCAGCAGCTCATTGTTGTTAACGAAACGAGCTGCACAGCATGTGAGAATGGCGCTGTATAAGGCCTAGCTTGAGCAAAAGCTGGCAAGAGCAACTGGTATTGACACCCCTGAGCATGAGGGAATGGGGTGGGAAAGTCATACACATTTTGGAGCAACTGGCATTTACAGGGGCTTCCTTTAGGGGGAATGAGTGAGGAAGGGCAAATAATGCTTGCCTGCTACATTGTTCAAAAGCACTGAATTGGGAAGGAACCTTGAAGACGCATCACAAGTGGCTCTCCCTCATAATACTGCAATGCACCCTGTCAATGGATGCCAGGGCCTCCCACCTTGTCGCGGTAGATAGAACCTGGTGGATGGGACAAAGAAATGACAGCATCAGCTACAATTGATGTTGCAAGTCATGCAACGCGTGTGCATGAGTTGACTGGCAGCTGCGTGCAAAAAGTGCTTGTGAGCGGATTTGACTCACTTGATGAAGTGGATCCGGCCATCACTAATCTGCAGGCAGCAGGAAGGGTTCCTCATCATCATGGAGCTATGCAAGCATGTGCAACATGTGCTATAGCACAACTTGCGCCCTCAAGTCAAGGGACTGCTTCTTCATCTTCAGAAACCATTCATTCCTAAAATCACACGCACTGCTTCCTGGAACGTGGGTCCGGTCAGCCGAGTCACATCGTCCGTCTCGAAGGGGTCCACGGCCAGCGTTGACAGGGGGGACAAAAGCAATGCACACAAGGTGCACAAAGCGGCAATGCATCTCATCGTGACCTTCTTCAGCAACAATTATAGCCTATGTCCTTTGATGTACCGGTATTTGGTATTGAATTACTTGGGAAGTTTAAGTGCCTCTGGTTACTCCCCGGATGAGCATTTTTTTGACAACATTACATGGAAGTAATTACTGACTTACGTGGTTGTCAGGGCCTCATATCAATGATTTCTGTGCACCTGCAGGCCTAATTATAAATCCAACAGGCTTACCTGGTTCACCAGTATGCAGCCTGCAAGCAGAGGCCCCTAGATAGGCCAGAGCCTGTTGCAACATGGCAAACCCTGAGTTTGCAAAGGTGCTGGCTGCACGCTTTACTGTAGTTCACACACCCAGGAGGCCAATTGGCAAGCGGCGGTTCAAAGTCTTGTCAAAAATCCTCCCTCTCATGCTTGGCTTGCTTGCGGCGGGCTACCTCGTGCACGCACGTCCCTTCAGAGCGGCCACTCTGAACCTGTCAGCACACAGCAAAACCAATGGAGACACAATTGAGGTTGCAGAAGAACTGCTTGGCAGGTTGGTTTGTGCACACGCGCCACATACCAGCATTTCTGACGCACGTGACTGTCATCACATCTGACGCAGGACTTCTCAGCAGAGTTGCTGTAGTCAGGACTTCTTGTTGGAGCAAGCCTCCACTGGGGACTTTATTCACAAATCATAAGGACTGCGCTCCGTGCACGTGGTGGAATGTCCGTGAATGCAGTGCCATGGAGACTTCCGACTTCGAAAACATTAGCAGGCCTAGGCTCCTCACCAGTGGGCAACCTCTTGTACTGCCTGCTCCACCACATCATGCTAAAGGTGGGAATGATGTAGGCCAAGATGTTCCTGAAGGCTGTGCTCATTCGTTCCCATTTGAGGGAAGATGTATTAGAGTCAATCAGGCTTGCAATTGCCAGAAGCAGTGATCTCACAGGCGTTGATTGAGCCCTGCCTGCAAGTAGCGAAAGCAGGTCAGCATCTTTGTACAAATCAGGTGATCACAAGCCCATGCTTCTTGGGAGTGCTGCAATCAGACTTGCAGCAGTCTGATTGTAGTACAGAGATTGAAGCACAGAGCTTCCTGTTCTAGAAGAGCTCAAACGGTGAGATCTGGATCTCTAGAGTGGGGCAGGTTTGATGCATCCAAGCGCCTCAGTTGCTTGTCCTCATCAAAACAGAAGGGCAAAAAAAATGAGTGGGCATCATGTCAATCTTGGTCATGGCCCCAGGACCCAGCACCCCTCCAAATGGTTTGACCTCGTTTGATCATCTGGGAAGAAAAAAAAACTACGTAGGCAGAGGAAGCTCTCCCTACATCAATTAAGGAAAAGGGGACACATTGGCTCTGGAAACAAGGAAAAGTAATACCTAGGTCAATGTTTAGGATTAGATAACGAAACGAACTCTGCTCAAAACGTGGGAATGATCAATAATTTGTTCGTAACTTAAAACCTGTACAGCACTGGTGGAGATAGCACGTGCTGGATGTGAAAAGGCTGGCCCTAGGAAGGAGGAAAGGCCTTTCCACCTCAGTGTACCTTAAAAATACTTTATAGTTATCTTCTTGCAAGTAGGTGTGGTGTGAGGAAACTAAGTTCCCAGCTCTATGCCTCTCGCTTGATAAACTGTATCTCACTTGAACCCTAGCTCTACGCCTCTCGTTTGGTGAATCGTACAATTATTTTTTTGTCCCGCAGAGACACAATTTTGAGCGGTACAGATGATTGTGTGCATCCAAAAAAATGGTTGCTTTGGGAGTTGCAGGAAAGTGCTGATAGTGGAGAATGCTGTTGAATTTGGAAAGTGTGGCAGCCAGGAAGGCCCTGGTCCAGGCACGTTGATAGCTATGTCTACGCAGCTTCAATTGGACTCTTGCATTCCCTGAGAAGCAGCAGCAATTGCAGCAGCAGCAGCAGCAGCAGCAGCAGCAGGCACGCAGGTTGCATGGCGTCATGGAACTACCAGGTTCTCGAATATCTCTTCAGAAGCAGCATGGACGTTCACTTGGGATTGTGTGTCCAGGTAGACATCTTGTATCCGTACTGAATAGCAGCACCTCCTTTCCCCAGATATCCCCACGGGGATTGTGCAATTCGGGCATGGCCACCAGAGCTTCTATGGGCAATATATAAGATAATGATGAAATAACAAAATATGTAATAATTATACATATTACATCATATGACCAGGCCTTCCTTTATAGGCTGCCGCAGCCTCAGTACACAAGTCATATCGGCTGCCTTAATTGATCCAGCTCGAAATGCTGTGTACAGAAAGAGTCCTTTGTCCCTGTGGAAATGTGCAGAGAATAATTGTCTAAAGGGGTGCAGGATGGTCACCAGTTGGTTTGGTACTCTAAACAAAGGTGGAGCCTTGGTGCTCATAGCTAACATGCAAAATTGCATACATATCTTGCGGACTCTGTAAACGCAAGACAAGAGCACAGCCACTCACTTTTTGAAGTGCATGTTTCTTTGGTCTGAAATGGTGTGGTGCAGTTTACAAATAGGAAGAAATTGCTAGCAACAAAAAAATGCTACTTTCCATGCTCTGTTGCTGGGAGGCAACTCTTAGCAGGTTTAGCATTGTCTGCTTGAATTCCAGGTGCTATTTGCTGCTTTCTTGCTGACTTTGATTATGATGTGCCTCCACTCTTTCCTGCAGGAGACTTGGCGAACGTTGCGTCTGCTTTAAGCTCTCGTGTGTGTGGATCGCCGGCAAATCAAGGGTGAGCAAGAAGCCCCACTATGATACGCAGAACTGGCGCAGCAGTGTAATAACCCCCAAGCTTGTATCGGGCAGGGGCATTGCAAGATCCCGTCTGACCTTCTTCTAATCAGGGGTATTGACAAACAATCCCAGCAACAAACCTCATCAAACAAGCTGTGAAGCATGGGCATCAAAGGTAACTGCTTTCCTCACCAAACAAGCTGTGAAGCATGGGCACCAAAGATTACTGCTTTTCTCACCAAACAAGCTGTGAAGCATGGGCACCAAAGATGACTGCTCTCCTCACCAAACAAGCTGTGAAGCATGGGCATCAAAGACTACTGCTTTTCTCACCAAACAAGCTGTGAAGCATGGGCACCAAAGATGACTGCTTTCCTCACCAAACAAGCTGTGAAGCATGGGCACCAAAGATTAATGCTTTTCTCACCAAACAAGCTGTGAAGCATGGGCACCAAAGATCACTGCTCTCCTCACCAAACAAGCTGTGAAGCATGGGCATCAAAGATCACTGCTCTCCTCACCAAACAAGCTGTGAAGCATGGGCATCAAAGATTTCTGTGCCCTCGTGCCAGGCGACATGTGTGACGACATATGCATGTATGGCAATTGCAAGAGAAATATCGCCTGCATTACTGGCAAAAGCTGTCCCTCAGGATGTGTTTTAGATCGCAACATACAGGGGGGACTAGCATGGCCTCTCTGCAAGGATGACACAAGTGCCAAAGTCGGCTCCAGCAGAGCGCACACCACTGCCCGAGGATGATGTGCAAATGCGAAATGAAATTTGTGTGTTGAGAGTGGAATGATACAGAGAAGATTGGCATGGCCCTGCGCAAAGGTGTGCTCATTTCAAACAGGCTGACAAAGTCTGGAAGCGCAAGTTTTGCTAAGCCAAGTAATCATGGTGCTTGCTTGGCCTTTTCTGCATCCATCTGAAAGAGTAAGTTTGGCAAGTTTAGTTCCTCGTTCTTTTGTTGCCATGATATTCAGCAAGAATGGGAATTTAAGGTATCCTAACAGAATGGCTGAATTCATGACAGAGCAGCTGGAAAATGATGAAGATGTGCAGAGGGGGTCAGCTGATGCCTAGATTTGTCTGTTTTTTGCATGCACCCCGTGCATGTCCTCCCCAATTGGTTTCTGCAACACTACGGTTTCAAAGTTACCACTTGAAGTGCACGTGCGTGACCCTATTTTTCACCACCAACACTCCATACCTGACCACTTACTGTACCACATTGGGTGATTTGTAGTGATTTGTGGTCCTTGCAACAAAAGAATATCAATGCAAAAAAATGGAATGACAAGACCCAGTCACTGAGTGGTTGATGTTATGTGACGATTCCAGCCATTTTCCCATAAAAAGCACCGAATTAGGGTTTACGTGCCCCATGTGAGCTTTAGCCCAGTCTATCTAAGCACACAGGGCAACTTATACACATCTGAGCATGTGCTCTGGTAGCTTGTAACGCCAGCTACACTTCAGAGCTAAAATTGTTCGGATCAGATGAAGTGGCCGTGAGTGGGCGCGCTTTTATGCAAAAAAGGAGCATATTTGGGCACATGCTTAGCTGACCCCCTCTGGCAAGGCATTGTTGTGTGCCGACCTGTGTGAAAACAAGAGTGAAAAACTATGCCAGCCAGAAGCGCCGCATGCATTAAGGCTAGGTTCCATAACTAGCAAGCCAGCAAGTGCCTCGTCAATACCTGTGTGTCTACTTTGTGTTAGGAGCCTGGTTGCATGGTTTGTGGCCAGTGAGTAGCTCAAGGCCGGGTTCATTGTTGTTCTAGAGCAACAAACACGATGATGCAACCCTATGGCCATTCATGATCCTCATCTCATGTCACCTGTGTCACTCCCATTCCACTGCCTATTAATCGCACATCATAGTAATCGCACACCGAAATAATCGCACATCCCGGTTCTAATCTTTCCTCTGTGCATGGAAAAACCAGGCCCTTTTCCCACATTGAACAGAACTAGAGTTACGTGGTGCAACAGAGAAAACGCGTCAACACTCTTCACCATGATCCGCGGAACAATTGTGCTAACATTTTTGCACATTCTTGTGCATGTGCTTTCAGGTATGCGCGTCTCGTGTATCCTCTTGCACCATCTTCCTCTTGCCTTGCCCAGTCTCCCACAGCCTTGTGGCACCAGCAGGTCTCTGCAGCTGGAAGGCAGGAAGTTCTTGAGCCACACTATGAGCAAGCAGCCCTCTACGATGGTCTTGCAGGTGGGGAGCTCATGTTGCTTGTGGTGATCATAAAACATTGTGCAGTTGTAAGGCAGGAAGTACTTGAGTCACGCTATGAGTAAGCGGCCCTCTACAATGGTCTAGCAGGTGAGGAGTTCATATTGCTTGTGGTGATCATAAAGAGGGTGCAGTTGTAAGGCAGGAAGTACTTGAGTCACGCTATGAGTAAGCAGCCCTCTACAATGGTCTAGCAGGTGAGGAGTTCATATTGCTTGTGGTGATCATAAAGAGGGTGCAGTTGTAAGGCAGGAAGTACTTGAGTCACGCTATGAGTAAGCAGCCCTCTACAATGGTCTTGCAGGTGGGGAGCTCATATTGCTTGTGGTGATCATAAAGAGGGTGCAGTTGTAAGGCAGGAAGTACTTGAGCCACGCTATGAGCAAGCAGCCCTCTACGATGTTCTCGCGGGTGAGCAGATCATGTTGCTTGTGGCGATTATAAAACTCTGCAATTTCCAGGCAGGAGGGGCTTGAGCCAGAATATGAGAAAGCATCCCTCTATAATGGCCTTTCAGGTGAGCGATTCATATTGCTAGTGGTGATCATTAAGCTCTCCAGCTGTGAGGCAGGAAGTGCTAGAGCCGCGCTGTGAGCCAACAGCCTTTAAGATGGTCTTGTGGGATAGCGGTTGTTATCTCTTGGTAACTTCACAATTAGCTGGTGCGTGATGATCAGAGGGCCCCCTTGTGAGGAGAGAGGGCATCACAAAGGTCGCTTTGGCTTTGACCATTACTGCATGTCTTGTGCGGACAAATTAATCCCAGCTGCGCTGCTTCTTTCTGGCCTGTTTATGTATCATCATGAGCATTGAAACCTTCTGATTTGCTTCCATGCCTACTTTTGCAGTGGCATGGGGACACACAAACAAGAAAGCTTCGGTGAGTGAGAGTGGACCTGTTCATACTCGTTGACTTATCTGCAAATCAGGTTGAGCCTGAGAGGCACATTATGTTGGATGGCATCAAACAGCAGAAAATTCTCTGCAGCAGAGGCGTCAGTGGCGTGCTGTGTGGAGGATACTTGTGAGTCAGGTAGAGCTTGAGAGGCACGCTCTGTCGGATGGCATCACACAGAAGACAATTCTTCGCAGCAGAGGTTTCAGTGGCGTGCTGTGTGTAGGATGCTTGCAAGTCAGGTAGAGCCTGAGAGGCACACTCTGTCGGATAGCATCACAGAGCAGACAAAGTTGTTTAGTCACCCACAACACCATTCATTTCCACAAGCCATCAAAATAAGGGTGCTTTGGGTTGTGGGGTGAATGCCACCCATTTACATACTGGCGGTGCCAATGCCCTTCTTGAGCCTCTGCACAAATGCACACAGACAGAGAGCCCCATCAAGCTTGGTTGCAGCTGTGTGTAAGTTGTTATGTTCTTACCTGCCTGCAGGCCTGGAAATGACAGGTGTTTAAAAGCTGGCCCACCGGGTGCACTTCTCCCTAAAGTGCTAGAATCATTACTCATCATCTGCATTGCGTTGCTTTCTGCAGGTAGAAGAATGTGCGGCTCAGTGCTTGCACTTCAAGCCTGGTAAGAACATTAAAAAAGCCTGCTTATATTGGAAATTGGCATCGTATATGGGAAATCTTCAACATTTGAAAGTATGTCGGTGAGCAGCCACACAGGTTGAGTCAATAGAACTGAAGCTAGAGGAGGCACAGCCTGGACTTCGAGGGTCCTCAGCATCTATGCAAAGCAGGGTATCCCGAGAAGCGGAGACTCGCACGCATGTTACCGGCGTGCTAGCGTTCACATGACACTCTTTAAATATTGCCAACAGTCATTTGACTTAAGCAACGCCATTCTTCTGTGAGCATTCCAAGGGCAACAAGCCGCTATTCTGCAGTATAGGGAGAAGGTCTAACCTCTCTCAGGTCTATCCTCTCTCAGATTATGTGTGCACCTCATACTTGTACATGTAGGGGGTGCTTCAGTATTGCCATCCAGAATTTATATCATCCTGCAAGAACAATGTTTTTCAGGGGTGCAGGATAACTGTGGGCACCTGAAAAAGCTGTTGCTCTTGAGCATGCAGGAAAGTGCATGATTGTGAAAAACAACCGTTTCAATATTTATTTAGATATGGATGAGGACGGTCCTGAAGCGCCTAAGGGGCGTCAACAGCTGAATGGGTATGGGAAGTTTTCTGGACACTCCTTATATGGAGGCGGCCTAAAAGTGTGAGGAATTGTGTGTGCCAAACATGTCTTGATTGCAGGAGCAGTATACAGCTGGATGTCATTGGCTTTTGCAAGTTTTCACATGCAGGAGTGGTGTGCAGCCTTTTCATGCAATGCTTATTAATGCTGATATTTCACAGCTCTGAGGAATCAGGGCTGATTTCCCTTGCAGGAGCAAGCAGGACACCCAAAAATCAATATTGAGAGGGGTGCGGGATTAAAGTGGGATTCAAACGCTTAACGTTTTTTCAAGGGGTGCGGAATGATCAGAATTTTGTGCAGTAATTCTTTGTTTTTGTGAGGATAGGTGATGCCATAGTTATTTTAAACTCATTCCCACCTGCCCCTATGCATGCCCCATTCCCACCTGCCCCTTTTTTGAAAGATTGGATTTTGTTTGCATCCCTCGTAGGTTTTGCTTTTGCAGTGTAATATTGCTACCAAAATTAGCTTGAATTGCTTCATGCACATGTTGAGTTATTTTCCGAAGTACATTTTAAAGTGCGTGGTGTGGCCTTAAGCATTGCAAGAGCAGCAATGCCGAGGGCAGCATAAGCCACATCCAATGATATCAGTTTCCGAGTACAACACAGGGGGTTATGCGGGCAGGCCTTTCAAGAACACAGAGGTAACAGAAGCAAAGGCCACGACAGCCAAGAGGATTTGATTTCAATGCCTCAATGCAGCACAAGAGAAGATGCAGATAGGCCTGCCATGCAACGCCTTTGCCTTTTGCCCTGATGGAGCATGTTGGGAGCCAGAGCACCCTAACCCAGATGTTTCTACCCGAGGCAGCTGCTGGTGGGTGAATCGACCACTGACTTGTCCAACATGTATTCGTTCTTCCTGTCTAGGCTTGAACTATATCTGTGGTACCTGTGCTGCCAACTGCCTGCTTGCGATTTACTGTTTGCTCAAAAAGTTCAGCACTGTTCATACTTGACACACTTTTCACCCAGAACAAGAGCATGCACCTCTTCTGTGGAGCAATGCCTTGACAGAGAGTGTTTTGCATCACCACAATCATCAACCGTGGCAGCGTTTTTAAGTTGTGCTGGACCTGTACATTATCTACCCTGCAGGTTGAAATTCACTGAAGCACCAGCCAACCCCGAGGTGATTTTGAGAAGCAACCTGCCAGGCTGGATGCGCGCAAAACATAAGGATGCACCAAAGCAGGCAAAGTGGCAGACAGGTGTCCTTTTGCCGCCAGGTGTTAAGCTTAAGAATGGGACGTACTCTCCTCGACATTGGTGGTAAGCAGGGCTTTGCGAAGGAAAGTGGCTTCACACATAAGCAGCTATGGTGCATCCCGGAAATTTTGCATGCGCACGAGAATCCGTGGATGCTTCTTGCACCAGCAATGTGAAGAAAACACATCAGAGTGGTGGAGAAGCTCATGCTAGTCATATTGGTGAAATAATTTTTTTCAGGACAGGGCAGGTGCTTATCCTTTGCCCCTTATTTCATTTTCCTACTTTTGTGGAAAGGAAAGGAAAGGGTTACATTTTGTGGTATATGCAGCATAGATGCAGAGATGAACTGGCCATGCGAGTCATGCAGCCTGGTGCAAGGGGCCTTCCTCGCTTGCACTTAACAGGCAAAGGATTTGCATGGCACTAGACCAGTACTTGAGTGCAGGCTTGTTTGAGGGATCCAACAAGTGCGCCCGAAAGTGGTTCTGCATTTTATAAGTCAAAGGATTTGCATGTGCTGCACTGGACCAGGATTGGCTTCAGGCTCATTAGAGGGATCCAACAAAGTGTGCCTGACAGCGCACCTGCATTTTTATAAGTCAAAGGATTTTCATGCATTGCACTGGAGCAGGATTTTAGTGCAGGCTTGTTTGAGGGGTCCAACAAGCGTGCCTGAAAGTGGTGCTGCATTTAAATAGTGAAAGGATGCGCATGCATTGCACTGGAGCAGGACTTGAGTGCAGGCTTGTTTGAGGGATCCAACAAACGTGCCTGAAAGCGGGACTGCATTCTTTTGTCATAATGGAGTTGCATGCATTGCACTGAACTAGGATTGGGTCTGGGCTCATTTGAGGGATCCAACAAGCGTGCCTGCAAGTGGTTCTGCATTAAACTGATTCTGCTCGGGTGAGCATTTCAGTGATCAGAAACTCTAGGCTCCTTGTTTTAGTTGCAATGCATGTGGTGGAGGGGGTTCACGGTCCTTCTGAGCCAATGTTTCTCCTTTTCCTCAATTGATGTAGGGAGAATCTTCTCTGCCTAAGCAATTGTTTTTCTTTCTGCACAACATCGCCATTTTTGGTACCCGCATCCTCAACAATAACATCATGTTATTGATGATTCCCTGCGCAATAATCAAATTCCTGTGCAGCTTGCTAGTTCGAAACCTTTTTAAATGCCCTGGCCCATTGGCCGGTGTAGACTTTTCTTTGCTTTGCTGGTGGTAATAATTTTTATGCTGCACCTTCTCTGCTGCAAGCTGCCTTATGCTGTGCCTTGTGCTTAGTTCAGACTGGGCCAAACGTTTTTCTACTGTAAATGGATCCATACTGAGGCAAAATAGCAAAGCTTTCCCTACATCATTAAGGTTAGGTAAGGTTACATTGCTGTATCCGCCTACATCAATTACTGACAGGGAGACATGTGGCACAAGTCGAATGATCAAACCATCAGTCAGACTCCATATTGCCAGCACCTCAGTTCAATAACAGAAACTGTGTGCCACAACTGTTGCCGAATGCTCAATGAAAAAGCATGGCCATGCATCATGAATGGATCTCGCACCAATATATGCCAATGTGGACAAAATATTTTTGCAACACAGAAATGCTTGGCCGCCTGCACAGTGCAACCCTCTTTGTGCTCGCTGCAGCACAGACTTTGCAGCTGAACAATTCAAAACCTTACCTTTCTCGTGAGGCATGCCACTGGCTCAAACCCCTTAATGGATCCTGGCTGCTGGTTTCTCTGCCTAAACCCTAACCCTAAAACCTTATTTAGGCGGGAGTACCCTTGGGTCTGCATTAGTAAAATAGCAATCCCTTCAAGCGCCTTAGCGCAAATGTGTCTGTCCACTGCATGCTCTATTGTTCTAATGCAGATTTGCCTGTCTGCACGTGCATCCACATCCAATCATAAGATTGTTTGGGTGGTAGACATGATGCCTTGTCCCTGCTTGGCCCATCTCATTTCATTAGATCTTCCAGGTCTGCCACAGCTGGCCCGTGAACACACTGCCCACGCCCAGTAAAGCAGGATCCGTGGCATGGGCAGTCAAAGCTCCTGCAGGCAGCGCAAGAGAAAATCCTGGACACGTCAGCCCAATAAGGCAAGAACCATGGCAAGGGCAATTGAAGGTCATAAAGGAAGTGCTAGGAAAATTTTCAGCACTTCACAGACAGTGCTATATGCCATATATGCTATGATAGCATGGGCTTGGAGTTTGATTCAGAGGCAAACAGAATGTAGAATAGTAAGTTGCAAAATAATAAATAACTTGGAGAACTAGCCAACCACGATCGAAGGGGAAACGTGCACATGGGCATTGCAACTTTAGGCAATGTAAGCTAGATGGTTTATAAAGACAGGGGGAAAGCTTTAGAAAGGAGGAGTCTGCGCCAGCCATAAGGCTGCTGCATTAAGTGCCCTGAAACCAAAGCTAGACACAGCTAGTTAAGTAGAAAGCCTGAAATAGAGATCGTGGGGATTTGAAGGGTTGTTGGTCATCTGGGACAAACACTTGCACCTATGTGGAAGAAGAACAGGATGTTTGACAGCGTTTTCTTTTTATCTTCCCTCAGTGCAGGGAATACATGATGACTCGGCCTTTGCTTTCTTAATTGATGTAGGGAATGTTCACTGCCTACATGTTTTTCCTCTTCCTGCAGGATGTCCAATGCCTGTATCGCTTCGGCAAACACGGGGTCCCCCCTGGCAGCCAAAGAGAGAAAATTAAACAAGTGGAGTGCGGCTGCGCACATTAAGGGGAATCCTTTTGGGCCGGCCAAAGCAAATTTGGCCTACAGAATTCTGTGCTTATTTGCCCAGGATCACAATTACTTCTCAATGGTGAGGCCCCTGCTAGCCTGCTAGTTAGGGAACCTTCCCTTACTGCACACAGCCTCAGGCCTGCGTAGACTTTTCTTTTTTTCTCGATGGGCTCAGGCTTGCAGTTACTTTTCCATGAACTCTGGCTTGCACTTACTTGTTGATAGGGTTATAAGACACACAGCAGCCCAAGTGCGTGCACAGAGCACTGTGCTGGTGAAGTGTTCCCTCTTCATCCCTCCAGAGAGCCTTTTTGCGCCACCCGTGTTGCACAACCTGAGACAAAAATCGCAAACAAACCGTAACTACTTTCTCTGTTTCAGGCTACATTACCCAAGAATCAGCATATGAAAGAAAAACTACGTAGGCAGAGGAAACTCTCCCCACATCATTTAAGGAAAAGGAGACACATTGGCTCAAAAGAGGCAATAGGCACCTGTTGCTGCACTTGCACCTATTGCTGCACTTGCACAGACCGCAGCAACCGTTATGCATTTCCATCTTCAATGTCTCCAATGCAGGCAAATTTGACGCCTTGCTTCTTACCATGCCAGAGCATGCTTTGGGTCTGACTCACAAGCTACGACCTTGACAGAATATGCTGCCAGTTGCACTACTTTACTTCTCAACACAGTGCAAAGGCTGTTAGGAAAGGATCCTGTTCATTCTGGTTGAAACCTCGAACCTCACCAAACAAAAATGCTTACCATACAAAGAGGTGTGCACAAAAGAGTCCATAACCCTTGCTGGGTTTCTCTAATTATGGTCATCAGCCCACTCACCATGCCATCCCCAGGCTTGATCTGGTCTTCAACAATGTGTGGCTGAACAGCTCCAATGAGGTCATTGGTGGAACGAGGCACAACATGCTTCCCCAAGTACAATGCTATGCGTGAGAAGTATGTGGTCAGCTCCACAGCGTACTGCGTGTGCAAACCACATCCCAAAAAATGCAGACTTGACAGTGATGCTGCTGAAGCCACGCAATCATGCACGGCCTTCTGTCAGAGCCTGCCCATGTCAACATCCCGACAATGAGGCAAAAATAATGAAAAGGGCACAAATTAACCTTCAGACACCCGGTGTTGACAAATATCATGGGCCTACAAGCAGCTGGTGACTACAAACAGCAAACATCTGGGTGTTAGGCCGAGAAAGTGACGCAGCCATAACAGTGTCTTAACATCCACTTACACCAATTAACCCCACTAACTTGCAGCACACTTTTGTCACAGCAGGCTCTTGCCATGACGAGGTGCCAATAAATACCAGGGGCCTTCAATATACTTACCTGGCTCCTACAAGCATGAGTGGCCAAAGCTGCCTGCAGACATCAGGAGCCCACGATTATCAGGGGCCACCCACCTTGGCTGCTGCTGAAAAGGTAAGCATGAAACGGGAGGGGTTGTAGGCAGCAGCCCATGGGTTGGGGAGCTGCAGAATAGAGTTGGCCACCACCTCGGACCCGATCGTGGCCCCTGGAAAGCAAAGCAATTGGCATCCATGTGACTTGGCTTCCTATGCTGTGCCTCTTCTGTGGCCTGACTTCCTCATTGGTGCCTTGACTTCCTATGCTGCGCCTCTTTTGTGGCCTTACTTCCTCATTGGTGCCTTGACTTCCTATGCTGCGCCTCTTTTGTGGCCTTACTTCCTCGTTGGTGCTTTGACTTCCTGTGCTGCGCCTCTTGTGGCCTATAGACCTCATTCCTAATCTTGTTACAGATTAAACACTGGCATTGTTGCTTCCAATTTTGCAAGGTTGCAAAGATGGGTAAGGAAAAAGATGCAGCAGGTATCAAGTAGAGCATACGGATTTCAATTTGAATACCCATCTTAAGGGGTGCTTCATCTAGGGCAAGCTATGTCATATTTGAATGCAGGACAAAACATGAGCAGGACAAAACATGTCATTTTTGCCTGGAAGTACGTTATTGCTACCTGTAATATCTTGACCACTGTGACCGGTCAGGATGAAGTTTGCAGGCTGCTCCCTATCCAGAGGGTTCTGGCCATATAGACCAAGTAGATCAGCTGCAATACGCGGGGCACATCATGCAGAGTGGCGGCGGACTGTCTTTTGTGTATTAGAAATGCAATGACCACATCTCAGCAGCACAGAAGACGCCTTACCAAGGCTCTTTATAAGCAAGTAAAGAAGGCTGGGAATTGCGTCAGCTTTACATCATCTTGGAGAGCAATTCATAACCTCCATTTTTCTCTGATACCGAGTCATCTGTGCTTTTAATAAGCACAACCTCTACAAGCATAATCTCTACAATCAGACCTCACACTGTTGCTAATTTTGAGGTGGCATACAATTTCTGAGGCAATCCCTCCTCCTATGTGAAGGGCAAGCACAATGTACCAAATGTAGCGCAAATCTTTGCAGAAAGAGGGCTTAAAAAAATGGATGGAATGAAGACAAGACGACAGAAGCTGAGCTTGAAAAAGCTAAGGAGCTTCCTGAGGTGATTTTGTCGAGACAGGTAATGACAACGCTCACTTCATTTCCTACAAGCAAGCCCTTCATTACAAAACCCTGCAAGGTGTGGTTCCATTTCCACACTCATCGAGATTGGAGAAGAGGTGTGATTTTGAAGAGACAGGATCGGCCACACATTGGATCCCCTTGACAAGAGCTTGAAAGAAAGAAAGAAAGAAAGAAAAGAAAAAGAAAAGAAAAACTACGTAGGCAGAGGAAACTCTCCCTACATCAATTAAGGAAAAGGAGACACATTGGCTCAGAAGAGCCGTGAGCCTCCTCCTCCACAAAGCTACAAAAAAGAAAAGCTAATAAGGATCTGGAGGGA
This sequence comes from Dunaliella primolecta, assembly GCA_914767535.2. NCBI lineage: Eukaryota > Viridiplantae > Chlorophyta > Chlorophyceae > Chlamydomonadales > Dunaliellaceae > Dunaliella > Dunaliella primolecta. The sequence goes on along the minus strand of OU611751.1, from coordinate 2,157,253 downwards.
TACTGGAAGCACCCGGCTCCAAAACCTGGCTGTGAGAAGCATCATTTTCCATAGCACGTCTAGTGGTAACAAGCTTATGGGCATACTGAACCGAATGGGCATAAAGTTTTTGAGCAAGTTTATGGGCCCGTTGATGGTCCAGTCCGAGTTGTTTAAACTGGTTCAAGGTGTGATCAGTATAGCAGGTCCCACCAACACCTAGAAGGATAGTGTGGAAAGTCACAACTTTAGCACTAATGAGTTTGCTGAGGTCTGCATGCTGCCGCTGTGCCGCCTCTAACTGTTGTCCAGGCCTCGTGTCTTCTTGCCTTGACACTCACAAAGTCACCAAGCTTGCTTTGAAGCTTCATGCTCATTCTGCACAGGGTGCATATATACCAGCTAGCACCAGAAGCGCTCTTGAGAAGGCTTCTTTCAACTCTTGTCATCAAGATCACAGGTACTGCTCTAGAAATCCTCCTTGCCATGCTTTCAAAAAAATCAAGACAACTAGGCATGTCTCAACTACACCTGGATAATAGTCATGGCTTGACCATTTTGTAACCATGTTGACAGCTTGAGGGAAGGTGGAGCGGGCCCAGGCTTCCAATTTGGCGTATGGATCTCCTCTTCTGCACAGCAATGGTAATCAGGAAAGCATTCATTTCTTCATTCATTGCTCAAGTTGCTTGCACATGTGCTCTTTGGGGCTTAAAGGTCTGCCAAAAAAGCATGCAAAAAACAAACGATGCCAGCAACGCTTGGCAAAGCAAGAGAAGCGTACCTCGTGAGGCTTCCTACATAGTAGGGCTACAAATCCTGAATTTAGGTGATAAAAAGGCGTCAAAAGATGATAGAATGTGGAGTAATGAGCAGATTTGGAAGACAAGACCATCCAAGAATAAGCTAAAGATGCCAAGTGCCGAGCTCAGAAGCAAGTCTGAAGCGAGCACATTCGAGCATGTGCAACACTGAAGCATTGAATTTTTATGCAGAGGGGGCTGCAAGCAATGTAATCAGGCAGTAGTTTCACAAATTTAATAGTTTGGTTTGGGCAGGTATGAGAAAAATCATTCCTCAAAGCCAACACCTTTTAATGGGGCAATACTAATGTGTATGAACCCCTTACATCTGAATTGCAAACAGACTGAGCATTGATAAAGCTGTCAATATAACATTGCTGTAGAGCTCCATCACCTTCCTTCCAGACTCCACCATCCCAGCGATATCTTCCGCTCTCTCAATTCTTTCACATCTGCTTTCTTTGGCAGCACACAACCCACCCGCTTAAGTCATTCAGCAGCACCTGCAGTATACAGCAGCATACAGCAGCACATGACCCACCCGGTTGAGCCATACAGTTCCATAGCTGCCTGCACCAGCAGCACTTCAATGTCAGGGCTTCCAGGCAGGGGAGTCAGCCTCATCTGATGGCCTCCTTGCAAATCATAATACTGCCCAAGCTGCACACTTCCTTTTGGCACCTGGAGAACATCATCGGTGATCCGTGTAAATGTTGTGAAATAATCCATGTTCTGCATGCCATGGATAGGCTGCCAGCAGGTCTTTGACACACAGGCATTGTGGATATGGAGGTGGATGCATAGTAAAACAAAGTGAGGTACCAGGTATATTCAAATAAGTAAAAGGTGCTCTTGAAAAAGAGGGAAGAGCAGCAACCGAGGTTGCAGAAACTTTTAGACCTGTATCATGCAAAAAAAATACTCCTGGTAAAGATCTTACGAGTGCCTATGTGCTGTTTTGCATTAAGGATTTCTTGCAAATTTACGAGTGTTCAAAAATCTTGTAGGATCTGTGCTGTTTCTTAAAAAAACTCTCTCTCCCAAGACAGAGTTAAGCTAGATGATGTTCTATGGCATCTGTGCACTTCATCAATTTGGCATGCTCACCTCCAGACCTATAGTGTACGACATCCTTGGCAGCTGTCTGCATTTAAAAAAGTTATGGTGAGGTCACATTTGTTAACTGAAACACTGATTTTGGAGAGTTTCCGAGAGCCAAAAAATTCTTTTACGCCATCTGCAAGCCATGGTCATCCGCTTGCAGACAGTATTTTAAGAGAGCTGAAATTCAAAGTGGGACATGTTCCCCATAAGGGTGAAGGATTACCCACAGGCTTCCTCAGTCAGACCAAAGTTCTCCTGCAAGACATGGTTCTTTGAGGAAAGTATGGCAATAGCAGGACCTACCTGTCATGGACCCACAGTTGATCCCTATTGATGGGGCTGTGAGTTGCCAACACCACAGCGTCCCTGCAGTGCCAGTAAGTATCAAGCATGGAGAGTCAAAAATGTGACTGGTACTGTGGTTGCGCATTACTGCTATTTGAGAAATTTCGTATACTTTTCAAGCGGCAGGCAAAGTCCTTTGGTTCAAGTTTTCTGTGCGCGTAAGAAAAAAAGAACCTTTGTCCCCAACTTAAACTGGCACAGTGTATCTTCCCATGGTTGGCATTGTGCCAATACTTTCTTGATCTTACAATGTATGGGCAGCAGATCTTACAATGTACAAAAACGGATCTGTGTCACACAAATCATGTTTAGCCGGTAGAGCAGCACCACTAACATTGGAGCACACACTTCTGCCCGACAGACACAGCTCAAAATCCTTTCAGGGACTTGTGGTGTCAAGCTGCCATGATTCCTATTTATGCCAGGTGATGCGCGGCAGAGGAGGGATCCAACAGAGGTGCAACAGCTGTTGGCACCAGCCAGACAAGCTCACCATCCTAGCAAACAAAATCAGCTGCCATGGTCCCTTATGCACACACCTTGCCTGAACAGTGTAGCCCCCATCCATAATTTGCACAATGCCTTGGTGTGGCCCTGTAATGATGCCGCCTCTTGCCTTGGTCCCCTCAAACACCTTGCCACCTGCGAGAGAGACCCACAGGTGCAATGAGAGACCCACAGGCGCTATGTGAGTCCACAATGAAACCCTCAGGTGCGATGAGGTTCATAATAAGACCAGCAGTGCGACCCACAGGTGAAATGTCTCTGTGTGTGTGTATGCGTGTGTGTGTGTGCGTGTGTGTAGCCCAATACAAGAAACCCTCCAAGCGTATTGAAAAGTAGAAGCTGCAAATGTCGAGCTTTGCTTTCTTCCACCACGGAGGTCTTTGACCAAAACCAAAGCAAGCTTGGTCAAAGAGATACAAGGACCATACAGGCCAAGCACACCCAATGGGCAGCCTTCACAAAGCAAATGTCCGTTGAGGCCCCCGTCTGCGTCAATAACAACTCTCTACCTGCATACACCGTTTTTTCGACCGCTTCTAATCACCTGCATCAACCACTGCCGTTGCCAGTCCTTGTACATACTTCACAGGGTCCAGGCATGCACAACTTGGCAGCATCAGGGCTTGTGTCAGGTTGCCAGTTGTTAGACCTGCATATGGAGCAAGCAATAATTGGCATTCACATTTGATCAGAGATCAGTGTCGCAAGATAGCAGACAGGTGCCAATGCAGCATGCCATTCACATTTGATAGCGAGATACTCAACGCCTTGCCCTACACAAATGGGACCAGGTACTGCACATGTTTATTGCAATGCCAAAGTACTGGGACTGCATTGCAGCTCGATTCATTGGTGAGCAATTGCATCGCCTTGTCATAATTGAAAAAATATAAGGAAACCCAAAGTAGGTAGCAAACATTTAAATGGAGAGATCATAGGTCAGAATAAGTTGATGTCAGACAAAGACAACGAAAGATGCCAGTGCCGTCGCAAGCCAGAGCATGCTTCTTGCATACACACAGCAATGTTGCCATCAGAACGTGTAAAAATAAACTGCTCACAAGCCTGTAAACAACTGTTTTCATGACACAGAAAGGAAGAGCACGACACATACACTTATGATTTACATGGTGCATGATCAACTACATAGAAACACCCTCACCTGCCCCGCATCCTATGTGCTCCATTTTGGCCTGCATGAGCCCCAACCGACTACAGGCACTGAATTCCTGTGTGGATAAAACAAAACATAAAATAAAGGGTTGAGGTGATAAAGTTAAGATTCCTCAGAGGCATTCCTGGAATTGCAGGCTACCTCTACAAGATACAGCTGCAGCCTTGTAATTTTAATGCTAGAGCGAAACGAGAAAGCACGATAGCCAGCTGCAAGTCCCCAGCAGTGGTTGGAAATGTACGCTGCAAGTTTGATGTCTGCAGTCTTTTAATTTTCCTTTTCTTCCCAAGAATTGACCCCAGCACACAAGCATAATGTTTTGAAGTCCATTCCCTCCCTCTTTGCTCGTTTTCCTTACGTGACACAGCGCTTTTTTTCACTGCCTTCATTTACACTTTTCTCTCCTTTTTTCCTCCAGGATTGGTCCGGTCAATGCAAACAAGCATCCAATGCGATGAGCAAGGCAGCCTGGGGGCAATGAACACTTCAAACAAGGGCAGGCCCGGCAAATCAAATGCAGATTCCAGCACATTTAAGTGCAGTGTCCAATGATTCAAGCCGGCAGCCCTGGGGGCGGCAGTCACATTGAATCAGTGCAGGGCCGATCAGGCAATACCTGATAGGCCTTGTTGCTATGCTGCCCTGTCCTTCTAGCCTCAAACAGATAGCCAGGTAGGCGGTGGAAGCCGCAGTCTATGCCCTCTGTTTTCACCACTCCCTCCACCCATGACACGGCTGCCGTGTGCGCATGTGCCGCCATGCGCGCTTTTTTGTTGCCTACCGTGGCTTCCATTGTCTTATATGTGTCTGCATGCACACGCAGGTAGGCAAAATGATGTCACACGGTGGCAGAGGACAAGGATTGGGTGGCTTGAACAGCATCAAGCTCATTCTATGAGGATTCCTAAAAGCATAAATTAGTCAACTGATCCACTATTATAAAAGCTGATCGCTTATCTTCTATCTTAACAGCTTCCTCTTTTGTTAGCCTTCCCAAATTGGTCGTTCAAGGCTCTTGGCACTACAAGCCGATCATCTTAATTTGTTAAGCCAGCGATAAAGAACCATCCAAATTACCATCATTCCATGAGCTAATCATTCCCAAGCTCCTGCCGCTCATGCCTGAGCCAACCGCCCGAGCCTCCAGCACCACCACTCGCTTCCCTCTGCGCCACCAGGCAAGAAGAGATGTGTGTGTTTGTTTGTGTGAACGTGCGCACATCTGCAAGCTTCATACTCATGTGCTAATCCGCCAAAGCAATCTGTCGTCAAGCAAGTGCATCAGGGACCTTTGTCCACTCACGCTTTGGCCAGCCGGTACGCCACTGAGAGGCCACTTACACCGCCACCAATCACACAGACATCACAACGTACGTCTCTTGTCATGGATGGAAACTTTTGCACAATAGACGATTGGCCCCAGATGTTCTCACATGTTCCAGGCAACTGAGTGTGCGAGTGTGTGTGTATGTGTGCGTGCGTGCATATGTGTGTATGTGTGTGTGTGTGCGTGTGTGTGTGTGCGCGTGTGTATGTGTGTGCGTGTGTGCGTGTGTGCGTGTGTATATGTGTGTGTATGTGTGTGTGATCTATGAGATCAGCGGTTGATCAACTCGAATGAGCGTGGAAATTAACTTACCCCTTCTATTGTACCAGTAGGATAGCCAGTACGCTGCATCGTGTACGAAACTGACTAGGCTGACAGACTAAGGGGGACGAAAATCGACGACTGGAATAAGGAGCCGAAGGCTTCAACCTTTTTAATATGTAAATCTTATTATAACCTGAAGTTGTGGATCATTCCATCGTGTAATTCCCCAATTTCATCATATCCATGAAACCACTTCTACAAGGCTTAAGAGTCATTCGGTAAGATTGTTAACCATTTATCCCTATGGGGTGCTGAAACTCTGCAGAAGGCTGAAACTTTGTTAGCCCCAGCAGCTAACTTACCTGTACCTCCAACGCGGGCTCTGAAGGGTGCAGAGCCAAACTGCAAACTGGAATAAGAAGGTAGACATTAAGGAGTTAATATGTCTTTCGTTTCGTTTTTTTGCAGAAGCAAACCAATGAGACTTATCATGTGATGCACCCTATTTCTGAAGTCATGGATATTTTTGTGTGGCTGGCACAGTCCAGCAGGCCGAGCAGCCAAACTTAATGTACTATACTACCAGCATGGAAGGAAAGGTGTCTAGGGATGTGGAGGGGGCCTAGCAGGTCTCCTGGATCCAGAGCTTGGCTAGAAAGAAAGAAAAAAAGAAGGAAAGAAAAGAAGAAGGAAAGAAAAAAAGAAGGAAAGAAAAGAAGAAGGAAAGAAAAAAAGAAGGAAAGAAAGAAAGAAGGTAGGAAGGAAGGAAGGAAGGAAGGAAGGAAGGAAAGAAAGAAAGAAAGAAAGAAAGAAAGAAAGGAAGGAAGGAAGGAAGGAAGAAAGAAAGGAAGAAAGAAAGAAAGGAAGAAAGAAAGGAAGGAAGAAAGAAGGAAGAAAGAAGGAAGGAAGGAAGGAAGTAAGGAAAGAAAGAAAGAAAGAAAGAAAGAAAGAAAGAAAGAAAGAAAGAAAGAAAGAAAGAAAGAAAGAAAGAAAGAAAGAAAGAAAGAAAGAAAGAAAGGAGAGGACAAACTACGCAAGTAGAGGAAACTTTCCCTACATCAATTAAGGAAAACGAGTCACGTTGGCTCAGAAGAGCCGTGGGTCCCCTTCACCACAAAGCTGCAAAACAGGGAAGTGCTACTAGCATTAGTAATGGGGATCTGGAGGGTTACTGGAAGCACCCAGCTCCATAACGTGGCTTTGAAAAGTATTATTGTTTTCCATAGCACGCCTAGTGATAAAAAGCTGGTGGGTACACGCAACAGAATGGGCATAAAGTTTGCGGGCAAGTTTAATGGCGTGTTTTTCCTGTTTACACTGAGCCAAGGAAGAAGCGACTTCCCAGGAGGGCCTTAGCAAAAAATGACCAGAAACTGCAAAAGAAAGGGGAGGCGAGAAGCAGGCGGACAAGCTGGGAAGGCAAGAGAAAGAGAGAAAGACAAAAGAAGGGAAGGGGCTCACGTGGAAGTTCACAGCTCCAAAGTTCACAGCGGCATGTTGGTGGTCAAGTTTCAGTTGTTAAACTGGTATTAAGGGTATGCTCAGTGTAACAGGTCCCACCAACACCCAGAAGGATGGTATGTAACATGACAGCTTTTCCACTTATATTCTTGCATAGATCTGCATGCTGCTGCTGTGCCGTCTCCAACTGTTGCCCAGGCCTAGTATCTTCATATTATTTAATCTTAATGTGGTGTAGGGGATAGGTGGCTCTTCTGAGCCAATGTGTCTCCTTTTCCTTAATTGATGTAGGGAGAGATCCTTCTGCCTATGTAGTTTTCTTTTCTTTCTTTCTTAATCTCTATTAAGTGTACGTGCCGCTCAATTGGTTCGTGGGGGTGTGGCTTTGTCTGCAAGGGATATGGCTGTTCTTTTGGGTCGTGGGCGCAGCGTTGAGGCTCTTTTGAGACAGGGTACTCAAAATAATTGGATGCCTGAGCCGGATACAGTTGCTGTGCCTTCAGAGGAGGAGATACAAGGGCTGGTAGCCAAGCAGATTGGCAAGATGAATGGGCGTGCTTCCCCTGGTTTTGACTGTGTGGCTGCTCCTTTTATCAAATATGCTGCTGTGGTACGCCCGCGGGTCAATGGCCGGGGCACTGAGCGGGTAAATGTGCCGGTGCCATACATTGCCCGGCTTTTCAAGTTGTTCTATGACAAGGCTCGTATTCCTGAATGTTGGAAGAAGACCAAGCTGACCCCCTTGTACAAAAAGGGGCCCCTCATTGACCCAAATTGCTATCGCATGCTGGCTGTCAGTGGCACAATGTACCGCTTGTATGCTAATTTGATTCGTTCTCTTGTCACGGACTGGTGTGTGGCCTCAAACAAGATTCCAGACACACAATTTGACTTCTACCCTGGAAGGAACACCCTCCAGCCCATCTACATTCTAAGGCACCTACAGCATGCTGCACGCACAATCAAGCCTGGGCGATCTAGCCGGCTGCACACTGCATTCATTGACTTCAAGCAAGCATATGACACCATCCCTAGGCAGGCACTCTGGCAGCACCTGCAACGCACACGCATGCCCACTTCCTTCTTGTCCGTCATTAAAAACATGTACGATGCTGATGAGTATATTTTGAAGGATGGAGAGAAGAATGCTCAGGTGCACCCTAACACAGGTGTGAAACAGGGCTGCCCTTTGTCCCCTCTGCTTTTCTCTCTGTATATTAATGACATTGATGAAATTGCGGAGGGGGTGCAAGGTGCTGTCACGGGTACGGCTGAATTCTATGTGACGCACATGTTATATGCTGATGACCTGACTCTGATGGCCAACGATCCTGTTGCGTTGCAGACCATGTTGAATCGTTTGCATGCGTATGCTCAAAGGAAGCACTTAGTCATCAACACAGTTAAATCTGAGGTGGTGCACTTCAATTCCTCTGGGTCGGACCTGCCTGTTTTTCATATTGGGGGGGTGCCACTGGCACACAAGGAGTCTTTTAGGTACCTTGGCATGATGTTCCACAAGTGCATGAGCATGGCCAAGTCCTCTGAGCATGCAACTGGCCCCTTCATGGCGTCTGCATTTCGGGTTCGCCAATTTGTTCGTGACAATTTTCTGGCAAATAGGCCGTACGTGTCTCTGTGGCTTGGGAAGACGTATGTGGTTCCAGCTGGAATGTATGCAGGCCAAGTGTGGGGCACTGAATACATTAAAGGGGGCAAGGAATTTGCAAGTGATCTGCAAGTGCGGCACATGAGTTATCTTAAGAGCACGCTGGGTGTTAAGCGTACCACTACAAACTGGGCTGTCCTGAGGGAGTGTGGTCATGAGCCGCTTCAGTTTTACTGGTTTAGGTCTGTTGTCAAAATGTATAATAGCATGCTGAGGTCTAACAGTGAGACGTTGAGAAGAGTGTTGAAAGCGGATTTGAATATTCATTCGCGTGAGCCAGCCTGCTGGACTGCTCAAGTTTTAAATGCTTTTCAAGGCTTACGGCGCTGTGATTCCTTTGTGCAAGTTCTGCGGCAGGGCACTCCTATCCCTATTAAAGAGCTAACTGATGACCTCAGACACAGGCTGCGGGCAGTGTGGAGAGATGTTGAGGGAGTGAACCCGCGGGACACATATAGTAAGCTGGCAACTTCAAGTTACTTTAAGTTACCAGTCTCTTTTTGCAGTGCCTTTTGACCATAACGTGCGTGCCCCTGCCCGTTTACCAAGGCACATGCATTTGGATTTGTCTCCACATGTCATGACGAATGTTAGCCGTTTCAGACTTAGGGCACACACACTGAAGGTGGAGACAGCAGCTTGGGATACTCAGAACACTCTTTTGTGTGATTGCTGTTCTTGTGATGAGATTCAAGATGAGGCTCATGCCCTTTTGGTGTGCAGAGACGCAGATGTTTGTGCTTTGAGAAGAAAGTACGCTTACCTGTTCAACATTCAAGGTACCTTGCGTCAGCTCCTGGGGCCCCCAGCGGCAGCAGCAGCGGCAGCAGCAACAGCAGCAGCAGCGGCGCCTCCCCCTTCCTCAACAGACAAGCACATGAGCCAGCGCGTGGCAGGGATTGTGTGTGCACACGAGAGCAGCGGTGGCCTTGACACTCCTCCTGCTAAGCGTGGGGGTCCTGTGAGCTTCGCAGAGGCAGTCTCTACTCGCCCACCCTCCCCTCCTGCTGCCCCTCCCCCCCCTCATGCTGCTCCCCCGCCCCCTCCCTCTGGTGGGAGTGGAGCCTCCTCCCCGTGGCACGCCAAACCTGGCAGTGCAAGCGGCAGCTTGGGAGCTGCCACTGGCGGCAGTGGACCTACTTCCCCGCGGCACGCCAACTCTGGCTGTGCAAGCGGCAGTCTTGGCCGTGGCCGTGGACGTAATGACAACATTAACAATGTACGCCGAGGAGCTGGCGGTATGGGTGGCGGAAAGAAAGACTCATCTAGTACCAAATAGGGAGGGGACCGGCCAGGTTCGCACGATCTGAAGCTACTCGTGCTGAATATAAATGGTGTACCGGATCCTGAAAGGGCTCCAGAAGAAGCCGTCAATAAGACAGCTGCTCTTTGTGATCTTATTAGGGAGCATCGTGTGGTTGTGCTGACCGAGACTCGCACAGACAGTATTGAGCGGATCACTTCTGGCATTCAGGACTCGCATAGACTTGTGCATGCCACCCGCATACCTGAGGCTTGTGTGGGAAAGCGTGGTTTTGGGGTAGCTGTGATAGCTGCCAACTCTTGCTTTGACTACATGGGCTTGTATGAGGACTCAGAAAATTTACAGTGCATTTGGATTCGGTGCAACTTGCTTGAACTTGCAAATTGCTTGGTTGAACAAAGCCTTGTTTGGGTTTGAGGATGATGTCATGCTTTGTGCAGCTTATGTGAACCCGCAAAGTGCACAATTTTCGCGCGATGATGTTACCAACTCTTTCTCTACCTTGTTTGATGAGTTTTCGTGTGCTGCCCAGGTAGCCCCGCATTTCCTATTGTGCGGGGACTTCAACGCGAAAATTGGTGGATTGAGTGAAGTCTCTGATGCTCATGGTGGCCTCCTCACTGAGTACCCTGCCCTTCTAAATGCCCGTCGATGTAAGTGTGCCAGTATCAACACTGCTGGCAGGCTGCTTATAGATTTTGCCAGTGCTGCTGAATGTATAATAGGCACGGGCAGGGTACAAGGAGATGATGGTCAGCCTACTTTTGTTGGATCCATTGGCCAGAAAGTTGCAAGTATGCCAGATCATGTGCTGATGTCCGGCAGAATTTATCAGGCTGCTGAGAGTGTTCACATTCTTCCTGTCAAGCACATGAGTGATCACTGTGTCCTGAGTATGAATGTTCGAGTAAATGATGCGGGAAGTGAAGGCACTGACTGGAACTTGCAACCTCATCATGTATGTAGAGGAGGATGCGGGAGTAAAATGGTTCTGAAATGGAACCCTGAGCGTGCTAAAGAATATGCTGAAGTCCTTGCCAACAACAAAGAAATCCAGGAGCAATTTGAACAGGCAGTTGATGAAGGTGATCATGAGAAGGCTTGCTTTTTCCTGCGCTCTATGATTGTGCATGCTGCGACAGATTATAGAGTTGGCATGTCTAAGAACATCAGTGTCTGTGCACCTCTACGTGCCAGTCGTATTGGTTCTCGCTACCCTCCTTGGTTTGATGCTGTGTGTAAACAGAAAAGGAAGGTTTTTAGGGAGGCTGTGCAAAGCGGCCAGGCTGAGCATGCTTGCAAGTTTGCTCACAAACAATTCCGTGCTACTGCTAGGCGAGCAAAACGTGCTTACACTAAACATCAGAAGGCTGAATTCCTGGGTAGGCTTTACAGTAAAAACCCTGAGTTGCATGCCATGCTGAGGCAACCCAAGCGGGCGCAAACAACACCCTTGGCTGAACCAGCCTGGGTTGTATATTTGAATGAGCATTTTCGTCCTGCTACACATCATCAACCACAGCGTCCCCTTCATGGGCGCCAAGGTCTTTCAGCTAGGGAAATTGCAGTGCCATTAGGACGTAATCACCCTCCTCCTGAAGTTTTGTTGCGGCAAGGTGCCCGTGCTGATTGGATCCCTGAGCCTGATTCTGTATCTACACCGAGCTTGGATACTATGCGCAGTCTGGTCGCGAATCAAATTAAGAAAATGAATGGGAGTGCATCTTCTGGTTTTGATGTCATTGCTACATCTTTTATTAAAGGCGCTGTTGTCTTGCGGCCCAAACTCAATGGGCGAGGTACAGAGAGTGTCAATGTTTTGGAGCCCTTCTTGGCTAAGCTTTTCAAGTTGCTCCATGACAAGGCACGCATCCCTGCTTGTTGGAAGTATGCAAAATTAAGCCCACTGTATAAAAAAGGGCCCCTGCTTAACCCGAACAGCTATCGCATGTTGGCAGTCAGTGGCACTATGCATAGGATGTATGCCAATGTTGTACGTGCTTTACTGACTGGTGCCAGGAGGCTAACAAAATACCAGATACTCAGTTTGGCTTTTATCCTGGCCGTAATACACTTCAGCCTTTGTTTATTCTTCGCCATCTGCAGCATGCTGCACGCACTTTGCGACCAAATAACTCGAGTAGATTGCATGCGGCATTCATAGATTTCAAACAAGCCTACGACACCATTCCTAGGGAGGCTCTCTGGCAACACCTCCGCCGCATCAGCATGCCCACTTCTTTGCTGTCGATTATCCAAGACATGTATGCTGCTGATGAGTATGTTTTGAAGGATGGTGTAAAAACTGCACGTGTGCATCCTATGCGAGGTGTTAAGCAAGGGTGTCCTCTTTCTCCTCTCCTTTTCTCACTTTACATCAATGATGTTGACTTGATTGCTGAGGATGTGAGAGGGGCAGTAACTGGCACAGAGAATGTTCGCGTGACCCACATGTTGTATGCTGATGATCTCACATTGCTTTCCAATGAGCCAGGTGCTCTTCAAACCATGTTAAGCAGGCTGAATGTGTATGCTAGGAAGAAGCATCTCGTTATCAACACCTTAAAGTCAGAGGTTGTGCACTTCAACTCAAAAGGAACCAATCTCCCTGTTTTTACGATTGGCAGTGACACTCTTGCTCATAAGGACTCGTTTAAATATCTTGGCATGATGTCTTACAGGACCTTGAACAAGGCTAAATCGGCAGAAAATGCAGCTCGTGCTATGCTTACATCTGCTTATAGGATTCGTCGTTTTGTACGTGAGCACACACTTGCAGATAGGCCGCATGCTTCCTTGTGGCTTGCAAAGACGTATGTTATTCCAGCTGGTATGTACGCGAGTCAGGTGTGGGGTACAGGTTTCATGCAGGCAGGCAAAGAGTTCCCTAGTGCTCTGCAAACCTTGCATCAGAATTTCTTGAAAGGTGCCTTGGGTGTGAAGCGAACTACCACTAACTGGACTGTTTTGAGAGAATGTGGGCATCAACCACTGCAGTACTATTGGTTTAGAGTTGCAGTCAAGCTGTACAACAGCATGCTTGGTACAAATAGTAGTACTTTACGCCGTGTTATGCAAGCCGATTTGAAGTTACAACCTAAGGATGACAAGTGCTGGACAGCGCAGTTAATTCAAGCCTTCCAAGGTTTGCGTGGTTCTGAAATTTTTGAGCAGGCTGTGAGGTCAGGAGGTGCCGTTTCCATGAATGATTTTAGTGCAGACTTGAGGTGCAGATTGCAAGGAGTTTGGAGAGAAGCCGAGTCAGTGGATCCAAGGGAAAACAACAACAAACTAGCTACTTACCAAGCTTGGTTCGCTACTCCTTTTGCTTGCAACGCTCGCCAAACCTATGCACCCCTGCCTTGGTACCTTTTTTTGGATTTGCCTAAGCAAGTTATGCGTAATGTGAGCAGGTTCCGGCTTCGTGCTCATACTTTGTAAGTTGAATCGGCTGTTTGGCAGGATGATGGTACCTCTGTGTGTAACAGGTGTCCTTACAACCAAACTCAAGATGAAGCACACGTCCTTTTTAACTGTACTGATGAACACGTTTGTTCTCTGCGCCGCAAGCATCAAATGCTTTTTGAACCTTACTTCCAGGATAGTGTTCAGATGCAACCTTTTTTACTGCATCGAGTGAGCTCTCAATTTGTTCATCAGTTCCTTCATCAGCGAAATGCAAAGCTTTTCTTTTTTATGTCTGAGCTTATGGATTTATTTTTGGCTGGCAGAGACCAGCCACAAGCCGATCAGCCAAACGACCTGGCTGAAGGTCACCCCCCATTGTAACCATTGTAACCATACCAGTTCAACTGTTTCTCTGGTGATTTTTCAATGGATCAACCATTTTTACAACAAGCCAGTGTCCAGGATGCTTCTGATTTCCTCTTGCAACACAACAACAAGCTTTTTTCGTTTATTTCTGAGCTTATGGACATTTTGTTGGCTGGCGAGGACCAGTCAAAGGCCGATCAGCCGAACAGTCTGGCTGAAGGTCCCCCTGTGTAAATCTAAATCTAAATCTAAATCTGCCTATGTAGTTTTCTTTTATTTCTTTCTTAATCTCTATTAAATGTACGTGCCGCTGGTTCACACACAGGTGATGGGGTTGTCTAACGCGGGTAGTTGTGTTGGACCTGTGTGGGGTGCTGTGCCTGCTGCGTAACACATGGTGTGAGGAGGAGGAGGAGGAGGAAGAAGAAGGATTGTGTTTGGCATTGTAAGGTATAGCATCAGGACGACTAGATGGGAGTCTAGATCTCTTAGGAAGATTACGAGGAAAGAGGTAAGGGGGTATAATTATGTTTGATGCATGTGCAGCGATTTGGAGGTTGTGCTGCGCCAGACTTGGCTTCAAAGGTTACAAAAAATTTTGGCATATAAGTTTGCTGTTAGATTTGTGCTCGCACCAGAAAACGAGCCTGACAAAAGCCTTTGGATGGAATGTTTGGCTTAAGTACCAGCAAGACAACAGCCATTAAGGGAAGAGCCAACAATCAGTGCTGGCGCTAACAGTGAGTCCAGCCAACTTGAAGCACAGCTAGGAGCAATCAGGCAATTGCGGATACGGCAGGTTGTCAGCCACCCTTCCAGGCTTGCATCTTGCTTCCTGTAAGCAGCTGTCCAGCAGCATCCCCCCATTGCCCCATTGCTTGGATCGCTAAATTGGATCGTCTATGCTAGCATGTTTGGTGCTGGTATTTTTGTTGAGGTCTTGACAGCATGATAGTGGAGTTTGGTTGCAAGTTTGAGGGCATCTTCTTTGGTTAAGCTGGTGACAGATTGGTGTATGAAAAAGGGAAAGATTCCGGACACGCAATTTGGCTTCTTTCCAGGAAGGAGCACTCTGCATCCTCTGTTCATTCTGAGGCACCTCAAGCATGCTGCGAAAAAATTGAAGCCACGGAATTCTTCCAGATTGCACGTTGCTTTCATTGACTTTTCTCAAGCTTATGACACCGTGCCCAGACAGCAGCTTTGGTCTCACTTGCAGCGCAATGCAATGCCGACTCCTCTGCTCAGTGTGATCAGAGACATGTATGATAATGATGAGTACATTCTAATGGATGGCGAGAAAAGGGCGCGCGTGCAGCCATCGAACGGTGTTAAGCAAGGTTGTCCTTTGTCCCCCCTTCTTTTCTCTCTGTACATCAATGATATGGGCAGAGAGATAAGTGAGGGCATTGAGGGTGCTGTGACTGGTGATAGAGTGAATGGTGTGTCCCACATGATGTACGCTGATGACCTTGGATTAACTACGAATGACCCTGGTGAAATGCAGAAGATGCTGGACAGACTCCGTGTGTATGCCCAGAGAAAAGGGTTGACTGTAAACACAGCTAAGTCTGAGGTGGTGCACTTCAACAGTACGTCTGTCTCTCCTCTACAGAATCCTTTTACGTATGATGGAGTGGTCCTTCCAGAGAAGGGCAGGTTCAAATATTTGGGAGTGCTGTTGGATAAAAAGATGGATTTAAAGGTAGCTGAGGAGCATGCGGTGCGGCCTTATATGGCTGCACAGAGAAGGATTTCGGAGTTTGCCAAGGGTCATGACCTGAAAAAAAGGCCTCATGCTATGCTCTGGTTATCTAAGGTGTATGGCATTCCTGCTGGGATGTATGCGTGCCAGGTGTGGGGAACTCATTACTTGAGAGAAGGCAGTGAGTTTGATAGTCAATTGCAGAAAAGACATCTGTGATCCTTGAGGTGCATTCTTGGAGTAAAGAACAGTACTACAAATTGGCCGGTGTTGAGAGAGTGTGGCCAGGAGCCTCTGCAGTTCTTCTGGTTCCGTGCCTCCATCAAGTTTTTTAATAGCATGCTTGACTCCAATAGTGAAGTTTTGCGTCGTGTGCTGAGGGCTGATTTGAGTCTGGCTTCTTTTGATTCCTCTTGCTGGTCTGCTGAAGTCTCTAATGCTTTTGGTGGGATGCGGAATGGTGATTCGTTCAAACAGAACATGCTGAGAGCTGAGAAAATCCCCATGCAAGAGTTCATTGGTGATTTGCGATACAGACAGCAGAAAGTGTGGAGAGGGGCCGATGTTTTTTGTCCTCGTGCAGTTAACAAGAAGGCAGTGACGTACCATAAGTGGTGTGGGAATTCTGAGAGTGGTCCCAGAGGTGCTCCTTTTTGTATCCCCTCGTATCTGTTCAAGGATTTGGACAAGCATGTTTTGAGAAACATTAGCAGATTTAGATTGCGTGCTCATCACTTGAGAGTGGAGTCTTGTATATGGCTTGGGGGTTCAAGTATCTGTGATAAATGTGAGTGTGGGGAAGTCCAGGATGAAAAACATGTGCTTTTCTTTTGCAAATGTACTGAGGTGCATGAGCTACGTACGAGATACAAGGACCTTTTTGAGGAGATGTTTAAGACTTTGCGTGTGTTTGCTCCGCCTTCAAACGCTGACTTTATTCCATTCTTGGCTTGCCATCAAACTATCACTGATTCTGAAATCAATGCTTTCCTTAATCAAGACTCATTCAGACTTCTTAGATTTGTGTCAGATTTAGTCTCAATTTTTGATACTGGTTGAGCTTGTTTCACCAGCTGCCATCAGCCAGAGTCTCGGGCTGTAGGCCACCATTGTAAACCTTGTAAATCTTTGGTTAAGCCAAGCTTAAAGAGGGGGTCAACTGTGTATGGATTGGTTTTGGCAACTCCAATGAGGATAGTATGTAACGTGACTCTGTTGTTGCGGTTTGTGCCTCTGAGGATTTTTGTGCGTTAGTTCTCAGAGGAGGTTATCTGAGGCCTGGAGACAGGTGTATTTTACATGCTCGCTGCATGTGTGTGAGCCGTCTGTAGCACTAAAGTTTGAAAGCAGGCAGTTGGGTGCCTAATGATCTGCGGCATGAACCCTAGCTTTCAACAAAAATTATAATCACTGACCACCTACTGCACCTAATAAGGTGAATCTGAGTGATTTTGAACCCTTGTACCAAAACAATATCACTGCAAAAGATATGGGGTGAATAGACCCTGTAATTGATAAGATACAGGATTTCATCCAATTCCCTTGAAAAAATCCGCAAATCCCCCCAAAAAACATTCCAACCATAACAGATGTGAAATCTGTTTGCAAAAACTAGACTTCATGAAACCAAAATTCAACACAGATATTGATGGACAGCCAACAACACCCCTTGCTGTAACCTCTCAAACATCATCTGTGACACAAAAGGAAAATTTGTAGGCATCTATGACAAAAAAGAAAAATGTGTACCTGTGGTAGGCATCATCACCCCTGACCGCCCCCATTACCCCCATTGTAACCATTGTAACCATTGACAGCCAACAACACCCCTTGCTGTAACCTCTCAAACATCATCTGTGACACAAAAGGAAAATTTGTAGGCATCTATGACAAAAAAGAAAAATGTGTACCTGTGGTAGGCATCATCACCCCTGACCGCCTACAAATTCTGCTTCAAGCTAGGCTACTATCAACCCATAACCCTGAACCAAACTTTCTACGCAAGCCACTTCATTAAAGCCCTCACGCACTATGCTATGGTGACCGAAGGGTAACTTGCCTCGACTATGACACCCACTTTCAAGCCTTCTGGAGCCCTCATTCTCGAGAAAAAGTTTTTGGAGCCAACAACTTGTTTTAAAGACGTATTCGGATCAGAATCCACAGGCTTTTCATCCTGCCCATGATGATGATTTAATCTGGTCTTACATGCCCTATCCTCCACCTTAATCTGGTCAAAAAGAGCAAGTAAGTCACCGTGACTTCCGTCCCTGCTGCAACTTTCTTTCTCCTCCTCAGTCAAATGGGATGGACCAAAAAAAGTATATGCACTGGATAAGATGCCAACCTAATGAAGCTACCATTCTTACAAAAATTTCTTCAAATTCTCTTTGTATCCCACCATCCCCACGTCCAAAAAATAATTCCTGAAGGAAATAAAAAGCATATGCGACTTGTTGCAACCTGGAATAATGAAAGAAAGCAAGCTCTCTTCCAAAACAGCCCACAGTGGCTCAAACGCTTGGAGCTAGAAATTCCAGAAGGAACTTGGTACCGTAATTGTAGCCAAGAACTTGGAAGAGAGCAGTACCTCATCCCTTGAAATTCCAAACGCAAAAAAAGGCTTGCACTCTTACTTTAAGAGACTGTCGATCAATTTAAAGCCTGCATATTTCAAAAAATGCTATACCAGATTTGCAAGTGCATCAGCAGCCCAAAATCATGGACTGACGGGACGTGGCATACACAGATGGCAGTGTCATAACCCCTAACAACAAGAACACACAACATTCAGGAGCATCTTTTATCATTCCCCCAAACAATAACCCAAAAGCCACAATTGATACCAAAGGGCATGGGCCAACCAACGATAAATAGGGCAGAGCTTGCAGCCATATTTGTAGCCCTGCAGCGGGTACACACTTCAGTTGCAACACTTTTGGTTGCTACGGAAGTGTATCTGCGCTGCAAGGCTATAGGAATGGTATCTGAATATGCTCTATTAATTGTGTTAGCTGGTCCATGGCTAAGCCCAGGGGGAAAGAAAAGAAAAACTACGTAGGCAGAGGAAGCTCTCCCTACATCAATTACGGATGTTGGAAGAAGGCCAAGCTGACCCCCTTGTACAAAAAGGGGCCCCTCATTGACCCAAATTGCTATCGCATGCTGGCTATCAGTGGCACAATGTACCGCTTGTATGCTAATGTGATTCGTTCTCTTGTCACGGACTGGTGTGTGGCCTCAAACAAGATTCCAGACACACAATTTGGCTTCTACCCTGGAAGGAACACCCTCCAGCCCATCTACATTTTAAGGCACCTACAGCATGCTGCACGCACAATCAAGCCTGGGCGATCTAGCCGGCTGCACACTGCATTCATTGACTTCAAGCAAGCATATGACACCATCCCTAGGCAGGCACTCTGGCAGCATCTGCAGCGCACACGCATGCCCACTTCCTTCTTGTCCGTCATTAAAAACATGTACGATGCTGATGAGTATATTTTGAAGGATGGAGAGAAGAATGCTCAGGTGCACCCTAACACAGGTGTGAAACAGGGCTGCCCTTTGTCCCCTCTGCTTTTCTCTCTGTATATTAATGACATTGATGAAATTGCGGAGGGGGTGCAAGGTGCCATCACAGGTACGGCTGAATTCTATGTGACAAACATGTTATATGCTGATGACCTGACTTTGATGGCCAACGATCCTGTTGCGTTGCAGACCATGTTGAACCGCTTGCATGCGTATGCTCGAAGGAAGCACTTAGTCATCAACACAGTTAAATCTGAGGTGGTGCACTTTAATTCCTCTGGGTCGGACCTGCCTGTTTTTCATATTGGGGGGGTGCCACTGGCACACAAGGAGTCTTTTAGGTACCTTGGCATGATGTTCCACAAGTGCATGAGCATGGCCAAGTCCTCTGAGCATGCAACTGGCCCCTTCATGGCGTCTGCATTTCGGGTTCGTCAATTTGTTCGTGAGAATTTTCTGGCAAATAGGCCGTACGTGTCTCTGTGGCTTGGGAAGACGTATGTGGTTCCAGCTGGAATGTATGCAGGCCAAGTGTGGGGCACTGAATACATTAAAAGGGGCAAGGAATTTGCAAGTGATCTGCAAGTGCGGCACATGAGTTATCTTAAGAGCACGCTGGGTGTTAAGCGTACCACTACAAACTGGGCTGTCCTGAGGGAGTGTGGTCATGAGCCGCTTCAGTTTTACTGGTTTAGGTCTGTTGTCAAAATGTATAATAGCATGCTGAGGTCTAACAGTGAGACGTTGAGAAGAGTGTTGAAAGCGGATTTGAATATTCATTCGCGTGAGCCAGCCTGCTGGACTGCTCAAGTTTTAGATGCTTTTCAAGGCTTACGGCGCTGTGATTCCTTTGTGCAAGATCTGCAGCAGGGCACTCCTATCCCTATTAAAGAGTTTACTGATGACCTCAGACACAGGCTGCGGGTAGTGTGGAGAGATGTTGAGGGAGTGAACCCACGGGACACATATAGTAAGCTGGCAACTTACCAGTCTCTTTTTGCAGTGCCTTTTGACCATAACGTGCGTGTCCCTGCCCGTTTACCAAGGCACATGCATTTGGATTTGTCTCCACATGTCATGACGAATGTTAGCCGTTTCAGACTTAGGGCACACACACTGAAGGTGGAGACAGCAGCTTGGGATACTCGGAACACTCTTTTGTGTGATCGCTGATCTTGTGATGAGATTCAAGATGAGGCTCATGCCCTTTTGGTGTGCAGAGACGCAGATGTTTGTGCTTTGAGAAGAAAGTACGCTTACCTGTTCAACTGTTTCTCTGGTGATTTTTCAATGGAGCAACCATTTTTACAACAAGCCAGTGTCCAGGATGCTTCTGGTTTCCTCTTGCAACACAACAACAAGCTTTTTTCGTCTGTTTCTGAGCTTATGGACATTATGTTGGCTGGCGAGGACCAGTCACAGGCCGATCAGCCGAACAGTCTGGCTGAAGGTCCCCCTGTGTAAATCTAAATCTAAATTAATTACGGAAAAGGGTCACATTGGCTCAAAAGAGCCGTGGGTCCCCTCCACCACAAAGCTACAAAAAGAAGACCCTAATGGGGATCTGGAGGGTTATTAAAGCACCTGGCTCCATAACCTGGCTGCAAAAATTATTCTTGTTTTCAAAAGCATGTTTAGTGGTAACAAGCCTGTTGGCATACATGACAGAATATCAAAGTGCAGATAAGCCAAGCAACAAATATTGGCGTCTACTGCCCTCTCACTGACAGCAGAAGTTTTGTCAAGCTCAACGGTGCTGGAATTACCAACAACATATGTTGAGCTGAATAAGCAGCAAGTGCTGGTGCCATCACGCACTCTTATTCACACATTGCTTCAAACAGTCTCACCTTTCTTCATCAAATACGTAAACAACTTATTTACCCAGAGAAGCACAAACAACATATTCAAGGGGACGTCCTAAAAACCATATCTACCCTCATTAGCAACTAGCAAAGCAATATTTGTTTCTACAAAGTAAATCTCATGCTGGCATTGCTGGTGACGAATGTGCAGATGCTATTGCAAAAAACCAAGCAAGCCAAGCCAATGATAATGTGGCTGACACTGGGATGGGCCCTAGCGCAGGCCCTGGCGGAAATCCTTTTTCTCATTTATTCTGGTTAGCCAAGGAGGAAAAAAGAGAACACAATGCTGGCACATCCACAGCTCCTACACCCAATCCTAAAACAACCTACCTCCCCAATCTTCAAAACGCTCTCAAACTTCATATGCATACGAAACACAGACTTGGATATGCCAACTCCAAAACAGGATACTACTCAAATCATCAGAGTTTGTTACCACATGTAGATAAGAAAATCAGCAATGCCTTTAGAAACATGTCCTGTATATCCACACCCATGAAGCGCTCCATCTTACAATATCGCACTGGCACCCTCTATAACCAAAAACATGCGGTTCGTTTCAAAAGGTCCACTAACGCACTCTGCCCTCTCCCAGGCTGTCATCAATTAGACAGCGCACTCCACATGCTTTCAGGCTGCCATAATCATTTTATCTCCAGCATGAAAACTGAACGCCACAATGTTGCAGGAAGAATGATCATCAAAGCTCTTAGCAAAAGCCCTTGGGGAGCAGGCTTAGTTAACATGGACATAGGGAGTGATGACAAGTTGGCGCAGCACAACCTTCAAATCCCTGCACATGAGCAACCTTCCACCTGAGGTCCTTCTCAGACAGGGCGCGCAGTATGGGTGGGCTCCGGAGCCAGATGAGTTTGAGATCCCTGATGTATCTGTGTTAGAAGGTATGTTGGGTAGTGAATTTCAGAAGTTGAATGTTGGTGCCTCTTCAGGCTTTGATGAGATCTTGATTCCTTTTCTTAAGCATGCGTGCTTGCCAGTGCAGTGTGGGAATAAAACCAAACAGGTAAATGTGCTGGTGCCTCTGTTGGCTCGTCTTTTTAAAGTGTTGCTGACTGAAAGTAAAGTGCCTGCATGCTGGAAGGTTGCCAAGTTGATCCCCATTCACAAAAAAGGGGAAGTGCTGAAACCTGGGAATTATAGGATGATTGCGGTTAGCGGTGTAATGTATAGGATTTATGCTAATGTGCTGAAAAATCTGGTGACAGATTGGTGTATGAAAAAGGGATAGATTCCGGACACGCAGTTTGGCTTCTTTCCAGGAAGTAGCACTCTGCATCCTCTGTTCATTCTGAGGCACCTCAAGCATGCTGCGAAAAAATTGAAGCCACGGAATTCTTCCAGATTGCACGTTGCTTTCATTGACTTTTCTCAAGCTTATGACACCGTACCCAGACAGCAGCTTTGGTCTCACTTGCAGCGCAATGCAATGCCGACTCCTCTGCTCAGTGTGATCAGAGACATGTATGATAATGATGAGTACATTCTAATGGATGGTGAGAAAAGGGCGCGCGTGCAGCCATCGAACGGTGTTAAGCAAGGTTGTCCTTTGTCCCCCCTTCTTTTCTCTCTGTACATCAATGATATGGGCAGAGAGATAAGTGAGGGCATTGAGGGTGCTGTGACTGGTGATAGAGTGAATGGTGTGTCCCACATGATGTACGCTGATGACCTTGGATTAACTACGAATGACCCTGGTGAAATGCAGAAGATGCTGGACAGACTCCGTGTGTATGCTCAGAGAAAAGGGTTGACTGTAAACACAGCTAAGTCTGAGGTGGTGCACTTCAACAGTACGTCTGTCTCTCCTCTGCAGAATCCTTTTACGTATGATGGAGTGGTCCTTCCAGAGAAGGACAGGTTCAAATATTTGGGAGTGCTGTTGGATAAAAAGATGGATTTTAAGGTAGCTGAGGAGCATGCGGTGCGGCCTTATATGGCTGCACAGAGAAGGATTTCGGAGTTTGCCAAGGGTCATGACCTGAAAAACAGGCCTCATGCTATGCTCTGGTTATCTAAGGCGTATGGCATTCCTGCTGGGATGTATGCGTGCCAGGTGTGGGGAACTCATTACTTGAGAGAAGGCAGTGAGTTTGATAGTCAATTGCAGGAAAGACATCTGTGTTCCTTGAGGCGCATTCTTGGAGTAAAGAACAGTACTACAAATTGGCTGGTGTTGAGAGAGTGTGGCCAGGAGCCTCTGCAGTTCTTCTGGTTCCGTGCCTCCATCAAGTTTTTTAATAGCATGCTTGACTCCAATAGTGACGTCTTGCGTCGTGTGCTGAGGGCTGATTTCTGGATCCTTTTGACTCCTCTTGCTGGGCTGCTGAAGTCTCTAATGCTTTTGGTGGGATGCGGAATGGTGATTTGTTCAAACAGAACATGCTGAGAGCTGAGAAAATCCCCATGCAAGAGTTCATTGGTGATTTGCGATACAGACAGCAGAAAGTGTGGAGAGGGGCCAATGTTTTTTGTCCTCGTGCAGTTAACAAGAAGGTAGTGACGTACCATAAGGGGTGAGCCTTCCACTGCATCAGCCCTGTGCAATGCCAGGGACAGCAAGTTTAGGGGTATCAAGCAGTTATCAAGTGCAAGTTAGCATGTCACGCCGTATGGTATGCTCATGATATCAAGAGGACGGGGTGCACTGAAGGCTGGTGACATTGTGTTTTACGGCAAGCGGTGGGACTTCGTGTCGTTAGCTGCACTGGTAAGAATGATCATCACACACGCAGCGAGTCATGATGAAGAACTGACAGGCTGCATGCTTGCAAGCAAGCACGCATGCATGTGCCATTGCATGCAAAACGTGACTGATGGGATGTGGGTTGTGTGCACTGACCAGAAGTGGCTTAAATGTGCACGTTAAAAGGGGGTTTGAAGCATGTCTGAAGAGGGGGGTGAAAAATCGGACCACGTCCGTTTGCCACGAAACTTGGTGTGCAGGGTTTTCTGGGGGTGGTGATCCCGATTCTGGGCATCGTTTTTGATATCTTGGAGTGTCCAAGTTGGGGTGTGCATGTTGTGGTTGTGTGCACTGGCCAAGAAAGTGGCTTACATGTGCACAGAAAAGGGATGTTTGAAGCATGTCTGAGGGGGTGGGTGAAAAATCGGACCATGTCCGTTTGCCACGAAACTTGGTGTGCAGGTTTTTTTTGGGGTGGTGATTCCAAATCTGGGCACTGTTTTGGAGAAATTGCTGTGTGTGTATGTGTGTGAGAGAGAGAGAGAGAGAGAGTTCAAATTGCCACAAACTTCTTGCACAACTTGTGCAGGCTGCTTTTGAAGACCTCTATGCAAGGCTTCTGGACCCTGTTCACATACTAGATGCACAAGCGGAGCTTGCATGTTATGGAGCTGCAGAAGGTGGTTGGCTCGACCTTTCCTAGCTAGCGCAGATCCTTGTTGACGAGAAGTTGCTCCCCCCGTGACGCATGGAGCAAGCAGCAGAGGCTATGGAAAAGCGTTATGTGGCTCCTGTATTTGAGAAAGACCCTGAGGCAGATGAGGTCATGGGGGATGCAGCGGGTGGAAGGGGTGGTAGGCAGCAACAGAACAGGGAAGATAGCAGCGATGAGGATGTTGACAGGGCAAGGGAGCCGCAGCAAGGAGGGGCCAGGGCTTCAGGAGGTTCCAGAGGGGGTTGTAGGAGAGCAGGAGGGAACAAGGCAAGCAGGAAACTCTTCTCTATGCTTCTCATGACCAAGGCCCAGCAGTCTTTACGTCTAAGAGAGCGTCAGCAGATTGTTTGAGATGCTGAAGCACAAGCTGAGGAGCAAGGGGAAGGGGAGGGCAGGGCATCTGTGAGGCGGGATGCCCTGGCAGCATCAGTTGCTGGTAGAGCAATCATAGCTCGCACAAGCCGTAGAGGAGGGGGGCAGCAAAGAGCAGGTAATGAGGCAATGAGTGGTGTGTGCACCATAATGGATACAATGGGAACTGCCGCATGTGCACATCCAGCTCTTGTGTTATAACAATTCACTGATCAGCCTGCACAAACGAAAGGACTGCCAAAATGTCACTAGCATGCTGATCTGCATGGATCCAACTGAGATGCAATGCTGAATTCAATCAGCCTAGCCATCCTTTGCCTTAACCTAGGGAGTTGCTGCCCCACTTCTGAAATAGACATTTTAGCATACAGATACACACACACACTTGTGTCACAAGTACATGACACTTGCGCAACAAAAGAATCAGGGCTGCAATGCTTAGAGTGGGCATGGAGATTGTGTACGCACTTTTTAGCTCTCTGCAAACCAGACCAACATGAGTCGGTATGCGAGGAATATAAAACACCAACCCCACAGAGAATGGTTTGCAGTCTCATCTTCTTTCTTTCAAGTTATGCAGTTCACAAAAGGCTGTGCTGTGCTGTGCTGTGCTGTGTTGTGTTGTCAAGCTTGAAGCTGTGTGCCCAGGCTGGGCTTTCCTAGTTACTAACTGCTACGTCAATCATGCTTTGCAGAATCCAGCCTATAAAAGGTGGCTGAGGGACAGTACCAGCACAGTGCTGCTGGAGGAGGAGCAACCTCGAAGTAAGGAAAACCTGAAAAGCCTGAGGGGAAAGCAGAAAAAATGGGATGAGCTTCAGACTAAGTTCAAGGGTTATAAAAGGCTAGAAGTGGCTGTGCACAATGCCTTGGCAGGCAGGTCATAGACCACGCTGTCGCATGTATGCATGCTGTCTTTTGTGATGGGCTGCCCGTCTAATTAGCAAAACCCTCCTGAACCCCATTGACTTTCCTTGTCTTTCTCTGATGAAGGGGTTATCTTCCCAAGTGGGCCCCTTTTCCTTAATTGATGCGGATGATGTTCAGCTGTCCGCGTAGTTGTTCTTTTTTTCTTTTCTTGAGGTGTATTGTGCGCATAAGGTGCACAGCCGTTTGCTTCTGCTGTGTTGTGCTGGTGGCCGTGCATAACTAAGTGTGACAGGATCCGTGCGAGTGTGGTGAGTCATGCGCGTGTGGTTTGTACCCTCTTTTGATTGTGATGCAGCCATATGTTACAGATATGGGGAGGATGAAGAGTCAGAGCAAGAGGCATTGGCGTTGGAGTGACCAAATTTCAAACTTCAGGCATGACCAGCTTACTGTACATTGACTAACGCGTTTTTTAAATACTTCATTATTGCATCATAGAGGTTGGAGAGGCAATCCTGTGGATAAACATAGCCAGCTGAAAAAAAGCAAGCTGAAACTTTGAATTGTGCTCATGCAGTTCCTGATTTTGGATCCTGAAATCCTCGATAGTTTCCGGGGATGTATGTATATACTGACGGCTAGGAGTTAAGATTTACTGACCCAGGTTCAAAACCACTCCACCTCAACTCCGCTCATCCAATCCTTGTTCTTGGAAGTTGAAGCTTTTTATAGGTTGCTCATCCAATCCTTGTTCTAGGAAGTTGAAATTCTTTATAGGTTCCATAGGTGTATGTTTACGGTCTAACAGCCAGAAATTAAGATTCACTGACCCAGGTTCAAAACCACTCCACTTGGAAGGGCATCCTAAAATCCTGAAGACAAATGTAGCAAGCTGCAGAGGAAAGTAGGTGGAATGACTGAACCATGCTCATCCAATCCTTGCTTTTGGAAGTTGAAACCCTGGATAGGTTGCATAGGTGTATGTAATCGGTTTGACAGCCAGAAATTAAGATTCACTGACCCAGGTTCAAAACCACTCCACTTCAAAGAGCATCCTAAAATCCTGAAGACAAATGTAGTCAGCTGCAGAGTAAAGTAGGTGGAATGACTGAACCATGCTCATCCAATCCTTGATTTTGGAAGTTGAAACCCTGAATAGGTTGCATAGGTGTTTGTATTCGGTTTGACAGCTAGAAATAAAGATTCACTGACCCATTCAAAACCAATATACTTCAGAGAGCACTTGGGAATCCTTTAGACAATCATAGCCAGCTGCAAAAGAAGCAAGTCAAATCTTTGAACTGTGCTCATGCAGTTCCTGATTCTGGATGCTGAAATCCTAGATAGTGTCCGAGAATGTATGTTTACAGTTTGGCAGCCAGAAATTTAATTTCACTGACCCAGACTCCTTTTCTCTGCAAATCAAAGGGCAATTAGAAATCCTTTAGACAAACATAGCCAGCTGCAAAAAAAAAAGCAAGCCAAATCTTTGACTCGTGCTCATGCAGTACCTGATCTCAAGTGGCGCGCGTGCCATCGCAGCCAGAACTTCATGCCATGCTCTTGTGTGAGGCCCCATGGCTCTTCACTTTCTGTGAGCCCATTTTGCACTACTGCCAACCGCTCTCTCACAGGTGAAAGTGTGGTACTCAACCATGCAGAAAGCCTGCTCTTCTCAATCTCCAGCATGGAGAACTGCTCTCTGCACCGAGCCAAATCATTTTGCGCCATGAAAAGCCTTCGCCCAAACAACATATGCACGCCAGAAACATGACCTCCAACCTGCCATGGAGCAGCCTCTCCAAGCAGCATACCGCTCACAATAGCTTCCTCAACCTGCACCTCACTCACAGGCTTTCCTTTTGCTGCTGCCATCCAGACATACATCTCACTCAACTTCACAAGAAGTTTCTTGAATCTTAGACACAGCAGCCTGTGTGACTCCAGCCTAGTGCTCTTTGAAGTGTTGAGCTGCCAGCTCGTGCACGATTACATCAATTGCGCTTTGCTACCTGCAAAGCTTATGGTAATGAACACATGCATGGAGCACATGGTGGGTACGTTGTGTAATTTTTGTTTGCGCGCAACGAAAGGAAAGGTCAGATGGAGCATTTAATGTCAGCCAAAATGGAAATGCCATTTGGCTGTGCAAAATGAGTATCCATACACTCATAGAAACATGAAGACACACATGGGCATACCTGAAAATATGCGTGGCTGCCAAATCCTTGAAAGTACACGTCAAAACACGTCAGAACCAATGTCCCACGCTGGGCTGATCTGTGGGATGCAATTTGGGGGGAGGACGTACAATTAATTCAGTGCTCGACGTCTGATTGAGAGAAGGAACTACACATACAGCAACAGGCTTGTGTGCACCCATTCTCTTCTCATCATTGGCACACTTCTTGGTCGTACATGCAGACATTTTCTGCACAATCAAGACTCCCTTGGCAACCATGCTCTGGGTCTTTGACTTCAGCAAATCAACGACCTTGATGGACTTGAGCTCATTGATATCTGTGCGCATTGGAAAGATGAAAGGAGTGAAGATGAAATGCACGCATGCGTGTAATTGAAGTGTGTGTGTGTGTATGTGTGTGTGTGAGAGAGAGAGAGAGAGAGAGAGAGAGAGAGAGAGAGAGAGAGAGAATGAGGCAAGCTTGCTGGCAGGCAGGCAGACAGGCAGGCAATCAAAGTAAGACACACATAATAGCAGGAATAAAAAAGCAAGAAAATGCATTTTTTGACACTCACCTGACAGGAGGAGCTCCAGGAAATCGTGGCGGTTCTGCTTGGTCATACACTGCATCAGTCCAGCAGCATCCTGGAAAGTAAGGGGCGCAAATCAAGCCAAGAAAGAAAAGAAAAAATATGTAGGCAGTGAAAGATTCCCTAAATCAATTTTTGGAAAGAGAGGCACACTCACTGATTGGCATAACATGCTGTATGCACCACCCATCAGAAGGAAAAAAGATAAGTCAGTCAAGCTTGTACGTCCGATTCAGGCTTTTTTTAATTTGTCGACAATTTCACCTTGAAGAGAGACCACAGCTGCTCAATTTGCTTTCCAACCACCTAGCCGGTGCCATCCATAAATCGCTCGCTGTTCAAGATCTGGCAAGACAAGGGAGCTGGCATGAAGCCAATTCACCATGATGCGCACATCCTTGGCAGGGTTTGGCACATCCTCACCCAAATTCTGTGTATGGAAAAGGCGAGGAAAGTTACGAGAAGCTCATCTTGCTTTGCTGCAACATGTGGTCTGTGTACCTCTTTGTTGGCCCCAGCCCATGGTACGTGCTTGGT
Organism: Dunaliella primolecta; assembly: GCA_914767535.2. Classification (NCBI taxonomy): domain Eukaryota; kingdom Viridiplantae; phylum Chlorophyta; class Chlorophyceae; order Chlamydomonadales; family Dunaliellaceae; genus Dunaliella; species Dunaliella primolecta. Next base: position 2,128,505 of record OU611751.1, on the reverse strand, counting down.
TGGCCTTCTAGATGCTCTTCACACAAACACAAAATTGCTCGCTTTGTTGCAGCTGTGATATCCCTCTTCATCTCATTTTAATTTTTCTATGTGGCATACTTGGAGTGGTGAGGTATCCTCTTGATGGACACCCAGGGCCTCCAGGTGATGCAAGACTTGCTTAATCCAACGGTAGGACAAGTATGCAGACAGAAAATCCTCGCCATTAATGTGAGGTGCTTCAGTGCAAGGATTTCCCAAAAAGGTGATGCTGCGGCTGAGGCTTTCAGCAAACGCTGCAACTGCATGGGTGGCGCTGGATTTATAAAAAAGGGACACTGCCAAGATGTAATGCAGCTTAGAGCAAATCAAAAATTATCTGTGCAGGATGTTCCGGAGTGAGCCAAGACCTCATACTGGGCGAATACAGCTGGATAATACCAGATCCTTGGTTTCTTAGGGGTGCTGCCAAAGCAACCACAGTGTACCGGCTCTGCCATGATCGTATGTTGGACCTGAGCAGCAATGGGTAAACCTAGTCTAATTGGTACTAGCGTTGGCACTACACCTCAAGAATCCTCATGAAAATGAACTGCTACCCACACTTAACATGGCTAGGGATCGTGCCTGCTTGCACGAACAAGTGGTGACTCAAAGCAAGGCTTGTCTATGCACAAATTCAAGCAAGTTAGCAAATAAAAGGGAACGCAACAGGTTGAGCCAGATACAGGTCCTGTTCCTGCCATGTTGGGCAGGGTTGCATGGCATATGTGCATCGTGGGTGTGCAGTTTGTGAGCAAGGCATGTCATAATACAAGCATAAATACACAAGACATTGATGGATACAGCTTGGCATGGCGTGTCAGAATGCACTTTGGGCTTAGATATTTGTGCATGATTTCATACTACCCAAATGACATGCCTGTGAGTGATCTACCAACAGGCACGTTTTATGGCGCGCTGTGTGGTGCTTCCAACTTTCATCAAATCTGGCTTGACATGACTTCCTGCATGCGAGCAGCCCATTCTGCCCGCCACTTTGCATCTTGGGGGATCATGTCCTCCTTCATCCATTTCCCGGCCTCTATCCAGATCCTGTCCCGCCTTTCTTTCTTTTTGTCCTATTCACGGCAGACATCAGGATTGCGCAGCCTGCAAATATAGTAGGTGCATGCCATTTGCCATTGCTCTAAACGTCATATGGCCTCAAGACTTGCACCAGAAAAACAACACTTACATACACAACATGTGACACTCCAAAATATCAAAAACGGTGCCCAGAATCGGAATCACCACCCCTAGAAAACCCTGCACACCAAGTTTCGTGGCAAACGGACGTGGTCCGATTTTTCACCTCCCTCTTCAAACATGCTTCAAACCCCCCTTTTACGTGCACATTTAAGCCACTGTCTGGGTCAGTGCACACAACCCACATTTTGCCAACTCTTGTCCCATGCGGCATTAATGCCGCACAAATATTTGTGCGGCCATTTGTGCGGCTCATGCAAGGATGCAAGCGTGCTACAAGGCCAAGAATCATGCCAATTATATCAGGATCTTCACGGCACACCTCTTCCACGCCCTGCAAGCCCTCATCAAGTCCTGTGCCAAAGTAGCCTCAGGCTCAGCAGGATCTCTGGCTACAGGTCCTGTCGCAGGTCCTGCATGAGAGCTTTTACGCTTCTTGCAGCATCTCTGATAGATGCCAACTCCTTCAGGAACATACACATGTGGCCCCTCCCAAGGGGATGGAGTGATGGGCCACTGCCTCTTTGCATTCCCACGGTTCAGTATCGGTGCGTTTCCAACACCCGGATTAATGATTAATTATGGAAATTGAAAAGGAATTAATCACACTTCACGTTTCCAAACCGTGATTAATTACCTGGATTAATTCAGTATTCGTGATTAATTCTGAAAATTTTTTAATCAACCCCGGGGGGGGGTGGATTAATGATTAATTCAGTGTGATTAATTCAGGAGCTTGTGGTCAACACTTTCACACAGATGCAGCGTCTTCCTAGAGGAGGTAATGAACCCAGAACATAGCCCTTTTGTGCGAGTTAAGAACAAAACAGCAGGCCAGCCCATCCTTGCAAGCTTGCAGCCAAGCTTTCCCATAGCCTCCCAGGCACATGCCTTCCCATCCAGCCTCCTGCGCCACTCCAGGGACTCCTGTGCTTTCCTATCTAGGTCTTGACCCAGCAGGAGCAGGAGCAAATGGTGTGTTTGGAGGGCGCAATCCAAGTCAAATTTAGCTTACCGTAGGTAGTCAAACATGCTTCATCATCCGTGCTTCAGTTGCAATGCCCAGTCCTCTGCCATTTGGCTGCAAAGTGGACCATGGCCTGTGCCAGCAGCAGGAACCACTCCGCAAGGTGGTGCTCTGCCTAGCGTCATGGGGCAACTGCAGCAGGAGCATCAGAGCCCCTCTGTGCAACATTTGCAGCAGCAGCAGGAGCAATGGTGTCACAGAGCGAACGTATGCAAGGTGTGGGAGCTTGCCAGTCCACCCAGCAGTCCATCAAGAGGCATAAGGTGCAGGAGGGCAGCATCAATCAGCAACCACGCAGCCTTGCCGATGATAATGATGATGAGGATAACTATCTTGTGGTCAAGAACAGCAGTTGATTGTTCTAATCCACGGCAGCCGACTGCGACTGCAGAGCTGCAAGCTCACACAAATAAAAAAGGAAAGCTTGTTACTGTGTTGCCAGGGGATGAGATAAAAAGGTTATACGGTGACAATGGACAGAAGGATAAACTTGACATGGCATGTACATTTGGAAAACAAGTGAGGGCATCTCAAAGACCACAATCATGATGGGAAGCGCTCAACCCTCCCTTCCGTAGGCATGTGTTATATTGTCAGCAGAATCTGAGCTCCCAGAATGGGCTGCTTTCAAGCACACTGAAATCATGTCACCGACCAGAACACCCCACATGCACATCCATGGAACACGTGCAGGCATCCATCACAGCTTGCTGTGGTGATAATGATGGCATTCCGCTGCCGTGTCTGCCAGCGTTTCACACATTCAACAGCAACAATCCTTATGACCTCCTCTGCGCTTTGGAAATGCATCACCTCTGGGTGATCCCACAGTGCAGTCATTTCAATGGTGATCCCACATGGTTTGTTCAGCTCAACTGGATGTCATTCAATGATTGTACTCCCAAAGTGTGTGTTAGGCAGATTCTCACTGCAATAATTACATGAGGGTGTTCACAGCTGCGCTGCCTGGGGATGTTCGTGTTAGCTAACTCCCTATAGGGAGTGCCTTCGGGGAGTGTCCAGGCGCATTTTCCTGCTCTTGCTCCTGCTCCTCATCATCCTCATGCCAAAGCCAATCAGCATACTCAACAGGGAGAGGATATCAGGGGGTTCATCCAAGAAATCTGATTCATCAGTCCACGTTGAGTGGTCTTTTGTCTTCTAGTCAGAACTTCAGATGCATGCTTAAATTCTATATCCATGATTTGTATGTCCACTTACAAACTTGAAGCATGTACATCTCTTTAATATCAATTGACAATTAATCACAAAGGAAGGATTAATTGGAAACGTGAGTGTGATTAATCTAGGAGTAATTAATTCATTCGTGATTAATTCGCGAGATTAATTCTGAATTAATCACGAAGTGTTGGAAACGCACCGTATTCTACCTACGTTTCAACACTCCATCTACCCATTCAAATTAATAATATTATCTGATTTCACAATATACTGCTCGAGTTTGGTGTTGTGATTACTGAGGTTCATTTTACGGGGGTGAGCCAGGCCGCGGCAGGAGCAGCAGGCAGATGCTGTTGGCCCTCAGGAGTGCAGCTTGGCAGACGGGGGTGTGCAGAGAGGCAACCTGAGTATTTTCTGCACTCTGCCCAGAGTTCACTCTTCCCAAGCCAAAAAGGCACCTCCTTTGGCACTGAGAACGTGAACCTTTTCACCGGGAGGTCTAACTGCATATCTTTAGAACACCTGTCCAGTGACAGAGGCTACCCCGCCCTCAGCGTTGGAGAAATGTAGTCGAAAATTACCTGACGGACAGGGGAAACTAGCAATAGGCTGAGGAAGCTTTCCCCTGCCTGTGCAGTGTAACCAGCCATTAAGGGCTGAGATGATTTTGGGAGTATCTGCCATGTAGCAGAGAGTAAGAATAGCTGGAAAACCTGTAGCCACTTACAGAGACAACCTGCTCCTAGCAGAGGCTCTGCCTTAAGCAGAGGAAACCTGAACGTTATAGACAAGTAGCGAGCAAGGAAGATCCTAGGCATGCTGGAATGCGCATTCATGCTCCAAGCAAAGCAAACCTAAATTGGGCCCAAGACTTATACACACGCTTCCACAAATTGCGCCATGCAAACCAACCTCCTCTGCTCCATTCGTTACATTTGGTAGCGCAAAGCCATGGTTGATCCCTTGCTCGTGAATATTGCATGCTCTGATAGCAAACACCCCAATCTATAGCTGTAGCTTTTTGGGAGAACGCCCCTGCTGAAATGAGCCCAAGTTACATGAGAGCACAGTTGCGTGTTCACATGAGGATTTCCATGCACACACCTTCCAACACTTATGCTCCATGATGCACGGTTGAAGGATTCGCCGCTGAAGTATCAGGGAGTGCTGTGTGCATAAGGCTAACCTGAACCAAAGCTCCCGGAGTGAAGGGACAGCGACAGCAGCCCACGGCTTGGCAACCCACAAGTTGCTGCTCAAGCCGGTGACCCAATGACACCTGTGCCTAGATAAGGCCGCTTGTGAACACCACCGCTTGTACACTATATCGATGGTCATGCTCGGAGCAGGCGGATGAGCAGAAAGCCACACTGGTAGTTCATACCCAAGAACGGCATTTGTTTAATCTCAAAAATTGACTCGTGTGGGCAACGGACATGGACATCGAAGCGTTGACCAACTTATTCCACAACCTCTCGACCACTTTAGGCCAGATTGTGGCGCAGCAGCAACAACAAAATAGCATTGTGCTCCAGCAGCAAGCCACCATCCAGAAGGCAATCCAAAACATTGCTGGAAACCGCACTGGTCCACGCTGTAATGACATGGCAGCATTGGCCAAGGCTCTCAAGCCACCCCATTACTCAGGTGAAAGGGGCTCTGAAGAGTTGGACACCTGGCTGTTCCAGGTTGAGCAGTACTTTATCACCCTAGAACCAATTGCGGATGCAAACAAGGTTCACGCTGCAGGCCTGTTATTGGAAGGACAAGCAGCCAGCTGGTACAAAGACATAATGCAGCGTACACCCATACACACCTGGGAGCGATTCGTGTCAGAAATCACCAGGATGTTTATGCCTATTGGCCGAGCGCAGAAGGCAAGGCTCCAGCTGGACAAAGCACACCAAAAGCACAAGGAAAGCGTGGCAGACTACACCACCAATTTCAGAAGGCTGGTCCTGGCCATTGGCCCAGGCATAGCAGAAGAAGAGCGCCTGCACCGCTATGTAGTAGGCTTGCAAGACACCGTCAGGGAGCACGTGCACATGAAAGAGCCTGCATCCTTTGATGAGGCCTGCCAAATTGCTGTACGATACGAAGCCATGAAAAAGGCCATTCACCCACGCAACCTCCAGCAATGGGACCCCCCTACTGTGATAGACTCAGGACCCACACCCATGGAACTAGGGAGTATGCACCGCATAAACCATGGAGTCACACTACGTAAAGCAACGGGCGCATGCTTTTACTGCAACAAGCCTGGCCACCATACAAAATACTGTCGCAAGCGGAAATCGGACCAAAAGAAGAAGTGACCGAGACCGCATCATTGAAACCCCAACCTTTGGGTAGGCGACTAAGATGGCGCGCCACAATCTGCTTATAGGGTCCCACTTTGAGGGGCAACTCCTACAATGATAGAAACAATATGCTTTCTGAAGGCCTCTACACACCTCCGGCAGTACCTTCAACCTGAAGATGCAGGATACCCTGCAAAAGAGTTGGTTACAGGTGCAAAAGAGTGCACATTGGAGAGCTCCGCTTTTGGATGTCAAATTATGAATGACAAGTGGGTATCCCTTGACATTTCTTTTCAAGAAATATCTATATGACACTCAAGAAGTTTTCATTGCCTACTCGGCACAAAGCATAGATGCATTTAAAACAATGGCAACCTCATAAACCAAGAGAACAAGCACATTGGCTACGGCCACGATTTCTGGGAGGTGGGAGCATCAAGGCGCACGATGATCTCTCGACAAACCCAAGGACTGATCATTGCAAAGTTATGCTGCAAACCATCAAGCTTGGAGGGCTAAGCTCTTACCAACCATTTGCAGTAATTATGGATGCCTCCGGAGCACCCGGATCCGGGGATGAAAGAGTACCCTTTGGTCAACCAGCGCTTGAGGAAAGCGGCTGAAGAGCACTGCGAGGACACGAGGTCCGCAGGGGCTTGCTTTATGAAGTTAGGCTGGATGCCTCGCAAGATGATGAGAACCAGTGCTGAAAGCCAGGCTGGATGCCTTGCGAGATGAAAGGGGCCAGCGCTTGCAGACATTAGGCTGGGTGCCTTGCAAGATGAAGAGGACCAGCGCTGAAATTCCGGCTGGGTGCCTTGCAAGATGAAAGGAACCAGCGCTTCTGAAGATTCCAAATGTGAGCACGAGAAGGAGCACTTCCATGTGGAAGCCTTTAGTGGCAAGCGCATGCGATGCGGCACATCCTTAAATACCTGCTAAGATGGATTGGATCACCAGAGGAGGAAAATGAGTACATAGCAACTCCACATCTGTAAAAGGACATGAGCCCTTTTGCTTTTCAGAAGTCCTTAGTGCGTTCAGCGCGCAGATTCAACCAAGATCTGGTGGTAGCGTGTCGGTAGCAGCAGCGCCTGGCCAGCGCCGTAGCAACGGACATCGCCCACAACGCAACGTACATCGCCCACAACGCAACGTACGGTAGACCTGCTGTCACTAACGGTGGTATTAGTGGTTCATGCTTATGGGTCCCTGTTGCTGGTCTGATTCATGATGCACGGTTGACCTGCTGGCGCAGAGACCACCCCTGCGTTTCATGCTATAGGTCCCTGTCATGATAGAACAAGATCTTTCCGACAACCCGACAACCCGACAACCCAACAACCATGCTTTTTGATGACCAAGATCCGAGGAAGGAGACTGCCATCTGAGCTTCGATCTAGGAGATTGCAGTTTTAGGTAGCTTTGGGGACAAAGCTCTAGTGGCCGTGTGATTCATGATGCACGGTTGACCTGCTGGCGCTGAGACCACCCCTGCGTTTCATGCTATAGGTCCCTGTCATGATAGGACAAGATCTTTCCGACAACCCAACAACCCGACAACCCAACAACCATGCTTTTTGACGACCAAGATCCGAGGAAGGAGACTGCGATCTGAGCTTCGATCTAGGATATTCCAGTTTTAGGTAGCTTTGGGGACAAAGCTCTAGTGGCCGTGGGAGAGTGTAACGGTAGAGCTGAAGTTGATCAACATCCAAGTGATGGTATAAGCAGAAGACTCCACATTTGAACATATCCGAATGAAGCACTGCATGACCAAGTCCCCAAGCAGACAAGTAGATGCTCATAGACGCTCATCTTTATATTAGTTTTGAGTTACTGTAGTTTGCACAACAGTTTAGCCTCCCACCTTGGGCTAGGAGCGAGGGGGGAACACCAGACAGACTTGCCATCGCTTAGATGCTTATTTCCTTTGCATTGCCATGTTGTGACACAACTTGATAGTGAGGGGGAAGACCAAGTAGGCTTGCCATCATCTAGACGTTTGCTTTCTTTGCAATATCAAACTGTCATGTGTGAAATGCTCCCCTCGTTGTTCAATTGTAATTCCAAACACTAACCAAGTGACTTGGTTGATTGAACCTCTCTTTGGGTGCACAGCCCGGGTTAACTAAAGAAGGAAGGTGAGCACATGTCCCTATGGCGTAGATAGCTAGTGTAGTGTTAGCGCCACCTGCCCTTATGGTAGAGACGCTAGTGTAGGTATCACCTGTCCTTGTGGCAGAGATGCAAGTGTAGGAATCACCTGTCCTTGTGGCAGAGAGAGATTAGCATAGGCATCACCTGTCGAAAGACAGAGTACACCGGCGCGATGCCGAGATAATTGTCACCTCCCAGGATCACGTCCATTGCGGTCTAGACATATCTTTAGAGCACCTGTCCAGTGACAGAGGCTACCCCGCCCTCAGCGTTGGAGAAATGTAGTCGAAAATTACCTGACGGACAGGGGAAACTAGCAATAGGCTGAGGAAGCTTTCCCCTGCCTGTGCAGTGTAACCAGCCATTAAGGGCTGAGATGATTTTGGGAGTACCTGCCATGTAGCAGAGAGTAAGAATAGCTGGAAAACCTGTAGCCACTTACAGAGACAACTCGCTCCTAGCAGAGGCTCTGCCTTAAGCAGAGGAAACCTGAACGTTATAGACAAGTAGCGAGCAAGGAAGATCCTAGGCATGCTGGAATGCGCATTCATGCTCCAAGCAAAGCAAACCTAAATTGGGCCCAAGACTTATACACACGCTTCCACAAATTGCGCCATGCAAACCAACCTCCTCCGCTCCATTCGTTACAGTTCGTGGTGGAGGGGATTCAAGGCTCTTCTGAGCCAATGTGTCCCCTTTTCCTTAATTGATGTAGGGAGAGTTTCCTCTGCCTACGTACTTTTTCTTTTCTCTCTGATGTGGAAAGCTTCCTCTACCTACGTAGTTTTTCTTTTCTGTGAGGTAACAATACCTTTGAACAACTTTTATTTCCTCTTTTTCTATGAACAGCTGGGAAGTCTGTATCTGGAGGCCCTCTGTGACCTTTGGTAACTCAGGGTTTGCGACAGCGCTTAGTAGCTACCTTCAAGGCAGCTTCTGGCGCCATCTAGGCAGCTTAATTGTGTCAAACACTGCTAACACCCTAACATGGACATGGAGCATTGCATGGCCATAATTGAATGCTACAAGTCAACATTTATTCCATTAAATGGGCCTCATGCTTCTTCCTGGTTGGTGGACAATTGGCTGAAACATTTTACCGGGCCTTTTTCCAAATGGTCGTGGTGGGTTTTTGGACAATTGCTACCTGATCCAGGTTGCTTTGCTGAGCGCTTTCCAGATTTGCTACAGGAGCTTTACCACAGGCCCTTATCAACACATCAACATTTCTGCATCACCATTCATGTTTGGCTGGACTTTTTCTTGCTCATGTCCCTAATGTTCTCTGGTGGGTGCTAGGCACAAACACTTGTAGAGACTTGTCTTGTTTACTTGTTGTCAAACTTGTGGAAGCTGGTTGAGAATGTTTCACCAACAACCGATCAGCTAGAGAGTTGGGCTGTAGGTTCCCAATGTTAACGCTTATTCCATTAGCACTGTCAGGCTGAGAAATTGACGCAGCAGCCACAACAGGGTCTTGACATCCCATGACCAGATGGTGTTGAGAGAAGATAAGGTGTTGATGCTGTGGCGCACAACAACAAATGGGCTTGGCTGGAGATATGATGCAGATTCTGGAGAGTCAGCTTGAATCTTGCTTGCTTGGCTTGCTGGATGGTGCTATTGGTAATTAGGCCGAACTTTGTATGCTGGACTGATGCACTTAACTGGTGTGGCATTGCTGGCTTCCTCCTCCAAGGGCTAGGTGAGCTTACTCACACATGGGCTACTTTATTAGGGGCTTGACTGGTTTTACAAAGATGATCAGAACAAGATGGTGTTACTATGAAATTCTACGTGAAGTATAGTTCTCTCAACACAGCCTCAGCTGTGTTGTCACAAGGATAAATGTTACTGTCCAACTAACTTAACTAACTTGCAGCACACTCTCGGCACAGCAGACTCTCGTCGTGACAACACCAGACCGAAAGAAAATAAGGATAAGTATCTAGACAGAGGGAACTCTCCTTACATCAATTAAGGAAAAGGAGACACAATGCCAAAGCCAGTGGCTCAAAAGAGCCAGGAGTCCCCTCCACCACAAAGCTGTAAAATAAAAGGTGCTAATGGGGATCTAGGGGGTTAGTGGAAGCACCCAACTCCAAAATCTGGCTGTGAGAAGTATGATTGCTTTCGATAGCTCGCCTAGTGGTAACAAGCATTTTGGCGTACATGACAGAACGGGATGAAGCTTCCGAGCGAGTTTAATGGCACGAGACTTCATTAACCAGGACGATGTCCTAGGATTAGCCAAGTTCATGTCTGCTTGCGTGAAATGCTGTGACTGAGCTTCTAGCTCAATTTGCTTTTTAGTTTGGACTGGTTTGGTCGCAAGCACGTTTTGCTTCAGCTAAGCTGCCCCCGCAGGCAGGTACAGCTATGTAACCCTTCCCTTCCCTTAATGGCTGATGATTGCTGTTAGTCATGGGGTTACACAGGGTGTTTCTTGTTGCTGTGGGGCTGAACATACTGAGTTTGGGTGTGCGCACATGTATGCTTTGTTGGAGCTACACACATGTCTGTCAATCCTCTGGTTGCTGAACACGTACCTCATTGCTATCCTGGCGAGCATGGGGCTGTACAAAATGTGGCATGGTTTTTGAGAAACAGTTTGAGCAACTTCTACGCTTCCTATATCTCTGTTTTTTAGCAACGCAAAAACAGTTGTAGACTTCAGACTTTTCTTTTAGTTTCAAACTCAGGTCTGGTTTGGTTGCAGGCATCTCTTTATGCTTCAGCTAAGCTACCCTCGTAGGCAGGTACAGCTATGTAACCCTTTCCTTTCCTTTCCTTCCCTTAATGGCACGTTGATGGTCAAGTCCAAGCTGTTTGAACTGACCAAGGTTTTGTTCAATATAACAGGTCCCGCTAACACACAGTCCGCAACAAACACGATTTGTTGTTTTTTCCTTCTAGTCCAATTTCTTTCAGATTACTTGAATCAGGATGATGTCCTAGGATTAGCCAAGTTCGTGTCTGCTTGTCTGAAATGCTGTGACTGAGCTTCTACTAGAAGCTAGTAGCTCATTTTGCTTTTTATTTTGGACTGGTTTAGTTGCAGGCACGTTTTGCTTCAGCTAAGCTGCCTCCTCTCTTAAACTCTTAAATAAGTGAACTCTTAACAACTTAAATAAGTGAAATTGTATAACCTGGGCGGAATGAATGCATTCTCAGCGTGCTCCGTCTAAAGTCGCCCCCCGCCTACACAACAAGTTCGCACCACTTCAGCGCCTGACGCAAGCCACCGACACCAACACCGTTAACTCTAGCCCAGAAGCTCTTTCGACACTGTTCCAGCAGCAGTTTCAACAGTTGGAGAGCAAGTTTCAGCAGCTGGACAACAAGTTCGAGAGAGCTCTCGCCAACACGTCCCTGACCATCACCGCCCACATCGACAGCGCCAGTGAGCGTCTCCAGCAGGAGCTGCACGGGCTCCGCCAGCGGCAGCAGCAGCAGCAGTTGACGCGCATGGACGCGCGTCTCACCGCGGTGGAGCAGCAGCAGCGGCAACAGGAGCAGGGATTGGGCGCAGAGGCAGAGGAGGCCGCGAAATGGAGCGCGGAGACGGTGGGGGATGCTTTCAATCTTGCACAGATTGGGCACCTCATCGTCGTCGCACCACCCAAGGGCGCTCCACCCATCACAGCAGAGCAAGCAGCAGCAGCAGTGGGGATGCCTCTCACAGCAGTCACCAAGCATAACAACCTCACAGCAGCATACTTGGTCAACATGACTACAGCAGCAGCAGCAGGGCAGAAGGTCGGGCAGTTTCGGGGTGGGGGGGCTGGGGGGGGGATCATTGTAAGGAGAGAGAAAACAGCCTTGGGAGCAGCTCAAACTTATTTGGTTAACACGGTCAAAGACCGGGTCAATGGGGAGTCCCAAAGACTTGGGTTGGGGGTTACAGCTTATGCTGCGGCAAATTCCAGCAATGTCATAATTACGATGGGGACAGCAGGGGAGGCAAGTGCGGGGAAGGTACCGGCAATACCATACCCAGTGTGGCGTCACGGGAGCAGGAGTTATGCTAGGGGTGTGGGGGGCAAGTGGCACAAATCAACGGTGGGTTTGGAGAAGGTGGTGCAGTACCTTACAAGGTGCTGCCACCACTGTCACCAGCAGCAGCAGCAACAGCAGCAGCAGCGGCAGCCTCTGCCTCTGCGCCCTCAAACTCTGCAGCAGCAGCAGTAGCAGCAGGAGCCGGCCCAGCAGGGACTACCGCCCCTGAGGTCCCCATGATTCCAGCAGTTCAAGCGCCTCGCCCCAGGGACGGGCACAGTGGTGACACCCCGTCGGCCAAGGCTGCCAGGGCCGGCAACGCGCAATTTGGTGTACGTCCCAACAACAATAGGGGTTAGACCGGCTGGGTAGCCATGGTGTGCCTGATTGCCATGGCAAACAAATATCATTGTATGTTCAGAATGTGGATGGCATTCCAGACACTGCTTGTGAACCCGAGTCTGTAAAGACTGAGGTGCTGTGCGCGACCATTAGGAATCATCACATTTCTGTGCTGGTGGAAACTCGTACAGATGATATGGATAGGCTCATGAGGCACCTGCAGGGCAAGCACAAACTTGTGCACCGTTTAGATGTTCCTGCTGGTTGTGCTGGTAGAAGGGGTCATGGAGTTGCGATCATTGCCTCTAACCCTTGTGCAGAGTTCTTGTCCGTGTTTTGTATTGCCCCAGACATTCAGTGCGTGTGGATTAAGTGCCGGAAAGAACTTTTTGGTTTAAATAGGGAAGTCCTGCTTGGTGCGGTTTACACTAACCCCCAAGGAAGGTTGTTTACTGTCCCAGGTCCGTGAACAATTTACTCACCTTTTTGATGAGCTTGCGTGTGCTGCACAGGTGACTCCAGACTTGCTGTTGTGTGGGGATTTCAACGCCAAAATTGGCAATCTTAGTGAGGTTTCTGATGCCCACTATGAGACTTTGGTGGACTGCCCGGCTCTCCAGACTGCTAAAAGGTGTGAATGCAGAGATGTTCATGTGGCTGGAAGACTGCTCGTGGATATTGCAGCTGCCTATGGACTTGTTCACAACTGGTCGTGTGCCTGGTGATGTGGGCCAGCCCACATTTGTTGGGTATTGTTCAGACACTCGGCCTTGCAGACGGAGTAGGCCTGATCATGTCTTGGTATCACCTTCCTTATTTAAGTGTGCTCAGAAATCAGACATTTGCGCTCCGATCTTGGACACCACTGACCATGGCAGTATTACAGTTGTTTTTCGTATTCCTGATGTTGTGCCTAATGTGGATTGGACCCCTTCTCCTGAACATGTGTGTGGGATGGGACATTGTGCAAGTCGTTTGAGTTTAACTTGGAAGCACGAGCGGCAACTGGCCTATGTGGAGGAATTGGAGAGAAACTTGGAGATGCCGGTGCAATTGGAGGCTGCTCTTGATGCTGGCAACATAGATACAGCATGTTTCTGCCTGAGAAGCTGGATAATGCAAGCTGCTAGTGAACAAACAGTTGGCATGTACAGAGTTCAAGCGTGTGTTTTTAAGAGAACAGAAAAGCATGGGATTAGAAGGCCTGTCTGGTTTGATGATCAGTGTCGGTTAAAGAGGCGTCTGTTTATTCAAGCTGTGCAAAGTGGTCAAGCTGTGCATGCCTGCCAATTTCTTAAAAAACAATACAAAAAACAAACAACAAGGCGTGCACGGCGGGCTTATGAGAAGTACCAGAAAGCAGTTTTCTTGGACAGGCTGAAGAGACACAGGCCTAACATTCATGAACTGCTTAGGAAGCCCAGGAGCACCCATCAGACTCCCATTACAGCGGACGGCTGGAACTTACTTATTTTCGGGCCACACTCTTCACAATGGGGGGTGGCCTTCAGCCAGGTCGTTTGGCTGATCGGCTTGTGGCTGGTCTCTGCCAGCCAAAAATAAATCCATAAGCTCAGACACAAAAAGGAAAAGTTTTGCGTTTCAAGCCTTCTCATGATCACCTTCATCAACTGCCTGTTCAAATTGCTCCTGGATTTCTTTGTTGTTGGCAAGGACTTCAGCATATTCTTTAGCACGCTCAGGGTTCCATTTCAGAACCATTTTACTCCCGCATCCTCCTCTACATACATGAGGAGGTTGCAAGTTCCAGTCAGTGCCTTCACTTCCCGCATCATTAACTCGAAAATTCATGCTCAGGACACAGTGATCACTCATGTGCTTAACAGGAAAAATGTGGACACTCTCAGCAGCCAGATAAACTCTGCCGGACATCAGCACATGATCGGGCCTACTTGCAACTTTCTGGCCAATGGATCCAACAAAAGTAGGCTGACCATCATCTCCTTGTACCCTGCCCGTGCCTATTATACATTCAGCAGCACTGGCAAAATCTATAAGCAGCCTGCCAGCAGTGTTGATACTGGCACACTTACATCGACGGGCATTTAGAAGGGCAGGGTACTCAGTGAGGAGGCCACCATGAGCATCAGAGACTTCACTCAATCCACCAATTTTCGCGTTGAAGTCCCCGCACAATAGGAAATGCGGGGCTACCTGGGCAGCACACGAAAACTCATCAAACAAGGTAGAGAAAGAGTTGGTAACATCATCGCGCGAAAATTGTGCACTTTGCGGATTCACATAAGCTGCACAAAGCATGACATCATCCTCAAACCCAAACAAGGCTTTGTTGCACCGAATCCAAATGCACTCTAAATTTTCAGAGTCCTCATACAAGCTCATGTAGTCAAAGCAAGAGTTGGCAGCTATCACAGCTACCCCAAAACCACGCTTTCCCACACAAGCCTCAGGTATGCGGGTGGCATGCACAAGTCTATGCGAGTCCTGAATGCCAGAAGTGATCTGCTCAATACTGTTTGTGCGAGTCTCGGTCAGCACAACCACATGATGCTCCCTAATAAGATCACAAAGAGCAGCCGTCTTATTGACGGCATCTTCTGGAGCCCTTTCAGGATCCGGTACACCATTTATATTCAGCACGAGTAGCTTCAGATCGTGCGAACCTGGCCGGTCCCCTCCCTATTTGGTACTAGATGTGTCTTTCTTTCCGCCACCCATACCGCCAGCTCCTCGGCGTACATTGTTAATGTTGTCGTTACGTCCACGTCCACGGCCAAGACTGCCGCTTGCACAGCAAGAGTTGGCGTGCCGCGGGGAAGTAGGTCCACCGCCGCCAGTGGCAGCTCCCAAGCTGCCGCTTGCACTGCCAAGTTTGGCGTGCCGCGGGGAGGAGGCTCCACTCCCACCAGAGGGGGGGGGGCGGGGGAGCAGCATGAGGGGGGGGAGGGGCAGCAGGAGGGGAGGGTGGGCGGGTAGAGACTGCCTCTGCGAAGCTCACAGGACCCCCACGCTTAGCAGGAGGAGTGTCAAAGCCACCGCTGCTCTCGTGTGCACGCACAATCCCTGCCACGCGCTGGCTCATGTGCGTGTCTGTTGAGGAAGGGGGAGGCGCCGCTGCTGCTGCTGTTGCTGCTGCCGCTGCTGCTGCCGCTGGTGGCCCCAGGAGCTGACGCAAGATACCTTGAATGAAACCTGGCTCCATGTTGGTGAGGGCAGCGCGCCTAGGATCCACAAGAAAACCTCCCCTCCCACTGTTCTTTCCAGGCAGTTCCTGAAGGTGCTGCTCCACAGGGTATCGGTAAGAGGGCACTAAGCCCCGCTGTGCATCCTTGACAGGGCCATGGGTTAAGAGGAGGTTGCAGTAGTTGGCGCCCTGGTACATGATGAATCCCCATGACCCCTGCGCCAGCTCCCGTTGCAACGCCTGCTCGAGTGGCTTCAGGGTCCGTGCCCTGTCAGCTCCCAACGCGCTCCGCGCCCGACGCACCACAAAACCTCCAGGCGTTGTAGGGGGCCCCTCCCTTGTTGCTGTGGTCTCTCTGATGGCTGCCATCTTCTTGTTGGCAGCTTGGACACCCAGCCTGGCACGGTAGCCAGCCTGGCGTAGGTACTTGGGCTGGTCCAAGGTGGTCACATCCACTCCTAGCTCCGCTGCTGCCTGCTCTTTGGTAAACTGCTCCTGCTGCTGCTGCTGCTGCTGCTGTTGCTGCTGCTTGATGGGAGTGGTGATTATGAGGCACTCCAGAGCTTCACTCATGTTGTAGCTGTCCATGAGAGTCTCTCGCTCCCATACTGCTGCTGCTGTTGCTGCTGTCATATTTTGCTGTACTTGGGCCAACTCCTGAAGCTGAGCCTGCTGTCGCTGCTGCTGATGTTCAATTTCGCGTTGCTTGTGTGCAATCTCCAAAAGCTGCTCTCTCTGTTTGTCCATGCGAACTGTCACCTCTGAAAGCTGCTCACTGTGCTGCTGGGACGTCTGCTGCTGGGACTTCAGTAGTTGCTGCTGGGCAAGCTTTAATTCCTCTAGCTTGTTCATCATGGGCTGTAGGAGCTGCTGCATTGCTTCCATGGTTGGCTGTTGGTACTGCTGCTGCTGCTGCTGCTGTGACTGGGGCTGATGCTGCACGAGGGGCTCGAACGAGTTGGATAGAGAGAGAGGTTGTGTGCGAGGACGAGCGGGTGCAAACTGCATGTCGCTGCATCAAGTCTCGTTGTCTTCCTTCATTATTTTTTTCAACTAAATCTGCTAATGTTTCTCAACACATGCTTGTCCAAATCCTTGAACAGATACGAGGGGATACAAAAAGGAGCACCTCTGGGACCACTCTCAGAATTCCCACACCACTTATGGTACGTCACTACCTTCTTGTTAACTGCACGAGGAAAAAAAACATCGGCCCCTGTCCACACTTTCTGTTGTCTGCATCGCAAATCACCAATGAACTCTTGCATGGGGATTTTCTCAGCTCTCAGCATGTTCTGTTTGAACGAATCACCATTCCGCATCCCACCAAAAGCATTAGAGACTTCAGCAGCCCAGCAAGAGGAATCAAAAGAAGCCAGATTTAAATCGGCCCTCAGCACACGACGCAAGACTTCACTATTGGAGTCAAGCATGCTATTAAAAAACTTGATGGAGGCACGGAACCAGAAGAACTGCAGAGGCTCCTGGCCACACTCTCTCAACACCAGTCAATTTGTAGTACTGTTCTTTACTCCAAGAATGCGCCTCAAGGAACACAGATGTCTTTTCTGCAATTGACTATCAAACTCACTGCCTTCTCTCAAGTAATGAGTTCCCCACACCTGGCACGCATACATCCCAGCAGGAATGCCATACACCTTGGACAACCAGAGCATAGCATGAGGCCTTTTTTTCAGGTCATGACCCTTGGCAAACTCCGAACTCCTTCTCTGTGCAGCCATATAAGGCCGCACCGCATGCTCCTCAGCTACCTTAAAATCCATCTTTTTATCCAACAACACTCCCAAATATTTGAACCTGTCCTTCTCTGGAAGGACCACTCCATCATACGTTAAAGGATTCTGCAGAGGAGAGACAGACGTACTGTTGAAGTGCACCACCTCAGACTTAGCTGTGTTTACAGTCAACCCTTTTCTCTGAGCATACACACGGAGTCTGTCCAGCATCTTCTGCATTTCACCAGGGTCATTCGTAGTTAATCCAAGGTCATCAGCGTACATCATGTGGGACACACCATTCACTCTATCACCAGTCACAGCACCCTCAATGCCCTCACTTATCTCTCTGCCCATATCATTGATGTACAGAGAGAAAAGAAGGGGGGACAAAGGACAACCTTGCTTAACACCGTTCGATGGCTGCACGCGCGCCCTTTTCTCACCATCCATTAGAATGTACTCATCATTATCATACATGTCTCTGATCACACTGAGCAGAGGAGTCGGCATTGCATTGCGCTGCAAGTGAGACCAAAGCTGCTGTCTGGGTACGGTGTCATAAGCTTGAGAAAAGGCAATGAAAGCAACGTGCAATCAGGAAGAATTCCGTGGCTTCAATTTTTTCGCAGCATGCTTGAGGTGCCTCAGAATGAACAGAGGATGCAGAGTGCTCCTTCCTGGAAAGAAGCCAAACTGCGTGTCCGGAATCTTTCCCTTTTTCATACACCAATCTGTCACCAGATTTTTCAGCACATTAGCATAAATCCTATACATTACACCGCTAACCGCAATCAATGTTTCTCATAAGGTTTTGGGGTGTGTAGCAAAATGGCTACACAGGGTGCTCCAGCTCAACAACAGTGTAGCAAGGTCCAAAAATCTATATGCTAATGTATTATAGTTACAAACAATACCCTACAAGTAAACAAAATTTTGACACTTTTCCACATTGTGGACGCCCCCTCAATTCCCTTCAGAGAGTGGTCAGTAGCTCTCTTCTGATTAGTTACACAGGTGAAGCGGCCATCCAAGATAAGAAAGGCCTCTGCCTACTATCCATGCCCACAAACTTAAACTAAGTCATCATTATCATCAGTATCAAAGATGGTGATGGGCTGTTGCTGTTGTTGTTCCTGCTGCTGCTCATAAGCAAGCATGGGGCGCTGGTGCCGTAGCGTGTGCAGGACTGCTGCAAACTGAATTGCCTTCTGTCGCGCCGCTTCCCCACCGGCTGCTCCAGGGCGCCCAAGATGTTGTGGTGCTTTTGCTGCTCCTGTAAGGCCAGCTCCTGCTGGTGCATTTTCCAGGCCTCTAAATTTGTGCTGGTGCATGCACTTTCTCTGCTGCTGCTGCTGCTGCTGCTCCTGCTGCTGCTTGGGGGGGCACGACTTTGTGCCCAAGTGGGAATCAAGTGCATCTCTCTTGTACACCTGAACAAGTACATCCTGCCTCCTCACAAAGCTGCATAGCACACACTTGGCCAGTCCATTCCCTTCATCCACAAAGTACTGCCTTTCTAGCTCAGGAATCTTGTTGAAGTCACCCCGCTTGCGCCCACCTGGATGCCTTGGCCCCTCCTGCTTGCGCCTGCGCTTTCTTGACCCACCAGCCTGCCCCTCAGGTCGCTTATCAGCCTCTCCTGCTGCTGCACCCCCTCTGCGCTTGCAGGCACTGCCACTGTGTTTGCTGCTACTCCTTTGGGCACATTTGCTGCTGCTGAGTCTGCTGCTGCTGTCTCCTGCTGCTGCCCCCCCTCAGCGCTTGCAGGCACAGTGCTTGCATGGACAGCAGTGGGCACATGTGCTGCTGCTGAGTCTGTTGTTGCTGCTCCTGCACCTGCTGCTGCTGCTGCTGCTGCTAGAGGAGATGGGGCAGGGGCAGGCTGGGCAGGGGCATGTTGGGCATTTGCCCAAAACAATCTAAGACTCATAAAGAACTCACAACAAACACATACTATTTTTTGGCTACACGGGGTACTCCCCAGAAATTTCCGTGTCGCACCTTGGCGACGCAGGGTGCTCCGGGACGCCCTGCCGGGCGTCTCTGTGTCGAACCCTAAAATGCACTTTGGTCGCCAAATCACGACGCGTCGCAGCTATGAGAAACACTGACCGCAATCATCCTATAATTCCCAGGTTTCAGCACTTCCCCTTTTTTGTGAATGGGGCTCAACTTGGCAACCTTCCAGCACGCAGGCACTTTACTTTCAGTCAGCAACACTTTAAAAAGATGAGCCAACAGAGGTACCAGCACATTTACTTGTTTGGTTTTATTCCCACACTGCACTGGCAAGCACGCATGCTTAAGAAAAGGAATCGGGATCGCATCAAAGCCTGAAGAGGCACCAACATTCAACTTCTGAAATTCACTACCCAACATACCTTCTAACACAGATACATCAGGGATCTCAAACTCATCTGGCTCCGGAGCCCACCCAGACTGCGCGCCCTGTCTGAGAAGGACCTCAGGTGGAAGGTTGCGCCGGCCCAGTGGCACAGCCATATCCCTCGCAGATGGGCGAGACTCTTCAAATGTCCTCTTTGCTCTGAAGTGTTTGTGTAGGTGATCATGCCAAGCTGGAGCAGGCACAGGGGTTGTGTGAGGCTTGGTGTGCTTTTTTAGTAAAGCGTGCACTGCCGGATCCTTCCGAAATAGCCTATCCAAAAACAAATTCCGCAACTGTCTCGCGTGCCTTCGCTTCATCCTACGATTGCACCTCATACTTTTCCTCTTGAGAAATCTGCAAGCATGCCTGGCTTCACCATGCTTCACTGCCTCAATGAAAGCCCTACGCTTCTCCCAACATTCTTCATTGAACCACACAGGGTTTAGAGGAACCTTCCTATTACGCTCACGTTTAAAAACACACGTTTAAAAACACACTTTGCTCGGCCTGACATGCCCACAGCTCTACTGCTCGCTGCCTGGATGATCAAAGAACGCACACAAAACGCCAATTTATCTACATCCCCAGACCTCTCTGCCTCATCAAATTGAGCCAGCATTCAGCATTGTCCCGAATGTGCTCAGCGTAAACTTGGGCCTTATCCTGCTGCCAACGCAACACTAACTTGTTGATACACTCTCCAGCTTTGCACACATGGTGTGGAGCATTCACACCTTCTCCACCCTCATCAGTCACTCTAAACACCGTGCTCAAGCCTGCGTGATCTGAGGCACGCGTTTCTTTCATCTCATGAGGCTCATGCCCTTTTGGTATGCAGCTTACCTGTTCAACTGTTTCTCTGGTGATTTTTCAATGGAGCAACCATTTTTACAACAAGCCAGTGTCCAGGATGCTTCTGATTTCCTCTTGCAACACAACAACAAGCTTTTTTCGTTTGTTTCTGAGCTTATGGACATTATGTTGGCTGGCGAGGATCAGTCACAGGCCGATCAGCCGAACAGTCTGGCTGAAGGTCCCCCTATGTAAATCTAAATCTAAATCTTTCATCTCAAAACATTGTACGATTTTGAGCAGAGCCGGAGACAACAACACATGGTCTGGCCTACTTCTCTTATCACCAAAATGCCCAGTGAAAGAGGGCTGCCCATCATCTCCAACAACACGCCCAGTCGAAATGGCCATACTCGCTAAGAAACATAGCACATTTTCGTTAACATGCTACTAATTTAAGAGTTGAGACATCACTTTGGCAGGAGCACACATCAACTTGTGATAAATGTGAACAAGGACTCCAAGACGAAAAGCATGCCGTGTTCCTTTGTTCTTGCGCTTCTGTGTGCTCTCTTCGAAGGGATTATGCACAGCTATTTTCTGACTTCCCCTCGTCTTAAAGAATTTTTCTGGACGACTCAGGCACTTTCTACTATTCTCAAGCTAGCTCTGAGGATGCTATTCA